>CM039723.1:47768826-48368826 GCA_022539455.1 Dendrobium nobile
ACACAATCTGTGCTTCATGGATTGGCTGGAGGCGGTGTAATTTGTATCATTTCATCATGTTTTAGGTTATGTGGCTTTTGTACCTTCCACTTGTCAGGTGCCTGGGCTCATTCTAACGTAGCTGTTTTCGTTGCGAGGTTTATAATGGGGTGGAACTTGACGATTATTTTGGTGGGTTTTTTGTGATTTATTTCTGTGGAGATTACCATCGGGTTTGTTTCCAGTAGCCGGAACTTATAAAGACTGAATACCGATCTCCTAAGATTAACACCGTAATCACTTCATAGTTTGGAAACAATCCCCAATTGCTAACTTTGTAATAGGGTTCCCCGAGGAAGCAATTTTGCGAGCCGATGCCTAGCAAAACTTGCAAAGGATATATGCGTGTACCCGTAGGAGGATTCCATCCTAATAGATACAGGGACGTAAAGACCCTCTACCCTATAGATTTGGTTCTACAACCTCTGGGTCTTTCTCAAACATATATGATTCATCCTCCGAAATGGATTCCAAATCAATATGTATTGTAGGTTCCCTTATTTGTATACTTTACGTCATATTTTCGTACGTTCCTCTATTTTTCCATCCTCGACCTCTCCCTCTGGACCATTGAGCCATTCTACCACCTCTTTGTAAGGGAGGAGCAGGTGACCAACGGATGTCATGTTCGAGGTCGGGATGCTGTTCTTCTACTTTTTCTTTTTCTTTCTCTTTTTCTTTCTGTTTTTCTCTTCTTTCTTTTACTTCTTGTATTTCTACTTCAGCTAATTTGAGATTTTTAGAGAATGTTGTCCGCTTCTTAGGCAGATAGTATGAAGCATCTTCGTATATTCTGACTTCGTGAATTGAAAACGGTTGCAAATCACCTTTGATACAGTGTTCTACTCCGTCTCGGGAGAGTTTGATACACTGATATGAGGAAGGCACCATTCTATACTCATGAAGCCAAGGTCTACCTAGGAGAGCGTTAAAGGAGGTCTCGGAATCTATTATATGGAATTTGGCTTCGGTTTTAAAGGTCTCTAAATCTAAAAGCAAGGTTATTGAACCTAAGGCCCTCTCTCCCTTCTCGTTAAATCCTTGTAGCATGATCCTGTCGGAACCGAGCTTACGAGTATCAACCCTTAGGTATGCGAGAGTTTTGAGCGTCATGATGTTGACCGATGCTCCCAGATCGAAGAGCACATGAGATACTTTAAAGTTGTCAATATTGACTGATATATAGAATGGACGGCTGTAATCCGTTGTTCCTAATAACAGATCTTCATCTGAAAATGTAACACCAGGAACCTCTTTGAAATATAACGCTTCTTTGTCTAACTGCGTGGAAGCTAATTGAGCCATACAAATCTCTGGGTCGTGTAAGGCTTTAACTAATGCCTCCCTCATTTCTTTAGAAAGAACCAGAGCGTCGTATATACTCAGTTTCGCTGGTAGTTTTCTAAGATGCTCTAAAACGTTGTAGTCGACATTTGAAATCCTAGTATTCTCTAATTTTGGCTCTTGAACTAGTTGTGGTTGATTAGCAGTTTCAGTATTATCTGTAACTTGCTTCTCCTTCCCAGTAGATGCAAGTCGTGGAGGTAAAACTTTACCACTACAAAGATTGACTTGCACTACTTCTTCGGATGAAGCTTTTTCAGTAACCTTTACCTGTTGATCATTGATCACTGTCTGAACTTCCTCTAGTGGTGTATCTGAGCCGGATAGTTCTAATTCTATACTAATAGGATCACCCTCAACATTGAGAATAGAAGAGTCACTATCGTAACAGAATTGAAATTATTCATCTGTTTCATTTGTACTTATGTCTGGAGGATTGTTTTCGTTATTGTTTGTATTATGATCGGGATATTCATCAGCAAAAATAAACATAATGTACGCAGAATTCTTTTTCATTACTTTCTTTGTCCCAAGAGGGACAAAATAAAAGTCATACAAAGTTAAGGGTTTGAGAGACACATGCTCGCCATTTTCCGAAATGACTAACTTATCAGAACTTAACTTTGTCTCCTTCTTCTACTCCTACTTCGGGACTACAGGAGTTTGATCATCTTGTACTTCTTTAGGCTCTATGATTGGAGCCTTATTCTTCTCTTGGTCATGAACCACTGGATCAACCGGGAGGGGATCCTGAACTCTCGGAGATTCCTGACAAGAAGAATGATAGAGTTTATTAAGGATCTTTTTAGAAAAGTGAGATAGAATTATATCCCACTCGTTTTCTGATTTTAAGATGGAAGGAGGTGCAAAAGGCTCACCAAATATACACTTGGCAGATCCTTGATTCGGATTTACTAAGTATTCTTTGGGTATCACAACCGTACCGTCCTTATGATTTTTATCCAGCCACTCTTTGAAGGTAATTCAATCCTCTATCTCATGTCCTGATATTCAGTGATATGGACAAAAGTTGGGTTGTCCTGCTTTAACAGCTTCGTCTGGCCTTTTGGATTCGGGAAGTTTGAACCCTAGTTTGTTGACTAAGCTCTTGAACATCTTCTTGATTGCTTCTCGCTTAAAAGGATAAACTTTGTTTGTGAAGAAGTTGAACTTCTCTTTACGCTGTTCTGGAGTTAGAAAAGATTGGGGTCTAGTCTGTTGATCACCCTAAGGTCTGTTATACTGCTGATATTGAGGAGGCCGAGGGGGATTCTCTGCCTGAATCTGCATCGGTTGCATCCCCTTATCTACTGCAGACACTGTTCCTGATTTCTTTTCTAGCACCTTCTGAGGTTTCAACTTCTTCATTTCTAAAGAAGTTGAATCTTTTGAGAATGGAAGCTCAGAAGCTTCCTCCTGGAGCTTAGAAGCTTTATTTAAAAGTTTCTCAAAGGTTTTAATCGTAAAACCTTTGAGTAGAAAGGCAACTGGACCGTGAATATTTTTTAGGAGAATCTCTATAGCATGATGTTCTTGTAATTGAGGCTCACAAGTCATACTAAGATTTCTCCATCTCAGGATGTAGTCTACCAGACTTTCTCCTATCTTCTGAGTTTCTACTACTAAATCACCAACAGTGATATGATGCTTTGCACCGGCGAACCTCTTGACAAACATTGCTTCCAAATCATTGAAGGTATGGACCGACCCATTGGGCAGTTCAACATACCAGTCAAATGCAATCCCGGATAAACTGCTGACAAATTGTCTGAACAACAAAGCGTCACTACCTCCTGCATTACAACAACTAGCTCTGAAATGATCTAGATGTTGCTTAGGATTTCCCGTACCATCAAAATTCTTAAAAGAATGCGGGATGAATCCTTTTGGATAGGGGACCAAATCATACTCTTCCGGGTAGGGCCTACCCTTCGAAATAGATGAAGTGCTATGAGCTTTGGCCAAGGCATCCCTAACTTGTTGTTTGACCATCTATTTAATATCTACTGATTGTATCGACGGCGGTTCTACTCTTATCAGCTTCTGTACAACTTTCTCAGGTTCTTTAATCCTGACTGCCTTGTTCTTGACATTCAGTTGTACTGATTCCTCAGGAGATGATTGGACTTGCGCTTGAGGAGTAGGAGGATTTTTTCCTTGCATAATGGAATTCATAGTCATCATTTCCTCGAGTTTCTTCTCCATTCTCGTTATTTGCTCGTCTTTCTGACTCAGCTATTTTAGCAAATGATGATTGGAGTCTGCCGTATCTTCTTCATCGTGCTCGGCATCAGCTGGTCCTGCTTCTTCTTTACCTTTATCCTTCTCTCTATGTAGAGAAGATCGGGTGTCAACCATGTTAACACTACTAGACATTTCCTGGTCCGTATTTTCATTTTCTCCCGCTTCTTCTTCATCAATTTGGTGAATACTTTCTTTCAGATGGTTTACCATCTCTTTTATAGATTTTCCTCCTACATCATGTGGATCAACAGGAGTATATTCCCTAGAAGGGGAAAGTTCTATGACAAACTTTCCTCTCCTTGCCTTTTCTTCTATCATATCCTTCTTTTTCTTCATAATTGCAGTTGGAGTTGGGGTCATCTTGGGCCGCCAAACCCTTTCTCAATTAGATAATGAGGAGGACTGATGTGGGAATTTTAGTCTCCTCCTATCAAAACTAGAAGAAGATTCGCTACCCCGGTGATGATGAGAATCAGTTTTTGATGGGTGTCGAACAGGTGGATTATCATAAATCCTGAGCGGACGATTCCCGGAATGACGTGGAGAAGGAGGAGATATGGGATTATACCCTCTTCGGGCTAATGCTCCATATCCCAGAGATTTAATGGGGGTCTGCTGACTATCTTGATAACCAGGGTTTTGATACTGATCTCGGGAAGGAAGGCTCTTCAGTTCTCTGCGACGATCTGATATAGCCGCTGGTCGACTCGGACCCGCTTCTTGAAACTGTACTCTTCTCTTCGTAGGAGGGGAATCTCCTCTCCTTCCTCTTACTTGAGGATGTACCTCAGTATAAATAACATCTTTCACAGTTCTCAGGAATTCTATTTTTGATTGGCCACAATCGATGGCGCAATCCTGGATCAATATGTTCAACAGAGTTTTGAATTTTCTCTTCTTTTCATGAAGAGAAGGGACGATTGGATCATTCCAGAATAGAGTGGGCGGAGAATTCTCTATGCGCACTACGCTCTCTTCCCTAACAGCAGCAGATAGGGGATGAAATCTACTACCAGCCAACTAAGGAGAATTAAAAACACCTCAGTGAAATTAGGAGTCATATTTTTTTATGCCTCAATCGCGGCAACAACAACAAGATTATTCTTCAATGTTTCAGCTCTTTTGACCATTCGTCTCGCACGGTGGATCATGTTGCAGTGCTGAGATTTGGTAATCTCTGGGATAACAGATGATGATCCCACTTCAAAATTCACAAAGGCAGAGGAATCGACCACAACAGGAGACTTTCCTTTAGCCAAGGTAGCTGGTTGAGGATAAGTCTGACGAGTAAAAATAGAGGGTTTGGGAGCTGCAGGGGCATCTGCAGACCTACCCTCAATGTTGATCTGAACGGGAACTGATTGAGCATATTCAACGACAGGAGTCACCATCTCAATGCGTGGTGCTCCAACAGTAACTTGCAAGTTATCGAATCCAGAACCAAATTGAATCTGACTGCCCTCAGCAGATTGGGCAGCGGTGATGTTGATGTTGAAAATCAGTTTTCCAGACATTTTCTGTTTCAAGGGTAATTCCAATCAGAAACTGATCCTTGCAAATGTCTGCAAATAATCTGACTGCTAATAGTTGCACTGATTTGAGTGTAATTGAAGCTTATTCTAAGGAATGGGTAGATTGAAGATTTAAGGAAAGATGATCCAATAAAGGACCCACACCAATAAGATACAATCTCATAGTGAAGGTTTAGAATGGATCGATGTTTGATTGGATGTTTGATAAGAGAAAATCATTATATTTAGAAACGAATCAAGGACCCTTCTCCTTACGGATTTTAAGTATATAAGCAAACACGAATAGATGGAGTTAGGAACGGGGAAAAAGCGGAAATTTATAATCTAAAGCTTGATTTCAACACTTAGAATCAAAAATCGAATACAGATGAAAAAGAGAAAACTCTAAGGTATGTGAATGACATATGAATGACATGCAAATGCAAGACAACAAACAGGCGGCATAACCCCTACCAGACCTAGGACCAAACCTCCGTTTCCGGGTGGACGTCTGCCAGGCTTTTAGGAGAAGCTCTGGTTACCATGGGTGATGGCCACTCGCGTGGCCATAAACATGCAAACAGTGGATTGAAAGTAAACATGCAAATGTCATACAAATGACATACAAGCTGGGTTGACTCGATTTATGGAATTCTATAAGTATGCAATTGAAATAAAGATAGAAAATAATCAGTTCGGTAACACTTTATAAGTCAAAATCATAGCACCGAAATCTGACAACAAAAATAAGTATAAAATTATATAAAATAAATTCAAGAAGTTTAGAATGGATTTTTGGGAAGATCTAGATAAGGACTCTAAAATTAAAGAAAATCATACAAGTGACACACAAATGTGAGACAACAAACGGGCGGCATAACCCCTACCAGACCTAGGACCATTCCTCCGTTTCCAGTTTGGACATCCGCCAGGCTTTTAGGAGAAGCCTGGTAACCATTAGTGATGCCCACTCGCGTGGCCATAATCATGCAAACACTGGTTTTAAAATAAACATGCAAATGTCATACAAATGACATACAGGCTAGGCTGACTCGATTTATGGAATTCTACAAGTATACAGTTTAAATAAAGAATCCAAACAAATCGACTACAATTTATGAATAAAAAATAACAAAATAAAAACAAATTTGAAAAATCTATAAAACAATTCGGTCCACGAACGAAAATCGTAGAGGAAAAGAAAATCGAACGGAATAGACCCAAAATCTACAAAAATAGAAATCTAAAAGAAATGAATTCACTAAGGGTACTCAAAAGTCAGAAGGGAAACGGACAGCACTTCGGTAGGATGTAGGTCCCACACCGGTGCCGGCAGTCGACCCATATGCTTAGCCTTCTAAGAAGACTATATGACTCTCACACAAAGGCTGGAAATACTCGACGAACTAGACTAAGGAAGTAGAAAGCTATACAAAAGAAAAGCTCGAGATGGAAAACTAGATTGAAAAGACAAAATGACGTATAAATCAATAGTATGCAAACAAGCCACATGACTATACAAATCATTTAAGTAGAGAGGAGGAAACTAGTCATATCAAAATTTACGTGAAAATTTAATAGCCCAAATATTTGATTAAAATTATATATAATTTTTAGAAAGAAATTTAGTCTTCATTTGAAATGGAGAGAGAAGTCTATCCCCAGCGGAGTCGTTAGAAAAATTTGTGAGAATATATATATATATATATATATATATATATATATATATATTAACTCTACTACTTTTATTTTTAAAAAATAATTCTAGCTAGAAAATATTTCATTTGCTTTTAACTATTTAATTTTAAAAATACTTTTAGAAAATATCTAGTTTACTTTTAAATATTTATATTTAAAATATGTTTGAAGATATTTACTTTACTTTTAAATATTTAAGTTAAAAAATACTTTTAAGGATATTTAAATTTACTTTTAAATATTTAAATTTAGAAAATATTTTTTATATTTCTCACACGATTCACATTATTTATATTTTAACATTTCTCTCAATAAAACCTACATAGTCAGACATTATATCGCCCCGAGGAGCAGCCTAATGTCCTTCTATTGATTTCAGAGAAAGAAATTATAATTCATTCTTCTAATTAGGTACAGCATAGAGAATATATAAATCATCCCGAAGAATAACTCGTATACTACCCTATCGACCCGATTAGACTAATGAATTATTGACTCATTCCCATTATCAAATATAGAAGATATTTGACCTGCCTGTAAAAACCAGATCAATTATCTACCTATCCTTTGATTATGGAAATAAATTTTAAAATATAGATAAAACACTAATCTACGTTTCACAGATCTTTTCCCTACCTTAAAAAGAAACTAATGTAGGGTTTAGATTATTCTAGGATCTAGACTCCCTATAGGGGAAAGCCCCTATAGTTAATTACATCTCCTAAGAGAATACTCTCGATTTAAATGAAGACTAATTAATTTCCAAAATTATATATATATATATATATATATATATATATATATATATATATATATATATATATATTATATATTTGGGTTAATTAAATTTTTACGATCAGGCTTTAGATTATAAAATTGAATTTAGATGATTAGATAGAGGAATGTGTAGAGAGAAGTGTATACGATCCTGACTTACCACCTGCCTAGAGTGGGCTGCCAGCTAACAATCCTAATCACAACAATTTGCCGATGATGCACGATTTTAAGATAGCTCTATCCTAGGAATCAAGGAGTGGTTTAAGGATAAACCATATGCAATTGAATATGCTTACAAAAACTAAAATCCTACACAAATGCTAATGATGCATGAAACAGATGCATATAAAAAAAGCTGATGTTATTAATATTGAATTTATTGGTTACATCCCAGGGTCTGCAGGAAAGTAATGGTGGCCAGGCCCCACCGACAACAAACCTGGGTTTTAAGCCTACAGGAAAATAGAATTAAATACAACTGTTTATGGTCTTCAGGCTCCAGATCTTCTATGGAATTCCAAAAAGGAACGTCCTCTTAAGGGAGGATATTACTTTTTGGAGCCCCATTTCTATATTTATAAGTAATTGTTTTTAATTCTTTTACAGACTCAATTTATATACAATAATTCTAAAAAAAGAAAGCTTTATATTTTTATTTGTATCAGTACATCAGATCCTAGGAACATTCTACTTTGCAGGTAAATAAAAGATAGGAAATAAAGCAGTTATGTAATTATGCATGTTATGAGTGCGTTGTGTACAGTTATAAATGCAGGAAAGTAAAGATAGAAAAGTAAAGTACACGGTCCTCACTTTATTCGCTCCACACTCTGGTGTATAGATAGAAAAATAAATATGCTATGTTTAAGCAGTACATAAAGAGTAAGCAAACACACATGGGTTCCCTCTAGACAAGACTCCCGCAAACAAACCACAACAAACCACTGGCCTAACCTAGGCTAAAATTGGTTGTCCTAGCAAACATCTAATTGTGTGAAGAAGGTCGTGTGGATTGGATAGGTCCTAATGGGTTTATTATTTGAATTACGTGTATTATTAGGATTGATTTATTACAGGCCAAGGGACTTTGGTTATAGTTTAAATAAAGTGTATTTTTAAATTTTTAATAATTATTCCAATTTTAAATGTTGAAGTTATTTAATTTAGTTATAAAGAACTTATAGATTGATAATTCCCTAAGTGCAGGAAATTATCAACTTTTAAATCCTAGGACTTTTAGAATGTATACCCATCTTAGACAGAATATAGGTATTCATTTTGAGAGTCCCCAAATTTTATTAAGGAGAGAGAATGGGACCTTACAAATGTAATACGACGTGCTCTCCTAGAGGAATTTAGCACATCATATAAGGTCAGTGTGTTATTATTTTTGTTTGAAGATCTCCAAATCCAAATAGATTAGTGCCTTCCTAGAAGGAGTCGTGCACAATCCATAGGTGATCTCTTGGTTATTTAGATGTATTAAGGGTCTTTTCAAATCAAAATGCCTAAAGCCCTCCAAAAGGAATTAAACTTTAGGCATAAAAGACCATAATTTATTTAATCTAAATTAATTATCAAATTTGATTGATTAAGATGAATCTTAATCAATCAAATTATCAAACTAATTTAGTTTAAATAAATTAGAATTTAATTCAAAGTTTAATGAATTTTATTATAACATTCAGAATTTTGATTATTTATTGAATGTTTGATGATTAGAAATTGATTTAGAGATTAATTTTAATTTTTGGTTGAATACAACATTTGTTTCTCACCGAGGCCGTGAAGTTTATTTCACCTTCCTTGGGACTAAGCTAATAGCCTCGTAGGCCTGGGTTACCAAGTGGTACTTGGTATAATTAAGTAGCTTAATTTGGTTAAGAATTAAAATTTAATGAGTTTTATTCAAAAGAAGCTTGATTGTTGATTTTAAAAGTTGGTTTAACAAATTCTGGAGTTTTAGAGTAATTTTGAATTTTTAGGAATTTTTGGAATATTTTAATCATTTAATTAAGGGGTCAAAAATTGACTTTTTATTTAAGATTAAATTCTAGAAATTTAGCATTTTTTTAAAATATTAGACCTTAAGACGATCGGTTAGAAGGTAAGTATACTGAAATTGGATTTTTTTGGATTTAGTTATGAAGGTTTGCAATTCTGAACTGATTTTGAGTTAAGTTTGACCAATTTGTTGACTTTTCAGATTTAATAATTTTCTGGAACTTTTATATTTTTAATAAATATTATGCCTTGTAATGAGTTGAATGCAACTGAGTTTGATTGATTTAGATTTTTCTTGAATTAGTTATGGATTTTTAGAGTTTAGGGTATTTAATGAATTTTTTAAAATTGTTTGATTAAGGGCCTTTTTTATGATTTTTAATTATATGACCTAAGGAGGGGTTCCCAACTCCTTGAAATCAACTCCAAAGGTCAGGAATAACCTAAGGAGGGATTCCCAAGTGTTTGGGAAATTTATTAGAATTTTTAATTATTATTAATTAATTAAATGAATTAAATATTAAATTTCCCTTAGAATTAAATTAATCTTTAATTTGCTGTCAAATTGATTTGATTTTAATTTTCATTGGTTAAGAATTTAATTTTGGTTAGTTGGAGGTATTATTTGTAATTTTTAGGTGTAATCTTGATTTATTACATTTTCTGGAAGGTTTAGGGTCAATTAGGGGTTAATTAAGAATTTGATGAAATTAGTGAAATTTGGGTAGGAATTTTTTTTTAATTTTAAATCATTGAATTTATAATGTTGAATTGATTACAGTGATTTGAGATTGATTTTGGATTTTTAGGATCTTATTTGATTTATTGGAGTTTGTTGGAGCAAAAGAAAAGAAGAATCATAATCTACTAGTTATTATAGGATTGATTAATGTCCAATCAAGGTGAATTTGATCAAAAGGTATATGACACTAGTTTTCTAAGTTTGAGTTTCATCCCAAAAGGGCTGCATGCAGTTCTTCCTAGATTGATCTAAGTTAACTAAGACCAAGTCCTTAATTGTTGTCCTTAATGTCACTAGGTTATAGGCTAGAAATCAAGTCCACTAACCCTTTAAACACTAATCATAAACACACCAAAGCTAACATGAACAAGTAAGGTGCCCTAATGTTCTATGGAAGGACTATAGTGAATTATTATAGTTATAGGTCATTTAATGACCTATAAGCTTAAAGAATTTACTATAGAGGAATAGATATATTAAATTAGATTAAGATGATCTTGGGACATACACATATATGCATATGTGTATCAATATCCTTAAATCAAGAATCAATCTAATTTGATATAGTAATCATGTGCGATTAATTAGTTACTTAAACTAGATTAAGCATGATATTGAAGGTAAATTTTAGCTAAGCCATACATGATTAAGGTCTAAACCTAT
The DNA here is from genome assembly GCA_022539455.1 of Dendrobium nobile. NCBI lineage: Eukaryota > Viridiplantae > Streptophyta > Magnoliopsida > Asparagales > Orchidaceae > Dendrobium > Dendrobium nobile. Next base: position 47,779,849 of record CM039723.1, read on the forward strand.
TCTCAGTGAAAAGAAGGCTTTACACTGATTCCATAGAGCCCTAATATGCTTGGAATGGATTTAATTTTGATTACATTTGAATCTACAAAAGTTTAGGTCAAGTCATGACCAAGACTCTTGTAAATTCAAATACTATAGGTATGTGCATCAAATAGTCTTGAGAAAATTATAGTGGATCAACCTCAAGCCCTATTACACCTCTGCCAAAATTTAGCTCAAAGTAAAATACATAATTTTATTTAAAAATAAATTAAAGTTTTCTGAATTATTGGAATTGTTAATAAAATGTTACTCAAAACAATTTTTGACTATTTTTAAAAAAAGGTGCTCAAAAAGACGAACAAAACAAGCCTAAGAACATCAAAAATGGATTAGAAATGAAATTCCTATCCATTTTTTGAAGTTTTAGACCATTTTTGAATTAAAATGCAATTTTAAATGACCGGGTCAAATGACGGCGCTGACCCAGGACACGCGGCGGCAACTGGGGGCATCCACATGGACGGCGGCGGCCAGGAGGGACCTGCCACTTAACCAGCTCAACACGATCTCAGGCCGCTAGATCTACCGCAGTGGGGATCCAACAGTCAAGATGAGATCCCGCGGTTCAGCTTGATTCAGATCGAACGAAGGGTTAATATCTGACCCGCAGTTTGGATCAACGACCATGATCAAAGTCACTAATGACCTGGTCAAACCGCAGTCAGAACAGAGTTAAAGGGAGATCTAATCGCAGCCGTTGAATCACGATAGAATGAATCCAACAGTTGCGGACTCGTCTTCAACCTCCGTTAACCCAAAAACCCTAATCTCATTTTTCTCTTCGTTTTCTCAAGATACTTAACTAAATGATCTAAAATTTTAATAGAGGCGTAATAGGCTCTAACGAAGAATGGGGAATAGTTTTCTTGGCATTTGATGCACTATCCAGTGAGTTATTTAAAAAACTAGGAAGCAAGCTAGGGTTTTGGATTTCTCACCGAAGGATGGATCGATTTGGTTGATTTAATCACGGTTGAACTTGTAGAATGTCTGTGTGTTGATCTCCTTCAAGCTTCGAGCTCGAAGGAGGCTTCTACACAGAGTAGGGATGACTTGGACGGAGTTAGCTCTCGGTCAGTAACGGATCTCACCGGCGGTAGCTGCAATCATTGAGAACACACTGGGATAATAGAGAGGGAGCTCTGGGGAATCAAAAAGAATACTCAGGAGCTCTAGGGAGTGACTGGAAGTACAGGATCGGTTTGAATGGAATGATCCCATCATTTTTGCCCTATTTAGCTATTTGGAGCCAAAAGCAACGGCTGGGATGCATCAGAGGGAGTGCTGGGATGGTCAACAGCTATCTCTGGCCATTAGAGGAGGAGAGGGAGTCATTCCCTCAGGTGAAAATGACTCTAAGTCCCTCTTATATGGAGGGGACCACTAAGTAGGTGGCTCGGGTTTAGGGGCTACACCAGCGGTTGGGGGAGGTCTGGCTAGCAACAGGGGTCAAGGCGTCAAGCCAGCTTAGGTGGCATTTAGGCCTTGGCTAGGGTATGCTTCAATGGCTGGATGGGCCAAGTTTGGGTCTATTGGATTGAAGGGTTTGACTATAAAAATGGTCTTTAAGCCCATAGTTGACTGGTTTGAGCAGTCGACTCAGTCAATGTTTGGTGGGAGGATATCTAGAAAGCCCAAATGAATTCGTTAATTGAATTGGAGGGTGGTTTATGGGCTTGAATGGGTTGGATAGTCTAAATGGGTTAGAATGACCCATTAAGGGCTTTAAGGGGTTCTTGGGTCAGCTAGGTTAACTGGGTCAACCAGGTTAACCAGGGTGTGGGTCTGGGCTGAGCAGGTCTGATTAGACATTTAGAGTCTGGTGGGGGCGATTTAAGGATTTTAAAAGGTTGTCAGGGTCAAAAGGGCTTAATGGGCCCTTAATGGGCCATTAAGCCAAAACTAGTTGACTTGGTCAACCAGTTGAGTTCAGGGTCTGGAAATAGATTAAACAGTTTCAGAATATCATTCTGAGTCTATTGGATGTTGTCCCAGGGTCTGGAGAGGTCAATTCAGTCAAAATCCCTATTTGAGCCCTTAAGGGTCCTCTTGGGTCAACCCTGTTGACTTGGTCAACCAAGTTGACCCATGGGTTGGGAACGGGTCCAACAGGTTTGGTTTGACATTTGAAACTTGCTGGAGGTGGTTGCATTTGATTTGGAGATCATTTGGTTTGAATCCCTATTTGACCCCCATAGGGGTATTTTGGTCATTTTGACCCCTGGTCAACTAGGGGTCAAAGTGAGTCTACCAAAAGGCAATTTAGTGTTCAATGAGTCAGGATTAAGGGTCTAGAAGTGATTAGAGATTTTGGAGAGGTTTCTAAGGCCAAGATCTAGTGAATAGCAGGTCCAGTGGCATGGACTATAAATATTTGAAGGTTTTACAGCCTTTGGATTTTGATTTAGTTTCTGGGGTTAGAGATCTCAGAATGGGCTCAAATTTGGTAGGTTGATACTAGAGACATGCCCCATAAGTATGAAACTGATAGAGCCTAAATTAAAGTCCATTTGACTGGGTTTTGAAGTATTGAAAAATTCACTAGAAAAGGTCTTTAGGACTAAGCCTTGGACCTGAGATCTGAGTCTGGAATTGGTTAGCATTTGTATTGACTTGAGTTTGGATTGGGTTTAGGATCTCATTAGAGACCGCATACAAAAATGAGGTCAACAAAACTGTCTAACGATCTCATTTACAGTCATTTTTTCTCCCGTAGATCGTATTATATTGCTAACTGTCAAATGAGATTGTTGAAATGGACAGCTTATTTCGATATTAAGGAGGAATCTCCTATTGTTCCTATCTGGTTATCATTTCCTAATATTCAATTGCATTTTTTTAATCAACATATTTTGCATGCTATCGGTTCTGTTTTTGGGAGACCTCTACAGTCCGATCAGGCTACGACTGCTAGATCTCGGCCCTCGGTTGCCAAGATTCTTGTTAAAATTGATATTACTAAAAATCATCCTAAATAAGTTTGGCTTGGATTTGAAAAGCATGGCTATTTGCAACAAGTTGAATTTGAAAAAGTCCCGGACTATTTTAATCACTATCGCATCCATGGTCATTCTTTTAGTGAATGTTTTATTGTTCATCCTCATTTAAAAAATAAAAAAAAAATGAAAAAAAAAAGTTTTATAAATAAGTTGGTGCATTCTGAATCTGGGGATTGTAAGGAAACTATTCCTAATCTAGAGGAAAATGTTACTGAGAAGGTGGAGGCTAATAAAGATATAGTGATGGAGGAGTCGAAGGATGGGGATAATGGTATTGATAAGCAGCAGGGAACTACGTGTAATGAGCATTTAATTATCGGGCTTAATGAGAATGTTGTTCTTTCGGGGTTAGAGATTGAGGGGGTTTCCAATATCAATCAGAGGGAATTTAGGGAGACTGATTTGGTTGTGTCTATGGTGAACTTGGGTGAGGATGGTTCTCCTAGGGAGGAGGAGGAAAACTATTATTTGTCGAAGTCTAGGGACCCTGATGATGTTACCACGAATGATTCAGAGACTATTAACATAGAGAATGGGAAAAATGTAGATGTTAATGTTAACATTAGTAGGGAAGAGGATGTGGAAGAAGGGGAGGTGGTTATGTCAACCAATTTAGTGGGTCAACCTGAGGAGGGGTGCCAAGAGAAGGTGACTAAATCCCAAGCTGATATTGATGGTGGTTCTAAGAATGGGAATAATGGTTTTACTATAATCAATTCTAAAAGTAAAAGTAAAAATCTTAAAGCTATTATGGCAGCTACTCCTAGAGTTGTTGGATCTCCAAATTTAAATAAGAAGTTTTCTAATATTTAGTACCCTTATTTAGAATATTAGGGAGGTGGGGGGTTCCTCTTCTAGGGATAGAGTGAGGAATCTGTGCAGGATTCATAACATTTATGTTTTAATTTTATTAGAACCTCTTATTGATGCTAGTAAACTTGATGCTACTCGTAAGTTTCTTGGTTTTAATATGGCTTTTGGTAATTGTACTAATAAAATTTGAATTTTTTGGTATAGTTCTATTCAAATTGATGTCATTCAAGACAATCCTCAAGTAGTCCATACTATTATTGAGTATCAAAATCTTATCTGTTTTGTTTCTTTTGTGTATGCTGCTTGCACTCGCCAATGTAGAGTGCCTCTGTGGGATAATCTGAAAAATTTTGCTTGGTCCATTAGAAAATCGTGGGTCATTGGTGGGGATTTTAATATTATTGCTAATTCATCTGAAAGGATTGGTGGTGGTAATCCTAATTTTCAAGCAATGGGAGATTTTAACAATATATTTTTAGATTGTAACTTACATGATATTGGTTTCACTGGGAATTCTTTCACTTGGAATAGAGGTACTATGTGGCAACATCTTGATATAATTCTTTTCAATGATGATTGGCTTTCCAAATTTCCCCTGACGCATATTGAGCATCTTTCTAAAACCTTATCTGACCACTCCCCTCTTCTTTTAAATATTAACTTAGCTAGTAATAATTTATATGGCAACTTTCGTTTTCAGAATATGTGGTTATTGCATAACGATTTTCTTAATGTGGTGGAGTCCAACTGGTCAAACCCATTGCACCTAATGATAATATTGTGGGTATGTATCGGCTTTGTATGAAACTCAAGAGGCTGAAATAGGTGCTTAGATGGTAGAACAAGGTGGTGTTTAAAAATATTTTTGTTAACATTCTTGAAGCTGAAAATGAGTTAAATGTTATTGAGATGGATTATATTAATGATCATTCTAATGAGAATCTTTTGAAGCTTAATGAGGCCAAATTGGCTCTTTTTAAACTACAAGAGAAGGAGGAGGTTTATTGAAAACAAAAACTGCCACTAAATTCATTTCTGAAGGTGACAGGAACACCAAATACTTTCATGCTCTGGCCAATCATAAAATGGTCTCTAGTCATATTCATAAAATTACTCAGCCTAATGGTGAAGTTCTAAATTCTCCATATTTAATTTATGAATCTAGCATTGAATACTTTTCTAAGCATTTCAATAAAGTTTCCAATTCTCAGCTTAGTTTTGATACTTCTATTATTCCTTGTCTTATTGACTTTGATGATAAAAGCATGTTAACTGTTTTGCCTACTCTAGAGAAGTTGTATGTGCTTCATCCTTTGATTAATTATGCTACTTATGGGGGTTTTCCTATCTCTCATTTGAGTTTTGCTGATGACTTTATTATCTTTACTAATGATTCTATTAGAATGTTGAAAATGCTTTTTGAATGTTTGGATAAGTTCCAGCTTTTAAGTGGTTTAACTATTAATAAGAGCAAAAGTGGTTTCATTACTAGTAAGTTGATCAGTGCCCAACGCATTACCAGAATTCATGAGACTTTTGGTATTTCTCATCTAACTTTACCTATTACTTATTTGGGGACTCCCTTTATAAGGGGAAGAAAAAGGCTAATCTTTTTTTATGGTATTATTGCTAAGTTGGGTAATAAGCTGAATAACTAGGCTTTCAATTTTCTTTCATATGGGAGAAGACTTGTGTTAATTAAAAGTGTTCTTGATGCTTTGCCTATTTATTTAATTCATACATTAAATCCTCCTATTTTTGTTTGTGACAAGTTTGATAAATGGCTGAATAAATTTTTTTGGGATTCTAAACATGGTAAAGGTGCTATTCATTGGGCTTCTTGGAAGCATTGTTGTGGCTCTTTGAAGGAAGGGTGTTTGGGTTGCAAGACCTTGGTGGATATGAGTAAAGCTTTCTCTTTTAAGCTTTGGTTTAACTTTAGAGCTAATAAGAGCTTATGTGATAAGTTTTTACACAGTAAATATTGTGGGGCCATGCATCCCATCACCTGTTTCCCGAAAAAGGGTGACTCTTCCACCTGGAAGGGATTGTGTAACATTCAAGGAGAGATGGAAAATTTAATTCAATGAGGTGTGGGTAAGGGTGAGGTGTTTTTTTAGCAAGATCATTGGTTGGATAAATTTTCCATTGACAATTTGCTTAATACAAGATCCATTTCTACTTTACATGTTAATAATTTCTTTCGTAATGGGTTGTGGAATATTGATTTACTTAATGAGCATGTTCCTGATTTTCTCATTAACATGATTATAAAAATTCCTTTACATATGGAGAATGATGATTGCATTCTTTTTACTAAGACTCACAATGATCTTTTTGATTTAAAGGAAGCTTAGAATTGCATTAAAAAAATAAACCTCAAAACTCATTTTTCTCTGTTATCTGGCATAATACTATTCCTTCTTCCTTTGCTATTTTTACATGGAGAGTGATTTTTAACTTTGTCCATGTAGACTCTAATCTTAAGAAGAAAGGTATTCAATTAGTTTCTAAATGTTACTGATGTCATCAAATTGAAACTTTGAATCATGTGTTAGCTAACAAGCCTATTTTGGTTACTATTTGGTTGCATTTTGAAGAGCTTTTTTAGTTCGAATTCCATCACAGTTTTAAGTCTATTATTGACATCTTAAAATGTTGGTTTATTAAGATTAAAAGTCATATTGGGAACTGTCCGACTACGACTATTATTTGGTTTCTGTGGATTAGTAAAAATGAAGCTAAACATGATGGCACCAAAATGTATGCTTCTCGTATCATTCGTTCTATTTGTGATAAAATTAAGTTGTTATATGAGTCTGATATTCTTAAGATTCATAATTTTAAAGGTTGCTGGCAAGTTCTTCCTGCTTTTAGCATTTTTAATATTCCGGCTGTTATGGAGAAAAGGGATTGTATTGTTAATTGGCTTAAACCTGGTCCTGATTGGATTAAGTTGAATACTAATGGGTCTTATAATGGGAAGGTGGCTGGTTGTAGTGGTATTTTGAGGAATCATTTGGGTCAGTTGATTCAGGCGTTTGCTGGGTCTGTTTCTGGTAATTCTATTTTTGTAGCTGAGTTAAATGGGCTTATCTATGGTATCAGTATTTGTATTAAGTTGGGCTTTAACAGAGTTTGGATTGAGGTTGATGTTATGCTTCTTTTACACTATATTAACAGCAATACGTTGTTTAATGCTAAAAATGTTTATTTGATTAGGCAACTGAAGCAGGACCTTTCTATAATTAATTTTAAGATTACTCATATTTATCATGAGGGGAACGGTTATGCTTATGCTCTGGCTAAATTAGGATGCAATTTACTGGATTATTCTAAGTTTAATGACAATGATATTCCTAAAGTTGTCAAAGGTTTGGCTAGATTGGACCGTGCTGGGTTACCTTATATCAAACATCATTAGGGGGTTATGTGGGGGTGTGTGTCATTTTTTGTTGTTCATTATTATTTTATATTGGGCCGTGCTTGCGGGTCTCGTGGAACCTAGTAGTTTGTTTTCCTGTAGGTGGTGGTATAGCTGTTGGGATGGGTTTATTCAGGTCTGTTTTGTTTTAGGTTGCTCCAGGTGGTCTGTGTTTTCATTGAGCTGTCATTTTTCTGGTGGTGTTAGTAGGGTCAGGGTTGTTTGGTGCTTTTTCTGTTTTGATTATCATTATGTCAATATGATGGTTGGGAGTAGTATTGAGCTCGTGGTCTTCTCTAGCAGGCCTTGTAGGTTTGTTACTTCTGGTTATTATAATAATCATGAGGTGTTTAACAAAGTTTTTTGGTTTTGGAGTTTATTTGTTTTGCAGGTTTGTTGCCCGTATCTTAGATTTGGTGTTGAGGTGTGGATAAAAAGGTTGAGATGTTGATTACTCAGTTTGTATTGAGGTTTGCTTTTAGTTTTCATAAGAATTGTGTTCTGAATGTTATTTATTATCAATTCCTTTTTTCGGTGCTGTTTTCTCTCAGCCCTAGTACTAAAAAGCTAAAGTTGGGTTGCTTATTTTAACTCACACAACTCTATTATGATTGTTGCATCCCTAGTACTAAAAAGATGTCTAATCCACTCCCCTATATATATATATATATATATATATATATATATATATATATATATAAAGATAAATTATTTGACTTAAAAAAATATTAATAACAAAAAAAGTGTTTAGTAACATTCTCAATCTATGAATTGATAGTTACAGCTTATCAAAAAGAATGGCAAAGAAGCAAGAGAAAAAAATTACATTGAATTTGTTTCTACTTAGAAGAACAAGAATTGTATTAAAATTAACATTATTTAAAAGAGATGCGGACAACCAAGTTCATAATAACGTAATTATAAACAAACTAAAAAAAGAAGGATAGATATGCGAAGGCTGACAGGGAGGAATCAGTTTACACATGTTCCTTAAAAATAATATGTATGAAGTCGGTTATGTGGCGTGTCTATCAAGAAACTGAGATATTTTCAAGTAACAAAACTTCTCAAAACAAAGCATACACTGCCTCTATTTCACTTCTAACAGAAAATAGGTGCGGTTTAGTGGCGGTGACATTAACCTGAAAAAATTATACAATGAGAAATCAAGCTTTCTAGTAATCTAGTTTAGTGTTGGTGGCGCATGCACATTTTGGATCATAATATATTTTTTAATTTAGAAATGGCACAAATTCAAATCATGGTCAGAACTCTTGAATAAGTTCATTCCAGTTGGTATCAGCTAAGCTTTCTTTAACACAAGCCAAATCTAAGAAAAAAACTATTGTCTTATCTAAACTTCCTTAAAAAAAACTTGTTTTGAAGCTTTTACATTTGTTTGTCGTGCTTTCAAATGAGCTAACAGATTCAATCCAAGTAAGCATAAATATTAAAAAAAGAAAAAGAAAAAAATTTTAAAGTAGTCAGAGTAGATCCATATCAGAAAAGAACTATTACCGTATGCCCCGGGATTCAGCTACGACACTCCATTCGATTTCCGAGTCTGGGAGTAGTGTTCAGTACATTTATGAAAGGGATTCGATGCATTCGCACATGATGGATTCACATATTTTCTCTCTGCAACTACCAAACCTCCTTTGCTAGTCGACCCACCTGAGCCACGAAAGCAGCACAACATAAGCTTGTATATTAAAATTAAAAAATAGTAAAAAAATAACAAATGGAAGAATAATAAATCAAAGACAACAAGTTGATTTAAAGAATCTCAAAAAAATCTTATTTTGAGTATGACAAAATTTTTCCATTTTCTCACTTTGAACTTGATAGCCACTTGAATATCATGTAACATAGAATCTGGAGTGACCCAAGAATTAGAGAGAAGATAGCAAGTAAACAAAAACATCGCCACTTAAAACTTTGGAATGAAGGGCAGTAGTCCTCAACTATAATGAGAGCAAAAAATGGTATTAAATGCTGGTGCTACAATAATTAATCAACTTAATGCTTCCTTCTGCCTCCGGACAAGAACGTTATTACCACATTTATTTTTTTTTTGATGGGTTTTGACTTTAAAATACCACTCTCTCTTATCTGCCTCGTCCAACCATCCAAAGTTCAAAGCGAGCTTTTATACTTACATCCAAAGGCTTCACGGGCCGGCGCATTTCGTGATGGTTGTGGCCGTGTACATGGTTGTTGGGATTTTTCTGGTTTATCCATGACATGCAAATAATTAAAAGGTTTAAATTATTTATTCTAAGTTTTTTTTTCTTAGATCATTCCAGTTAGGAGGAAGTTTTGAAATGAAGAGGTAGATTTGACAAGGGGGTTGCATATAATGGTATTTATAAATTTTGAAGGTAAAAGAGAGGTGCAGCACATAAGAAGATTTGTACAATCTGTAAATTTATATTATTTCTTTCTAATTTGATATAATATTCTATGCATGCTTGTATTGATTTTTTCATATTATATGCATGCTTTCTATTTGTGATAATATTAAGAAGCAAATTAAATTTATTTTGAATAATTTTATTACATTCTATTTTTTTCAAATTTTAACTATAATTTCTATTTTATCGTTAAGGGTGTGTTGTCGCCTAAGAAAAAAGGGGCACAATCACACTCATGAGGTGGGGCTTGACAACTTGACCAGAGTCAACGGATCTCCAGTTTGAGATAGGATTGGAAATGCAATTAGATATGTCCGCATGAGCTCGCATAAACTCACAACTAGTGGCAAAACTTGATTAAGTCGAGCGTGATCCGGGTTAAACGAGTCAACACGCAATTGTTGCGTTAACATGAACCCGACCCATTTCACAAACCCGTTGACTCTAATAAGAATTTTTTTTAATCGAGTTCGGGACAAATTTTAAGTCATGGTAATTTTTAACACAAGCAAATTTTAAGGTTAGAGAGAGAGTGAGTGAGTGTGTGTGAGGAGATGTGGAAAAAATAAGAGATACAAAGAGTGATGTGTGTGTTTGTGGGTGGGTGGAAGGGTGTGTGTGTGTGTGTGTGTGTGTGTGTGTGTGTGTGATAATATTAAGAAGCAAATTAAATTTTTTTTGAATAATTTTTTTATGGTACTTTTTTTCAAATTTTATTTATAATTTCTATTTTGTCATTAAGGGTGTGTTGTCGCCTAAGAAAAAAGGGGCACATTCACACTCATGAGGTGGGGCTTGATAACTTGACTAGAGTCAACGGATCTCCAGTGTGAGATAGGATTGGAAATGTAATTAGATATGTCCACATGAGCTCGCTGTGGGCTTCAAAAATTTGGCCCCGACATTCGCTCATTTTTTTCTTATTCGGCGAGGGAGTTTTAACTGAATAAGTTTCAGGGTAAATTTTGGAAGGCAGATGGGTTTGTAGATAAGACACTACCCAGAGATTTCGCCCTCATTTTGTGAGGACTTTATGATCTGAGTTATGGTTTCCTATAGGCGCAAGCCCCTATAGTTAATTACTCGTCCCGGTCACGATAGAGAACTTTCGATTAAGGCTAGTCGTCAATCCGATACGTATAGAATACGTGGTATCTGGCATATAGTAGCAGCATAGGTATAGGATGTTCGAAAATTGGGATATTTGAGAAATTTGATATTTAAAACTGGAATTTTTACCATCTTGAACTTAAAGTATATGGTGGAGGAATGGATGATAGACCCGATCAAGATCCCATGGTTCCGTCATCCCGGGCCATCATGGTCCCTGGTCTACTTAGTCAGAGGAGGTACTCGACCCAACCTGAAAGAAGGATCCTTGTCGGCAGCCATGGGTTGCTTCATCCAAGGGGACCTTGTAGACCTGGGATTAATGTTTGTCTAAGGGGACAAATTTGAATCCACATTAGCTGACAGAGGGCTTTGTGCCCTATCGAATATATCCTATTGATTCATATCTCAAGGATTTGATGCCAATAAGGAACGTATTGGCTCTGGCCATAACCGCTATCTGTGGTACCATTTGGCGGCAAAACCACTCGGTTCAGAGGGCCCCAGGTCGTCACAACCGTTTATCCTGCAGTGCCATTTGGTGGCAAACTGCCGGTTAGAAAACACGGGTCATAACCGTTTATCCTGCAATGCCATTTGGCAGCAGACCGCCGTTACTGGCATGAGACTGTTTTGAGAATGAATCCTAGTGATATTCTCGACCAGGCATTTGGCTCTTTTGTGAGCTGAAGTATTTCTCAATTTGTCTATCCCGGCAAACTGTTGCGGAGGGCGGATGGATTTTGCTTTAAGTGTTTGATAGTTAGATTTAAATTTTTAAATATTTGGATTTGGGAGTTTAGAGAATTTCTGTGGAGTTTTGGATTTTTTTTTGTTTTTTTTTTTGTGGGTATTTGGGTGGACCTTTGAATTGTTTGAGATGGATTTTTGACATTTGGGAGACATTTGAAAATATTTGGGAACCCCTCCGTTTGAGATCTGCATTCAACACGGCCATCATCGAGGTGTTTGGGGTCATTTCTCTTTATGAATTAAACCTTTCCAACTCTGTCGGGCTGTCGACAGAAGATTGGGTTTTGTATGCTTTATGCCCTTGATAGTGAATTCTCATTGTTATAGGCATTGAAGGCCTAATATGAATGTATTAAGACAAATATAACGGTCGCCGCCACCACATATTTGTTTGTTGGTTCGAACCTTATATACTCCTATTGACCCGTATAGAAGGATCGGTTTCAAACTTGAATTCACTTATCAACCCACACAGTATCCCTAGACGTCACGTGTGTACCAATAACACGCTCACAGAGGCCCATGTGGGTTTGGGGGCATTTTAGAATTAAACCCTGTCGATTCCTTTTTACCTGCTAAGGAAGATCGGGTTTAAAATTTGATAACCCATGTAGCATCCCTACACGTCACGTGTGTACCAATAACACGCTCGCCGGGGCCCATGCGGGTTCTTGATTGCTTTTACCCCTTTTAATGTTCCTATGTGTATACAAACTTCGGTGCACGTGCAGGGGTATTTTGAAATAATTGTAGTTGTGCATATAACTATCGTTTGGATGCATACAACTTTTCATTTAAGAGCTTATACACGCCTTCTGTCCGCTAGTACGAGTTTTGCTGATCCGATAGTGTGTCATAGCAGCTTCTGAATTAAGTTATTCACTGCTTCGTACAGGTAGATTGTCATGCACTACTCATTGCTTTCCGTAGGTGGATCGTAGTGCCCTAACTAATCTCATGCCTTTAATCATAAATGCTTGATTGACATTGATTATGAGAGTATCTCAATAATCAGCATATATTGTAATGTTATTTTTGTTTACCATAGAGATATATTTATCTATGAGCCATCTGATGTTGAGTGTGTATTCATTGTCACAAGGGGACCTGTTACACTTATAGAGGATATATCATTGTTGTTTGTAGATTGACTTGACTGAATGCTCCAAGAGAACTTCAAATCAATGTTGGCAATCAAATTGTATTCTTTTTTTTCGCTTCACCTTTCATCATTAGCTGGTAACGTGCTTATAAAATGGGAAAATTATGAAGTTTTTGAAGGCTCTGCATGCTTCGTTGCCACCAGATTATTCGTTCTCTTTAGTTCTGTCACTTGCAAGTGAATCACGCTAGCAACTACAAGTTTCACTATGCTTATGTGTAAGTGGAAGATCTTGTAGTATTGCTTGCAATTATAGATTTACTTTGATTGTAGGACAAATATTCATTGTCATCTTTTACATGTTGTTTATCGTCGCTTACAATCAAGTTGATGCTTTCATTCGAAATTGGTTGAATCCACTTGTAGGGATGTTGTAGCATGCCATTGATTATTCATCCTGTTACTTAACTGTCATTGCAATTACTCCAAATCACGTACTTGCATGAGATCTCATTACCACTTATGAGTGATTTATACTTTCACGTAACTTGCAAGCGGATGATATTGAGATAGATATATATATATATATATATATATATATATATATATATATATATATGAAATGACCCATATCCATTATGATATGTTGCCTTGGATTATGGATAATACATCATCATACGCATCACATTTATATCAAGTTAGCATATTCATTGTGCATTGGTCCTTGATTGCATGATTAATGATATTAATTGGCAAAATTGTAATTTTTATTATGCTCCATGCTATTCGTTTAATGTTCAATTTCCTGTTCAAGTCCAAGTCATTGTTAATCTTGCAAGTTCAATCTGAGTCCTCTTTCACAAGTCCTTGCTTGAGTTCAAGCATCAAACTCAAGTTCTATGTCCCCTGCAGTTCTTTGAGTTCAATCAAGTCCAATCCTTATTGGCTTAATGTTCAAATCAAGTTCTTGCTTGAGTCCAGTTCAATTTTATTTTACTTGAGTTCAATTCTTTATTAAGCCATTTGGTTCAAAAGTCCAAGTACAAGTCATCTGTCATTCTTCTGAGTTCAAGCAAGTCCAGGTTCCAAGTCCTTATATGTATTTCAGATAAAATTTCGGCAGCCTCCCGGCGTCTCCCCCATTTAGGGGAAAAATTAAGAGGCCACCTACCCGCCACGTCAACGAAGACGTGCATGGTTGGTGTTGTTGAGACACCGCGGCAGTATTTTTTTATTTTCTCCCACCACACGCAACAAAGGCGTGCATGGGGTTTTAAAAAATCATTTTTATTAAAAGAGACAGTTTTTCTTCCCCCCCCCACTCGGGGGTACTTATAAGTGACCCCGCTTCGCCGTACGTGTCGCACCGGGGTCCCATCACAATCATCAGCTTTGTATGTTTCTTCAGCATCACCTTGCTCAGATTTAATTTTCATGCATGTGATTGCCCGACAAGTCTTTCCGGAGAAATTTTTGTTTGATGAATTTGATACCTTTATATGCGTCTGTATCCTTCTGCCTTAATGGACGTGGATTCCTTCCATACCAGAGGCCCAAGCTTGAAAGAAGTGATCGTTTGGTAGTAGGAATATTGACTTGCTTTCGTAGCATTCTTTGAATATTTTTGGTATTGAACCTAGGTAGCCTCGTAGAAAATAATTCCTCGGAGTCGAGGAGCATACAACACCAGTTATTATTCTCCTTTTCGCGAACTCCCGTGGAATATAACACATTCCCTGGCACAGTCCCATTTTTCAGGGGAGGCAAATAGAGGGTGGCGAGTTCATCAACTTTATGCACCTCGCACGAAATGAGTTCTTCAAAATGTTGTAAGGGAACACGTGTGACTATGAGTACGCTATCTGAAATTGATAGGTTTTCAATTCTTCTGGAGAACACATTCTGCACGGTGTTCATGTAGATCGAGTTGTAGTCATAATTATCAATTAAAAATTCAACATGTCTATTCCATTCAACCGTGGACTGGCATATTTTTCGAGATTTGGCAGGAGAAACATCATCTTCATCCATGTCACTTCCAAGATGAGGTACATATTTCGTTTCTTTGGGAATGGTCGGTGGTTTGGGAAGAGTCGGCGCTTCCTTCTTTCTCCCCACCTGCTTTTTCTCACCTTCCCGTTCAGGTCGTTTTGTAGTCTTCGAGTTTGATGCTTTAGCTTCGAGGGAGCTTGAATACTTTTGCTTCTTTGGCATGAAGTACCGTGCATCTTCATAAACTGTTGCTTCATGAACTGTAAAAGGCTGAATGTCGCCAGAGATCCGGAGTTCTTCTCCATCTTTGAGAAACTTTATACACTGATGTAATGTTTACAGGACAATGCCATATTCATGCAACTAGGGATGACCTAATAGCGCCTTGAATGAAGTATCCACATCAATCACGTGGAATTTAGCTTCTGTATGGAGCTCTCCAAATGTAAGAGGAAGCATGAATGATCCAAGGGTTTTTTATCCTTTTTCATTGAAACCATGCACCATCAGCTTATCTGACCCGAGGTGTTCCACATCAAGGCAGAGGGATCTCAGTGCTTTCAAGCTCATCAGATTTATGGAGGATCCAGGATCGATTAGAATTCGACTGATGATCAGTTTATCGCTCTCTACAGTAATATACAGAGGACGGTTATAGTCTGCAGTTCCAAGCATCATGTCCTCTTCGGAGAAAGTAATGAATGGCTCATTACGAGCTTGTAGAACTTCAGTCAAATTACGTTCAGCAAAATATGCCTCGTATCTTTCAGTTTAATATTAATTTTAATGTTAAAATTCAATATTTTACCCCTTATTCAACATATTAAGATAATTCAAAATTTCAATAATTATTTAAAATTCCTAAATTTTCTAATTTTTAGCCAATCTCCTAAATTTAGTCACTAACTAAAATATTTAATATTAATATACCTTTTAATTTTAACCAACTGAATTAATTTAATTGACCACGATTGTTACTGGGTAACCCAGGCCTACGAGGCTATTAGCTTAGCCCCAAGGAAGGTGAAATAAACTTCACGGCCTAGGTTTGAAACAAAAGTGGGAATCATTTAACCTTTAAAATACATTTAAATAAATTTTTAATATATTAATAATTGAAATCTATCCTAAACCTCCCCTTAAGCCTTAATAAATTCAAAACTTTATATAACTCTAACTAACTACCCAGCTTAGGATCTACCCTAGCTACACAACCTTCTACACATACTTTAGATGGTTTGTTAGGACAACCAATCGTAGATCTATGCTAGTCCGGTGTTTACTTTTCTATTGTTTGCTAGGTTTTTCAAGCTTTCACTGCATGTTGGTTATTAGAATTAGATGATTGATGTGATTATTTATTTAATTCTTGCACTCTATGATATTATTATAAATATGGCTTATTTGAGTATTTAAATTCAAAATATAATTACTTGGAATGATTTAATATTAAATGCTTTGGATAACTCTACAGAAGAGTCTAGAATTTTTATTTTATATCAAATGTAATTTGTTTAAAATGTTAAGTGTTATGAAAGTGCACATTTGATTCATGATATATAGATCCAAAGGTTGGATTTTAAAGAGAAAAGGTACCCCTTTTGTATTTAGAAGTCCAAATTTGGATCACCTTTCTTACACCCAAAGTGGAAAAGGTGGCATTCCCCTTAAAGGGAAGAGCCCTCTTTTCCATTTGAGTGGCCTACTATGAAGTATCCAATGAGCTTGAAGAGAAAGAACCCGGAAGAGAGAAAAATGAAGAACTGAAGAAAAAGAGTATCCCACTTAAATTCACTTGCATCTTTATTAGGACTATAATCCGGGTTGTTGTCTGTGGTGCCTAGCCATTTTAAATTTTGTAGACCCTGGGTTGTAATAAACAAGGAAGTTTTCCTATGGATATTTATTAATTAATTTATGTATATTTGATGTGTTAATATGATTGCCAATAAGATTGCTTATTTTTCTTAGTTTTTTTTTTTGCCGATCTTACATATCGATTTTATTTTAGCCTGGATATGTGAGGCTCGTGAGGGTGTAAAAATTTTATACTCATAATTAAAAATTTATAATTTTAGGAGTTATGCAACATAGAAAGATAACGAATATAGGAAATTACTCGGGGACCACCCCATAGGTCGCATGCATATTTTTGCATTTCTTCTCCCCTTGCTTTACACCCTTCCCTGCCTGTGGGCAGAGTCTATATAATCTGACCTATGAGGATGAGATGTCAGGCCTGGAGAAGCCCATTCTTCTAAAAAATTATTTTTAAGCCTTTTTAAATTTTAAGAATACATGATTTAAAGTTATCGACTAGCATGCATTGCATTAGAAACACATTTAAAGGAGTCTAAAATTTAATTGCATTTAACCTTAGCATTTTCACTTAGCATAAGTCAAAAGGGGAAACTTAGGACCATCTCTAGATGTCAGCCCCAACTCTCCAAAACTTAATAAAAACATCCCTACCACTCTATAATAAAATGACCAGATTCAAGTATTTAAAATTGACTAGGTGGTTAGGTAGCTCCCCAATCCAGTCTAGAGTAAGTCCATATTTTTGCACTCCATTAGTTAAGTTCAAACAACTATGATCCAGGGTCTAATTTTAGATTTATATTCTAAGGAAGGCTCAAGCTATAACCCCATCAGCCTTCGGAAATCTAATCCCAATATTCTAATAAAATTGATCATTTAAACTAAACATCCCTTTCAATCAAATTTAAGCCTAACATTTAGGATATGTTGAGATGTTTCTGAAGTAATTCAAAATCTCAAAACACCTCCTTTCAATCTTTCTTTAACTGCAAAAATAAGTGTGCAAATTTGATCCAGCCCCGATTGAAAATTCCAATCCTTACCTCCTTTGACATCAAACTTTGAACTCTTAAATAAAATTTCTTTTGCTATTTTAATCAAGAGTATTCGTAGGAAACTTGGGCTCCCTATGATGTAATTAACTATGAGGGCTTGCACTCGTAGGAGATTTAGTAGTCCATATTAAATTTTTAAAATCATGTTTTAAAACCTTTAATTAATTATCTTTGGGAAATTTAGAAATCAATAATCTTTGTCATCATTTTCACATAATCAATAGTGTTTAATAACTTCTTTCTATAGAGACATATATCAATTACTATTATGACATTTATTATATAATTAATGGTCTCATATCCAAATTATTATAATTAAATATTTGATTGAACATCATTTTGATCTTTCGAGATCATATATTGTCTCTCCTAAGTTTGATTATGATAATCAGGAGAAATAAAAAATTTTGCAATATGAACCTATTAGGGAACGATATGTTTATTTTTCGAGGTGATATACCATTCATAATAAGATGTTCAATTTCAAAAATTTAAACTATCTAGAATTAAATCTTTCCCAAAGAAAATTAAAATTTTTCAAAACTACACTTTTCAACCAAAACAGTATTCTCACACACTCCTTTAGTGTTTTGAGGCTCTACCTTTTTCTCCAAATTTTTAAATCCTTGGGTAATCTATCCAACTTCATGTTCTTCCTCAACTCTAGACTTCTTAGGATCAGTTTCATTAAATACTCCATAAGTAGTCTCCTCCACCACTAATGTCCTCTTGTTAAAGACCCTAAAGGATTTCCCCACACTTGAATATCCTAAGAACACTCCTTCAGATTTTGGGTTAAATTTTTCTAGGGGTGACTTCCCAGTAATAAGAATGAAAACCTTACAACCAAAGACATGGAGGTGGGAAAGATTGGGTGTCATACCCTTAATGAGCTCATAGGGTGTCTCATTCAGTTTGGATCTAACATTCACCCTATTCAACACATAATAAGCTATGTTTACCACTTCAACCCAAAAATATTTTGGAAGTGAATACTTAGCAAGCATGTCTCTTACAGCTTAAACTAAGATCTTGTTCTTCCTTTTAGCTACGTCGTTCTGCTAAGGGATCCTTGGAGCTGAGAAGTGCGACTAATCCCTTTATTCTCACAAAGTCACAAAATCTCTCATTTTCAAGCTCTCCACCATAGTCACTATGGATGGTCAAGATCTCATAACGTAACGTTTTTTGAATCCAAGTGGAGAAGGATCCAAACTCATCAAAAGACTCACTCTTATGTGACAGAAATTTAATCCAAGTGAACCTCGAGTAGTGATCGACAATCATAAATTCATAGACTTTTCCCCCGAATCTAGTAGTGATAATGGGTCCAAACAAATCCTGTGAAGTACTTCTAAAGGTCTAAAGGTGTTAATGTCCTTAATGGAATGAGAAGAGGACTGGATTTTCTTCCCTAGTTGACAAGCTTCATATAGGTGGTCCTTAGTGAACATATTCTTTGGGATACCTCTAAATAAGTCTTCTTGGTTCACTATCCTATGGGGTTTTTATGCTGGCATGACATGACCTCCTGTGACACAACCATGACTCATCAGTAACAATTTTTAAGTAAAATGAAGCAGCAAATTCAATGTTATTTAAATCAAACATATAAACATTTTTATCCTCTTTCCCTACAAAATAGTATTATTATTCAAACTAATGATGCATATGTTTGATAAGAACTTTATGCTGAATTTTTTTATCATATAGTTGACTAACAATGAGCACGTTGTGCTTCAATCTATCTATAAGAAATACATTTTAAATCAAAAGGTTCTAAGAGTTTTTTATTATGCCTATGCCCACCGCTTTCCTTATGGTGTTGTCTCCAAGAGTGACCTTGCCTCCAGCACTGGCCTCCTACAAAATGAATTGAGTAGTGTCTCTAGTCATTTGTTATGAGCATCTGCTTTCCAGCTAACACATTCTGTCACAAGTTCTTTAGTAAGAGCACACCTAAAAAGTCATGAAATGTTAGATTTAGGAACCCAAATAAGTTTGGGTCCCTTCTTATGAAAGAAGAATGCAATGCATGTGTGTTATGCTGTGAATCATGTAATTTGGGTCTCCACACCCAACGTGTACTATTGTGAATAGTGCAAATATTTGAAATATATCCTAGCATGCTAATGGAAAACATCTAATACTAAGACTATAATTTACTAATCTACTTAGGTGGTGATGCATTTTCTTAAAGTTATGTGATGCATGAAGTGGTGGTCTATCATTTTTAAATGCTTTGAGTTTTACTTTCAATACTTTGTTTTCATATTCATAAGCTTCCACTTCAACTTTTAATAGTTGTTCATTATTATCTATCTCCCATGTAAGTTCCTCTAATTTTCTAAATTCTTTTTCTAACTTAATATATGATGACTTCAAGGAATCATGTGCATCAGATAATTTAATATGCTTCTTATTTAATGCATTAAACTCATCAAGTAATGACATGTGATTGCTATAAAGTATGGAGTGATCTTTAAAAAAACTTTATGCTCTTTTTGCAAATTTATATATTCTAATTTTTGGCTAGCATGAGATTTCTTAAGTTTCCTATATGATATATGAATTTTCTCAGAAACTTCAAGTAATTAATCATAGATTAGTTCCCATACATCTTCTTAGTCAGACTAACCAAGATGATCATCTGACATTAAGCACAAATTTGTAGTCTCCTCTTCAACTTTAGTCATAGAGGAGTCTGATATAGAATTCGCCTTGAATACCTTTTGGATCTACTTCTTATCCTTCCTTAAGTTGGATTTCTCCTTACCCTTCTCCTTGCTTGGGTGAGCTTTAAGTGTAGGACAATTAGCTTTAACATATCACAGTTTCCTATATTCAAAATAAATTATATTAGTATAATTTTTAGAATTCTTACTGCTCTTACCTCTATTCCACTTCTGATGGTGCTTTTGCTTCTTCCTTAGAAAGCTTTTGAATTTCTTAGTGATTAAGGCAACATCAACACTTTCAGTCCTGGAAGAATCGGTATTCATATCATTAGCCTTCAACGACACCATTTTCTCCATCTTTTTCTCATATGCATTAAGCTATCTTTACTTCACTCCTTACACGTAAGCAATGAGTGATCCAAGTAGGTTATCTTTTTTTTTTTTTTTTTTTTGAAAGAAATGCAAAGTTGCATTAAAAGAAAAGAAAAATAAAGACTATTACAATCTACTCAGACCAACCCTATACCATCACATTCCTCCTTCAAGATGAACAAGAAGGAAGGAGGAATCTCCACATTATTAAGCTCATCCCAAATAAAACTCTTACTACAAGCCAAATTAGCACAAACATCCGCTAATTTGTTACATCTCCTGTTTGAAAAAGAAAACAAAACTTGATTAAAGTCTTGTAAGAATGAAAGTTCCTCCTCAATTCTTCCCTTATTCTTCCATCTCTTCAAAGCTAATTGAAGATTTTTAATAATGTTGTAGTTGTCACCTTCTATAATCACACCTTGAGCTTCATACATCCAGTCCTGCATAATATTCTTCAAGTAGTAGACAGCCAACAATTACATTTGAGCTATATCCCAATGCAAATATTGGGCTCCAAATGCTAATAAAAATCTACCTTTATCATCTCTCACCACACCTCCAATTCTTGCCAAGTAATTACTTTTAACTGAAGCATCCATGCTTATCTGTATCCATCCGAGTGGAGGAGCACACCAAGAAGAAAATAGCATGGGCTGATTAGTGTCCCAGTTGTCCAATAGAACCTGATAAAATTGCTTACTGTGGCCATAGAAACGGTATTAGCTGCAATTAGATTATCCGAGTCTTCACTATTTCCATGCACCAACTTGCACATGCTTTTCCAAGTTAGGAAAGCTGCTGTACAATACATGTTTGCAATTAAAGGATTAGAAGCCGAGATACTTTCTAACCCGTTGATGCAAGGTTTAAAATCTACAATCAATGGAACATTGAATCCCCAATTGTTTAACAAGATAATGATCCTCTGCAATTTCAAACACCTACCAGAAATATGGTAGCTATCTTCATCTTCTTCACAGCCTCTCAGACAGCTTGGAATATTGGAAAGTTTTCTCTTCACTAAAAAATCATTTGAGGGAATTGTATCATTGTAGAGTCTCCACCGGAACAACTCTACTCTAGGTTTCATTTTTAATTTTTTCATCCATCTCCAATGACACCCTTCAGATTTATAATCATTAACTGCTTCTAGGTACAAAAACAGTAATTTGTTTCCTTGCAGCTTTCAATTTCAACTCAATTAGATCCGTATTCTCATCCGTTCCTATGGGAAAATGCAGAATAAGATCTAGCATTAGCTTTCCAAAGAATTTCTGCAGCAAGCTCATGTTCCACACACTGTCTTGTATGAAGTAGCTTAGCTTATAATCAACTAGTTCCAAGTTATTAACAAACGTAGGCATCTTGCATCCAATTGATAGAATTTCCATTAGATACTTTCCATCTCACAATGTTTTTAAGATAAAAAGCCCCATTGGTAATCATCTTCCATGTTGGAGAACAACCAATTATCGTTGGTCTTGACCATACGTCAATTCCATACTTGCCTCTGATAATCCAATTGAGCAATGAATTAGTCCTCAAGAAAAACTCCCAAGCAAACTTAGCTCAAAGTGGTCCAACCTTGGATATCGCTGAGAACAAACCACGGCCACCTTCATTCTTTGGTTTACACAAAAGCTCCCACGATACATAATGCATTCCAACACTTCCATTACTTTTATTCCATAAAAAGCTTTTACACATTTTGTCAAATTCCTTGAGAATAGATAATAGAACTAATGAAATTGAAGATAAAAATAGTGGAAGAGAAAGAAATGCATATTTCAAAAGTACCAACTTACCTTCCAATGAAATGCAATTTTTTCCCCAAGTGTTCAACTTATTAGAAGCCACCATAATAAGATTTTGAAAATCTGAAGCCACCACAATAAGATTTTGAAAATCTGAAGCCAGCATCCTCCTTAAGGTTATCTTAACACCAAGATAACAAAGCTCTTTCACCACTTTAAATTAAATAATCTTAGATATTTTATTCTTCCTCCTCCTATTAATATACTTTCCAAATAAAATCATGGATTTGGAATGATTAACACTTTGCCCTGACCAATTACAAAAACTGATAACAATGTTCTTCAATTCCTTCACCTCCCTAACATTTTCTTCCGAGAAAATTAGTATGTCATTGGCGTAGTGTTAATGAGAAACTCTAGGAGCATTAGGAGTAATAGAAATTCCCAATCCACTTCTACGAAGGCTAAGAGCATCAGAAAAAATTTGAGAGCATAAAATAAACAAAAAGGAGACAAGGGACACCCTTGCCTAAAACCACTCTTGCCAATGATCAAATCAGTCTTCCTCCCATTAGTTAAAATGAAATACTTTGGATCTAAGACAATCCACCTTTGGTTTCTGTAGTTAGCAATAAAGGGTTTTTTGGTGTTGCTATTAATGACTCTAAATTAAAATCTTGCTCTTTCCAAGACGTTCATATGGTTGATGCTCCTTCAAAAGATTCTAGTTTTGCTTTTACTAAGTCTTTTGTTAAAGTTATTTCTAGTTTGTTGATTTCCTAAGATTATATTATGAAACATGCTTCTCCCAATCAATATATATTTGTAGAAAAAGTTTCCATATGGCTCCCTAATCTTGACTAAATTAGGTCTTTCTTTGGCAATTCAAATTGTCTAGTGTTTTTTTTCTATTGGATTATTAGATGCTCGGAATGTAGCTATTCAACTATCTAATGATTTGGATTATAGTCAATTTTTTTTAGACCATCTTAATAAATTAATAACTTTCAAATGAGACTTTTGAAGTGGACTACTTACTTTGATATTAAAGATGAGCCTCCTATTGTCCCAGTTTCGATCTCATTCTTGAATTTGAGATTTGCATTTCTTTAAACCATATGTTCTTCATGCTTTGGGATCTCTATTTGTAAGATCTCTTATTGTCACTGTAAAGTTCATAGGCATTCATTTAATGAATGTTTTGTGGCTCACCAAAATTTTAAAAAGGGATCACAGAGGAAAAAAATGTGGATAATTCTCATATGAATGATTATATTGAAAATGAAGTATATATCCCTTTAGAAGTGAACAATGATAATATGGATGATAAAGTCAACATTGGTACAATACCTATAGAAATTCCTAATATTCATGAGGAAGCTAATGTTGGAAATCATTATTTAAAAGAATCTCATGTTGTGTCCTAAAAGGGTGTATTGGTTGATCAAAACATAAAAGAGGAACCTATGCTTTCTAGAAGATTTCCTTTGAAGGAATTGGTCCAAAATGAAAATGGAGATAATGATCCTCCCAATGTTAGTAGTAGTAGAGATGTGATGTATAAACATTTTATTTTAAATGTTAGAAATGGTGAAAAATTGGAGAATTAGGAAGGTGATGAGGAGGAGCATAGGGAGGAAGGAGAGTGTGTTCCTAACAAGGATGTGTCTTTATTAAGAAAATCCTAAGGTATGAATGATGTCTCTATGTCATCCACTCCTTCAAAACTTCATTCCAATAATATGGAAGAGGGTTATACTAAAGTGGGAAAGAAGAAAACTAAAAAATTATAAACTCTTTGATGGTTAATCTTCTGGAGTTACCCAAGGTTCTCATATTTCTTCTATGAATTTAACACCCTCATTTAGAATATAATGGGTGTGGGTAGAAAGTTCGTTAAGGATGTTAAGCCCTTATGAACTAGCCCGATGCTAACCAAGAGGGGGGGGGGGTGAATTGGTTATTTATAAATTCTCAAATAGAAATCACGATTTAAACCAAACAATCACCCACAAAAACAAAATGCAGAATATATAATGTAAAAATATAATAAGAAAGAACACACCAGATTTTATAGTGGTTCGGTCAATTTGACCAACATCTTCTCCCTGGAGCATCTCCTTCTAGTATTGCACTAATATCAGTGACTCTCATTTTGCCCCTACAGCAAGGTAGAGAAGCCTTTACAAAACTCTTTTTCACTGACTCTAGTGAGGCAGGGAACCCAACCTCATTTCACTTCCTACTGAAGCCGATAGATAACCTCGACCTCCTTTTGCTTCCTCTTGAAGTATGTAGAGAACCTCAATCGATCACTGAATTGGACCTCTCTAGAACCTCTACGGAACAAGGGACGATAAATGGAGAAAATAACTCATATCCTTGCTTGGAACAACCTTCATGACCCCTTACAAACTCCCCCTCACAAGTTCCTCTCTCTATATCTACCAAGCTCTCCCTCTCCTTTTCTTGGATCTCTCAGGTCAGGATAGCAGAAAAAGATGCAATCTCAAGTAAAAAAGATATCTTATATGAAAGGGCTGCATATTTGCCCTTAATTGCAATAAACTAACAAAGATCATCCAGAATGATCACAATCTTCCTATACGATCAGTACATTTTTAACTCATATAGCTTGTATGATATGGGAGGACTGGATGATTAGAAGATTTATTTGTTCTGATTATTCAGAATGATTTTAAGATCATCCTGTACGATTAGTTCAAAATAGGAAATAATGACCAGAAAATTATATTGTTCAACCAGACTTTACAAGTTGGATGATGAAAAAATAATTTATCATTTTGGATTGTCATTGGATTGTCCTATATGATTAGTTCAAAAAATTAATTATTGTCCAGCACATAGAACTATTTGGCTAGGATGATTGGTTCAAAACATTAAATATCATCTAGTACATCGTACTGTTTGGCCAGGATGATTAAGGAAGAAACTAATATTTTTCAACTGATCGCCCAGAATAATCCTACGATCATCCAACACGATATGATCGACCAATCAATCCTTAATACTTTCCTTAAACATCAAACTTATTTATGCATAATTGTACTACATTATTTAGGATGATGTCTTGTACCATGTCATAAATAATAACCTGCCTAAAAGAGTTGGTGGCTAGATTTTTTTCTGACTTGAGATTAATATCCAGGATGATGTTAAGATTATCTAGTACTATTTGCTTAAATGTGCAATCTTAACAAGAATTCCCAAATTAGAGTTTCTATTTTTAACTGATTGTCTAGGACGATATTGGATCGACCTATATGATGTGATTAAAAATAGAAAAACTCTTAAGCCTATAGATTTTGTCCCCCTGTGTGTGTGTGCATGATTAATTAGCATCAGGATCCATAAAGTACATTTGACTCAATAAAGGCTAAAAACTAGAAATACACTTACAGATTGACTTAGTCCTAATCAAACTAATCTTGAACTGACTTGATTTGTAATCTACCTTGTGGACTTGAAATTTTAATAGGCAAGGTAATAATAGGAAAATAGAAATGCCATAAATGTTTGTTATCATCAAAGTTATAATCCTTGAATCCAAATTTTCAACATGGGTAACCCTCCTTTTAAGGATAACGTGAAGAATTTATGTAGAATAATGTGAAGAATTTATAATATTAAAATTTTGGTCTTACTTGAACCGTTAATTTCTACTTTCAAGATTATTTTGATGCATACTAAACTTGGTTTGATTGTTCTTTTAGTAATTGCTCAAATAAAATTTTGATTTTTTCCAAACATTGGATAACTAAATATTGTTAATGATTGTCCTCAAATTGTGCATACTAATATCAATTATCTTCAATTTCCCTACATTACTTCTTTTGTTTATGCTTCTTGTTCTTCATTCAATAGGAGGATTTTATGGAATCAAATTATGTTTTTTTCTTCCAATAATTATGAACCTTGGATGGTTGGTGGTGACTTTAATACTATCACAACTATTTCACAGAGAGTTGGAGGGAAAACTCAAACTTTCTAAGCTATGGAGGACTTTAAAGATACGTTATAAGTTTATAATTTACATGATATTAGTATTTTGGTAATGCTTTCAGATGGAATAAAGATACTATATGACAACATTTAGATCATACTATTTTTAATAGTGTTTGGATTTCTAAGTACCAAAATACCCATTTTAAGCATTTATCTAGAACTCTTTGTAATCACACTCCTTTGATTTTGAATATTTATGTGAATGACAATTCTACTTTTTCACCCAGTAGAATTCAAAATATATGGCTTTTGCATGATTCATTCCTTAATAATGTTGAAGCTAATTGGCATGCTCTGTTGTTTCCTAAAAATAATTGTATTTGTATGATTCAGATTTGGCTTAATCTCTAGCGACTTAAAGCAAAATTTAAATTGGTGGAATAAATGTGTTTTTAAGAGTTTATTTACTATGTTGTGGAAGCTGAGAAACAAGTGGATTTAGCTTATAATATTTAGAAATATCTTCCTTCTCTGGAAAACATTGCTTCTTTAAATGGGGCCAAATACAATTTAGTTAATCATGAAGAATAATAAGAATCCTATTAGAAACAAACATTTGCCTGTAAGTTTTTAATATTCGAGTATAAAATACTAATTTTTTTCACAATATTCCTAATCATAAAAAAATTACTAATTAAATCCACAAGATTTCCACTCCAGAGGAATATTATTTTAATTCTCCTGACTTTGTTTCTGATTATGGTGTTAAGTATTTTAAGTATTTGTTTAGCAAAAAGTTTATTCCTGCTTTATATTTAGATTTTTCTTTTATTCTGTTACTTTTTTCTGAAGAGGATAACATTATGCATACTAAAATTCCATATGAGGAAAAGAATGGGTTGATTATTAGAGAGATGAATTCTAATTTAATGGTTAGTTCTCATGGTTTTGCTACTAATTTCTTTTTCAAAAAACTTGGCATTTCATTAAAGTGGATTTAATTAATGATATTATTTATTTCTTTGAAGGTAATCCTTTCCAAAAAAATTTTACCTCTACTGCAATTGTTTTGATTCCCAAGAGAGATGTTACTAATTTTTTGTGTGATTTTTACCCTATTAGTTGTGCTTTTATTTCAAAAAGCTCATTGCCAAGTTAATCACGCATAGATTATCTTTAATTCTTCCTAATATCATCTCCCTTGAATAAACTTGTTTTGTTAAAGGATGTTCTATTTTTTATAATGTTTTATTAGCTCAAGAGCTTGTGCTTGATTTAGAAGATAAACTTATTGGAGGGAATGTAATTTTTAAAATTTATATTACAAAAGCTTATGATAATCTGAATTGGGAATTTCTTTATAATATGCTTCATTTTATTGTTTTTAATAATTGCTTTAATAGGATCAAAAATAATAGTATTGAATATTGCTTTTTCCCTATGATTATCAATGGTAGGAGTCATGATTTTTTCAAATCTACTCATGATCTTAGGTAATGGGATCCTCTATCCTCTACTTTGTTTATTTTGCTACCAAATTTCTTTCTAGAGGGCTTAATAACCTTTTTAGAAATCACCCTAACTTACAATATCATTCTGTTTGTGATTTTTAATGTTTCATTTAAGTTTTCTAGTGATTTTATAATTTTTATGAATGGATGAAGGAAGATGCCTAATATCCTTTAAAATTTCTTTGATTGTTTCAAAGGGCTAGTGGGTTAACTTTTAATCACCTAAAAAGCTGCTTTATCAATGCTAAATCCATAATTCAACCCATAATCTCTTCTATTCAAGAAAAGTATGGTTTTTTATATAAGCAATTACATCTTAAGTACATAGGCATCCATCTTTTTAAAGGTGAAAAGAGATCTCATTTATTTGTGGACATTTTCTCTAATATTCATGAAAAGCTGTCTTCTTGGGCTTTTAATTTTCGCTCTTTTTGGGGAAGATTAGTTTTAATTAAAGTGTTGTGTGCTCCATTATTACATATTTATCTCATACTTTATATCCGACCATGGATATATACAATAGACTTGAAAGAACTTTTAACAAATTCCTATGGGGGGCCAAAGATAGTAAATATGCTATTTTGTGGTCATCTTGGGATAGATGCTATGGTGTCTAGGATGAAGGCAAGTTGGGTTTTAGGAACTTAAGTGACATTGATCTTGGATTTTTACATAAACTTTGTTTTAATTTAAGGTCTAAAAAAGCCTTTTGTCAAACTTTATGATTTCTAAATATTATGTTGGTATACATCTTCTTAATTGCATTTTCAAATAATTGAATTCTTTTAATTGGAATAGACTATGCTGGATTAAATGGGATGTAGATAATTTAATTCAATGGGGTTTGGGGTGTGGGCATATATTTTTTATGGCAAGATAATCTGCTTGGTTTCTCTTCTATTGATAATTTCCTCAACGCTCATTCTAATAGTTCTTGTGAAGTGGCTAGTCTTATTCAAGATGGGACCTGGAATTTGAATTTTCTTGATCATAAATGTTTCATTTTATTTAATAAGTCTAATGAAGGGAGCTTTGTGTTCAAAGATGTTTGGCATTCTATTAGGAATTTACAACCTAAGTCTATGATTTTCTTTTCCATTTAGAAAAAAGTTATCCCGATTTTCTTATTCTATATTAGTGTGGAGAATTTTCAGAAATTATATGTCAGTTATTCTATCTTAATGAAAAAAGATTTTTATATTATTTCTAAATGCCAATGCTATTATCATATTAAGAATTTGAAACATGTTTTGTCTAATGGGCCTATTTCTCTTAAATTTTTACTTTATTTTAACAATTTGTTTAACTCTCAATTTTGTATGACTTATACCAACATTAATAGTATCATGTTGATTGGTTGGTTCCTATTAAGAGGCATATTAGAAATGTGTTAGCCTTTATAATTTGTTAGTTTCTATAGATTAGTAGGAATGAGGCTAAGAATGAGTATATTACTAAGAAAGCTTCATCAATTATCATCAAGATAAAGGACAAAGAAAGATAATTATATTTTGCAAAGTAAATTAATTTGTAATATTTAACAATTACTCTTGTATTGTTGAATAATTTAGTATTTTTGGTGCTCCATCAAATAGAAATTTCTTTGATAATAGCTCAGTTAAATAGATTAAACCTTATATAGGCTGCAATAAACTTAATATTTATTATGCGTTTAAAAGTATGAAAGCCAGTTGTGGTTGTCTCATCCGTGACTTCAATGGCCACATTATTGTAGCTTTTGCGAGTCCTCTAATACCAACAATGCTATCATGGCAGAAATTCATGCTTTAAATTATGAGTTACAGTTATGCATTTCTCTTGAGATTACTAATGTTTGGATTGAAACTGATGCTATGGTTGTGATCCATTATATTTCTAATAATTCTATTTCTAATCCTTCTTACTTCTATATTATTAGAGAGATAAAACAATGGTTATATCTTATCAATTTTTTTATAACTAAGATATTTAGGGAAGGGAATGCTGCTACTAACTTTTTAGCTGATTTGGGCTGTCAAACTTTATGGAATTTGTGTGGTTTTCTCATCCTCCCAAATAGTTGGGTTTAGCACCACTAAACAAAACAAATTTTCGTTAGAGAGAGAAACTCCTGATTTTCTGTTAGAGATAGAAATTCTTGTGTAATTCAAATTTTTGGTTCCCGATTTTCGTTCCTGCTTCTCAGGAAGGACGGTGGAAGATGGCGACGGAGAGTCGCCGGCCATCGCAGGCTCCGGCGACTAACCTCCATCCTTTATTGGCAATTCAAATATTAATCTGAAGTTTAACGAGGTGTTTTCATCCTCACAACACCTGGATGATCGTATGAAGAAATCAAATGGTCCGTTGGTGATTAGAGATGTCTCTGTAGTAGCGCCAAAAAAGATCAATTATGTGGATGGCAAAGGCAAAGGAGTGGATGATTCTGAATCAAATATTACTCCATGTACTGAGAAAATTTTTTTTGTTTCGAATATGATGGACCCCGATGCTTCCTCTTCTGGGACGAAAATCTTTGTGAATAGATTTGTAAATTCTAATATTAACTCAGGCAATGAGTTAAAGGCGAATTCTATGAATCTGGGTATTAATAATATTCAGTAGGTGGTGAATAAAGATAACAGTTCAACTGTTGATAAGGTGGTTGTTAAAATGCCTATTACTTATGATAGAAT
The DNA here is from genome assembly GCA_022539455.1 of Dendrobium nobile. Lineage (NCBI taxonomy): Eukaryota > Viridiplantae > Streptophyta > Magnoliopsida > Asparagales > Orchidaceae > Dendrobium > Dendrobium nobile. Next base: position 47,810,333 of record CM039723.1, read on the forward strand.
TGGCATCAATAATCCCTGGAGTAACAAGCCATATATAAAAATTGATTTTTAAGAGGACAAAATGTTGTTATCTGATGATGGTAAAGCTGTAAGGTTGAATGAAGATTTGGAATTTAAGAATTCTGAGAAACTATCGAATTCTATGGTGATAAAGGTGTTTGGCAGAGAACTTGCGTCTCATCTGGTAGCTTGGGAGATAAGAAGACAATGGAGTCACTTGGGCCAATTTCATTTTACCACTCTAGGAAGAGGGTGGTTCTTATGTTCATTTCAATTGGAGGAGATGATGGAAGCAGCAATATCAGGAGGACCGTGGTTTATTAATGGACACATTGTGGGGATGGAGAGGTGGTCCACTGAATTTTCAATTAATTCTATGAAGGGTCTAACCTCTCCCATTTGGGTTAGAATGCCTAACTTGCCTTTGCAATGTTGGGATGAAGTTAACATAGCAAGGATTGCTTCTAGAATTGGTATCCCATTAATGATTGATGGGAATCTATTCCAATGGGGAAGGAGGGAGTTTGCTAGAGTTTGTGTTCGGGTGAAACTTGATCAACCTCTTTCCTTGGGAATTTGGGTGGATAGCATTTCGGGAAGGTTCTTCCAAAAAGTAAAATATGAGAAGGTGGCCAACCTTTGCTTTGGATGTGGTGTGATTGGGCACTTGAAGAGTGAATGTGGAAAAAACAGAGGCAAAACTAGTGAAGGAAGGATGGATGATAGTAACATTTCAGAAGTGGCTGAAGGAAGAAAAGAGCAAAATCTAGCTGATGAACCAACTTATAGACCGTGGATTCTCGTTAAGAACAAGAAATGGAGAAAGCCTATTCTAAAAAGCATTGTGGTGAAATCCAACAAATCTATGTATGTCAAGAAGATTGGGACTGCTAGTACAAATCTGAAAGAAGGAATGGATGGAGTTGATTCAAGGATACACTCTGCCTCAATAGAGTTGCCTGTCTTGGACAGTGTAGACCAGTTAGAGGAAGGAGAATTAGTTCCAGATATTGAGCAGCTAATTGTGGAGAAGAATGGAGCTGTTGAAGTGGAGAGAATTTTTTTCAGAAAATGGCAAGGTGGAACCTGAAGCTGCTTTGAGTAAGACCCCTGTTTCTGTTTGTCTTAACATATCAAATTCTGGTAACAAATTTGATATTCTGAATTCGGTCCCTGAAAATATGTTAAATGAAGATTTGTTAGTTATGGTAAAAGGTAGGGAGGATAATGAGGATTCCGGTGGTGGTTCTAAAGGAAGGTTGATCAAAGATGAGAATGGAGAGAAAAACTATTTTGGTAATAATTTGGGGAGAGATAAAAATTCCAATGGTGATTCAAACAAAATAAAGTTAGCTAAGGAGCTGAAATTTTTGGGTCCTATTAAGAACATCCCGAGGGAAGGAACCTTGATGGTGGTGGTATCAAAAGGAACGAAGGGGCGGCATCCCCTAGGGTGTTTTAATGAATTCCATAGCTTTTTGGAATTGTAAAGGGGCCAAGAAGAGAGAGGCCTCTCTATATCTTAAGGAGGTGGTTAAAGACCATGGGATTTTGTTTGTGGGTTTAGTGGAAACTAAGATCAATTCTTTTGACAAAGTTTCCTTTAAGAAGATTATGGGAGCTGATTGGGATTTCTATCTCTTTCCATCTAATGGACTTTCTGGTGGCATTATGGTTCTGTGGAGGTCTGATTTGGCTTCTTTCTCAGTGTTAAAGGAAGCAAATCAATGTATTATTGGAGATCTCAATATCTTCAATAAGGGGGAATGGATGATTGCTACTATATATGGCAATAAGGAAGTTATAAAGAGGAGAGAGTTATGGAGTAGTTTGGAAGAGGTGTCCAATAGAAAGGTTCCTTTCATTATTGGGGGATACTTTAATTGCATCTTGTCACAAGATGATAAGAGGGGTAGGAGAAAGTTTGTTTCTTCTCAAGGTCCCAAAGATATGGCTGATTTCTTAAATTTGAATGACCTTCATGATGTGGGCTTTGTTGGTCAAAGATTCACTTGGTGTAACAACAAATCTGGAGGTGATCGTATTCTTGAGAGGTTGGATAGGTGTTTTCTGAACTCTATAGACATCAATAGAATTAATGTTGCTGTAGTAAGACACTTGCTAGGGTAGCTTCGGACCATTGCCATATTGTCTTGAAGATCTTTGATAATCCTTATCAAAAGAATGGGATGATCAAATTTGAAGATGTGTGGATTTCTTATAAAGCTTCGTCTCTCATTATTGAAAGAGTTTGGAGGAAGGCTTTCCAAGGCAGTGATATGGAGATTCTCAATAAAAAGTGTAGAAGAGTTTTGAAGGACTTGTTTTATTGGAGCAAGGCAAGAATTAAGGATTTCTATTTAGAGAAGGAGAAATTAAAACAAGAAATCTCTCTGATTCAAGAAGAAGAAGTTTCGGTTGGTTGGTTATCTGATGAAAAGCTTTGGGAGCTGAGATCAAAAGTTAATCAGCTTAATTCAATTCTTTCTAGGCTTAACACATATTGGAGGCAAAGAGTAAAGGCTAAGTGGATTGAGGAAGGTGATTCAAATTCTAAATTTTTTCATTCTTTTACTAACAATAGAATAATTGGAAAAAGGATTTCTCAGATCAAAGTTGATGGTGGTGGTATCACTGAAGATCCCGTAGAGATGCACAATATATTGTTCTAGTTTTTTCAAAAGAAATGGAAGCAGAGGACCTGCTGTATGGACAATTGGCCGAACCCGTTAGCTGTTCTCGATGAGACTGACAGAAGTATATTGGAGGATCAAATCTCAGATGTGGAAATTGTGGAGTTTATCAAAGGGCTTGGCAATAACAAATCTTCGGGGCCTGATGGTATTATGTACTCTTTTCTTAATAATTATTGGAACATTGTTGGTATTGATGTTTGTAAGGCAGTTAAAGAATTTTTTCTCTCAGGTTTTATGTGTAGTAGTTGGAAAGAAACTCTTATTGTCTTTATTCCAAAATTTTTTAACCCTTTTTCTCCTGAAGGATTCTGTCCTATTAGCTTGTGTAACTCCATTTACAAAGTAGTTGCTAAGGTGTTACTTAATAGGCTTTTGGTGGTTATTCCAAAATTAATCTATGAAGAACATGTTGCTTTCCTGAAAGGGAGGTGCATCTCCGAACATTTATTATTGGCACAGGAGGTGGTTAACAAGATGAGGATTTCTAAATCTAAAGAAGGTTTGGTGGCCATCAAAGTAAACATGGAGCAAGCCTATGATAGCATGTGTTGGAGTACTCTTGAAGAAATGATGAGAAGCCTGGGTTTTCCTGTTAAATTCATAAAGCTGATCATGGAGTGCATTGTGGAGCCTAGATTTTCAATTATTATAAATGGTAGCCTTTCCAAGTGGTTTGAGGGGAGGAGTGGTTTCCGTCAGGGATGTCCATTATCCCCTTTTCTTTTTATCATTTGTTCCCAATTAATTTCCAATGCTCTTACTCAAGAGGGAAAGGAGTTAGGCATTAAGGTGGCTTCCTCAGGTCAGGTGATTTCTCATTTGCTCTATGCAGATGATATCCTCTTATTTTCTAAGGCTAAGATTAGAAGCATCAAGGAGATGAAGTTCCTTTTGAGCAAATACTGTGGCTGGACAGGACAAAAACTGAATCTTAAGAAATCGTCAATGATTGTTAGTAAGAATGTTGAGAGGAGAAAGAAGAAGAAGATTGCAAAAATTATGGAGATCAAGGTGGTTGAGGAGATGGTATATCTGGGAACAAAATTGGCCTTGAGAATATTGAAAAAGTAAGATTTTCAATTTATTTTGGATAGAGCTTTGAAGATTTTAAATGTTTGGGGAAATAGATATATTTCTCTAGTTGGAAAACTTGTGCTTGCCAATTCAGTCTTTTGTAATTTGCCTTTATTTTTAATATCCCACTCCTTAATTCCTTTAAGTGTGCTGAGGGAATTTGAGAAATACTGCTGGAATTTCATATGGAAGAATCAAGATGGAAAACAGGGGATGCACTATATAGCTTGGGAAGAGCTTTGTATGCCAAGATCAGCCGGTGGTTGGGGCATCCATTCAGCTGTTAGCAATATCCAAACTCTGAGAGCTAAATTCTCTTGGAATCTGGTAATCAATCCTAACTCCTTCTTAAGTAGGAATCTCCTGATCAAGTACGGTGAAGACTGGTGGAAGAAAGATGAGATTAAAGGGGGTTCTTCTGCTTGGAAGATCATTGCTAGTGGGTGGAAATCTATGAGGAATGTTATCAGATGGAATGTGGTGAATGGGACTCGAATTAACGTATTGAAGGACATATGGATTTTTGACAAAATCTTTCCCAGATGGCCAACTTTTATTGCTTCTTTTGATGAGGATAATATAACTCTGGATTTTTTCATTCTTGAAGGCAAATGGAACATTGATAAACTACTTCTTTTTTTAGGTGAAGACTTGGTTTATGTTATTAGTAGCATTCAAATTGATCAAGAAGTGGAGGATGATTTTATGGATCTTAAATACAAATTTACTGGTAAATCAATTGCTGCATTGATCAAGGAAGAGTCAGTGAAGTTGAATGAGGGGAGCTCTTACTTATGGATTCATAAGTTGAAATTGTATGCCCGGTGGAACTTTTTATTTGGAGGCTTTGCAAAAATGCAAATCCAACAGCTGATTTTCTGATGAAAAGGAGTTTATCCAATGATAATTTGTGTCCTAGAGGATGTGGAGGAGTGGAGGATGTAGACCATGTCACTTCTAAGTGTCCTAAGCTGTTAAAGATTATTGGCACTCTTCGGGAATGGGGTTTTCATGTTCCCTTATTTGATTCAATTCAGCACTGTTTGGATGAAGCCAAATTCTGGTACGAGAAGAATCCTGGGCCGGTAAAGCTCTACTTTACTCTGTTATGGATTTTATGGAATGATAGAAATAAAATAAAGCATGGTAAGAAAGAGGATGGTGTATCAATGCTGGTTGTTAATGTTATCAGCATGGTAGCATTGGTTAGAAGACACAGAGTGCTATCAGAAAACTGGGATGCTTTTCAGTCCTTTGGACTGTCTACAGAATTATGGCATCCTCCACCACCCAAGTGGTACAAGATCAACATTGATGCTGCATTGAAAAGCAATTATGGAGCAGGCATTGGAGGAATTGTTAGAGACCATAGAGGAAGATTGGATCATGCCTTTGTTTTCTATGGGATGCATTGGGATATATCTCAACTGGAACTTTATTCTTTCAATTCTTTAAAGTATCTGTTACACAATTGTTTGGATGATGCCAAAGGTGTCATCATAGAGGGATACAATAAGAATGTTATTCATCTTCTTCTCAACATGTACAGCAAAGGTAATAAGAGGATTGGAATCAAGGAAGATGAAGATTTCTTTGGGTTAAGGTATGGGAGTAATGTCATTTTTAAATGTATTGGTAGGAAAGGTAATAGGATAGCTAGTTTTTGTGCTAACCTATCCTTTTCTTATGACTTCATTTGGAACAATTTAGTGAGAGCTCTCTTCCTTCTTCCTTTGTTAAACTTGTAAAGGAAGAAGTAGTATGAAGTAAGCTCTCTTTTAGTTTGTAGCCTGTATTTGGTTTCCTTTTCTTTATTAATGCTGATTGCATTTCTTTCAAAAAAAAAAAACAGTTGGGTTTAGCTAAACATGATTATATGGGCATATCTTATGTTAGAGTTTCTTAGTTTTATTCTTTTGGATCTTTGTTTCAGGCATCATTAGATTAGGTAATCATGGTCTCCTTATGTTTGAACTTAATTTTTTGTTATTTTTGGGTAGTGATTGGCTCAGTTGCTCTACTTTTTTCTTAATTTTGGCTAGTTGTCTTATAGTCGTGACTTTTAGTTTGGTAGTTGCTTCTCTCCAGTGTCCAAATTTGTTGATCTTGAAGAAACTTCATGTTTCCACTAATATATTTTGTAATAGTATGATTTTTAAGGATTACTGTTAGCAATGTTCGTACTGTCTCTAACATGATTCAGGTTTTTGTTTTTGCTGTTATTTATTGTGATGGGATTGATATGAGAAATGATCAGATAAAGGTTCATGCTAATCAATACGCTCTTTGTTGTTATCTATTCCATATGTTGATGTGATTTTGCTTTCTATGTGGGGCTATCAAGATGTCACTTTTATACGTTAACTCTATTTTAGTTTTCAGCATTAACTTTAAGGTCTCCAGAGTCTTAGCATGAGTTCTCTTCTACCGCCAACCAACTCCTTAGCCTACTCGCCAAGTTTCAGGTGAGCACCACTGAACTACTTTTTTTTGGAGGGCTTGTGCTGCGAGGCAGAGTCCTGCATCTGGGAACTGAGCTCCATCTCAATCACCCAGGCCACGGTTACTCTTCCACAGTTAGAGGGGATAGTTACCAGTCACAGAGCTAGGGCTGACAATGTTCATGACCGACTAGACCACGGTGCAGAGGCTCTGAGGAGATACCATCATAGTTCTTCTGACATGACTCAGGAGATAGACTGGCTAACATCCCGTGTGCAGGACCTCTAGAGGGACATCAGGCAGGTGGTGTCCCGAGCACTTTACTTATAAGAGAGACATGGCCGATGGGATTGTCTTATAAGAAGATAGGAGCATCATCAACAATCTTTGCAGTAGGAGGTGAAAGAGGCAGACTCTTCACTAGCACTTTCCTTAATAGGAGTATGGTAGGTAGTTTTATAGTCCCCTAATACTTCAGGTAACTTATCATGTCATTTTTGTTTATTGCAACAAGAATTTTCCTTATCAGTTACACGAGAGTTTTATTAAATGCCTCCGCCAAACCATTAGCTTTGGGATAGTAAATCGAAGAGTATCGCCAATTAATGTTACGACGGTGGGCAAATCTAACAATTTTGGTGCTCCTAAATGATGGGCCAATATCAAAAATTATATGGCGTGGAACACCAAAGTGATAAACAACATTATCGCAAAAGAAATGCATTATATCTTTTGATTTAAATTCTTTTAGTGGGATACCTTATGTTCATTTAGAGAAGTAATTAGTGGCGGCTAAAACAAACCTGTGACCCTTAAAAGGAAGGTCTATAGGACCCACTACATTCGTGCCCTAGCCCTCAAATGGCCAAGACGATACAGTAGGGTGCAACAGATTAGAGGGTTGGTGAATCACCGTGTCATGAATCTGGCATTGGTGTCACCTTCTAGCAAGCTCCGTACAATCACGGATCATAGTCGGCAAGTAGTTGCCAAGGTGTTTAGTTTTGCATTTCAATTTAGGTCCGTACTGATGGGCACCATAAAGCCTCTTATATATCTCGCACATGACCTTACGATCATCTTTTTTATTAAGACACTACAACCACATTTGATTAAAAGAGCATTGATATAAGGTATCATTTACGTAGGTGAATGATAGACCTCTCTTTCTAATTTGAGCAGCGATGGATCTATCATCATGCTTCAAGTATTTTATGAAGCACACTCAACAATCTGACTCCTCATCAACATCAAACATTATGAGGGTCTGATAGGATAAAGACAAGTCTGCGGGGCACAGAGCATGATGATACTAGACAATAATAGACACGAGATTTCTAGTAGGGTCAACTAATTCTTTTGCTATCTTGACCAAGGCGTCTGCTTTTTCATTTACAGATTTAAAATTTTTGGCCAAAGTCGCTTCTTGGATTAAGCAGAAGAGCTCCATTACTTTATTATGATAGGAAAAGAGCTCAAGCTTAGGCACTTTGTAGATTCCAGCTACTTGTGTTATTATTAGTTAAGAGTTTTCAAAGATTCTCACCCACATAATGTTCATCTGGATGATCAACTCAAGCCCCAAAATCAGAGCTTGATACTCAGCTTTATTATTAGTACTAGGTTTCGATAAATTATAGGAGTACCATAGATTATTACCTTCAGGCCTAAACCTATCCTAACTGTGAGAGTTTTATTTGGATTTATAACTTTAATAGATGACGCGCCGTCAAAGTAAAACTCCCAAGTAGGGGACTTCTGTTCATCTACACCCATGATTAGTTCATCAGGTAAATCATCACTAAGTGAGGAATTAGCAAAGATCAGGTGATCGGCCAGAAAGTTAACCAAAGCCTGTCATTTGATGAACCGCTGAGTGATAAAAGCAATATCAAATTGCAGCAGTATCATAGACCATCGTGCTAGACGACTTGATAGGATCGGACGGGTCATAAAGTAGCGCAACGGTAAAAAACAATGCACCTAGGGACACATCCAGGGCTGTAGTGTAGAGAATCAATGGCATACATGGGATATATGAAGGTAAAATAGGGGAGTTCATCAGGTAGTATTTTATACTCCCAAAGGCCTCTTGACAACGCTCATCCCAAAGGAATCAGGCATCTTTCTTTATTAGAGCAGCTAAGGGATGGCATCTACTAGAATGGTTAGAGATAAATCTCTACATGAAAGCAAGCTTACCCACAAAGAATCTCAACTGGGTAAGATTTTTAGGTGGTTTCAAATCCACTATGGCTTTTATCATATAATGGTCTATCTCAATGCCCCGATAGCGAACTATAAACCCTAAGAACTTTCCTGCACTAACTCCAAATGCACAGTTTAAAGGATTAATTTTCAAATTATATTTGCACAGGCATTTAAAAATGATTCGTAGATCTCGAAAATGATCTCCATGGACCTTGTTTTTTATCACCAAAGCATCTACATAACACTTGACTTGCTCGTGTATTATCTCATTGAAGATAACAGTCATAGCATATTGATTGGTGGCTCCAACATTCTTGAGGCCGAAAGGCATCACCTTGTAACAAAATACACTTATAGGTGTATGGAATGTTGTGAACTTCTCATCATTGGGGTCTATCTTTATCTAATTATAACCATATGAACAATTCATGATAAGTTCTGAAGTAAATTTTGGAAAGCAGACGAGTTTGTAGATAAGACACTACCTAGAGATTTCACCCTCATTTTGTGAAGACTTTATGAACTGAGTTCTGGTTTCCTATAGGCGCAAGCCTCTATAGTTAATGACCCCTCGCGATCACGAGAGAGAATTTCTTATTAAGGCTAGTCATTAATTAGATACATATAGAAATACATGTTATCTGGTATATAGTAGCAGCATAGGCTTTGAAATGATGACATGAATCCTTTAAGAAATTGTGTTAATGCCAGGGCATCCCCTAGAAGCGACGCGTTGTATGGCCTGAATACAGTGACAAGTGTGTAAGGGCCGCTGCACCGGCGCCCGAGTGTAGTGTTAAATAGACAAGGGCTCCCACATCAAGGACGGATGTGGGCAAAGAAGCTAGTCCATGAAACTAAAATTAGGATTTGAACTTGGAATATAGGTTCCCTTACAGGAAAATTAATGTAATTAATAGATATTATGATTCATAGGAAGATAAATATTTTGTGCATTCAAGAAACTAAGTGGGTTGGGGAGAAGGCTAAAGAAATTGATAGTTTAGGATTTAAACTTTGGTATTCGGGTAGGAGTCGTACTAGAAATGGTGTAGGTGTAATTATAGATAAGAGTTTGAAGGATAATATTATAAAAGTTAATAGGATTGGAGATAGAATTATAGCTTTAAATATTATTGTTGATGATAAGATTGTTAATATTATAAGTGCTTATGCTCCTCAAGTAGGTTTGGATATGAGTTCTAAATTAAATTTTTGGAATGACTTGGAAGAATTATTACAAACCATACCTCTAGAAGAAAGAGTTTTTATTGGAGGAGATTTAAATTGACATGTTGGTAGAGAGGTAGATGAATTTAAAGGCATTCAAGGTGGCTATGGTTTTGAAACAACAAATGAAGGTGGCAAGACCATATTGGATTTTTGTTTAGCTTATGATTTTTCAGTTGCTAATACCTTAACTTAAGAAAAGGAATGAGAATCTCATCACTTATAAAAATGGATATAGTACAATATAGATTGATAATTTTCTTATAAGAAAATTAAATCATTTAGATTGCAAAGATTGTAAAGTTATTTCAAGTGAAAATTTATGTACCCAACATCGATTATTAGTTTTGAACATTAAGATAAAAGGGCAGATAATAAAAAATAAAGTAAAACAATTTTCTAAGATTAGATGGGGGCATTTAAAGAATATTAATAAAAATATTTTTGAGAGAAAGATTTTAGATCTTACGATTTTATCTGTGCATGATGATGCTAATATTATGTGGGAAAAAGTTATCAGTGATATTAAAAATATTGCAAAAGATGATATGCTTGGAGTATCAAAGGGAAAAACTCCTAATAGTAAAAATAATTGGCGGTGGAATCCACAGGTGCAAGAAAAGATTAAGAATAAGAAGATTTGTTATAAAAATTGGTTTAATTTTAAAAATTCTGATAATTGGGAAAGATATAAAGAGGCTCGTAAGGAATCTAAGAAAGCAATATGCGATGCAAAGACCTTACCTTTTAGTGATTTATATAATAGATTAGATACTATGGAGGGAGAAAGATATATGTATAAGTTAGCCAAACAAAGAGATAGGAGTAAGGATTTAGTTCAAGTGAAGTGTATTAAGGATGACGATCAAAAAATACTTTTCTTAAAATATGATATTCAACAAAGGTGGATGAGATATTTTGCTAAACTTTTTAATGAAAATTAGGAAAATAAGATTGACTATAGTGACCTTAGCACCCTAAATGAAAATAAAGATTTATGTTTTTATCGGTGTATTAGTAAAATCGAAGTTAGAGAGGCTTTAAAGAAAATGAAGGGTGGAAAAGCTGTTGGACCTGATGATATTCCAATAGTGGTGTGGAATTTCTTAGGAGATGAAGGAATTTCTTGGCTTACTAAACTTTTTAATACTATTTTGAAGACCAAAAAGATGCCATATGAGTGGAGAATGAGTGTGTTAATTCCTATTTTTAAGAATAATGGTGATGCACAAGATTGTGCGAATTATAGAGGAATTAAGTTAATGTGTCAAACTTTAAAACTATGGGAGCGAGTTATGGAGCATAGGTTGTGGCGTGATACTAAAGTTTCTCAAAATCAATGTGGATTCATCCCGGGAGGTCGACTATGGAAGCCATACATTTATTAAGAGGTTTGATCGAGAAATATAGAGAAAATAAGGAGGATCTACATATGATATTTATTGATTTAGAAAAACCATATGATAAAGTTCCAAGAGAAGTGCTATGGAGAGTTCTTGAAAAGAAAGGAGTTAATAATGCTTATATTCAGATCATTAAAGATATGTATGTAGGAGCTATTACTTGTGTTCAAACACAAGGTGGTTTGACCGAGTATTTTCCTATTTCGGTTGGGTTACATCAAGGATCAGCCTTAAGCCCATATCTTTTTGCTTTAGTCATGGATGTTCTCACTAGACATTTGTACCTTGGTGTATGCTTTTTGCTGATGATATTCTTCTTATTGAAAAGACTAGAGAGGGAGTTGAAAGTAAACTTGAATTATGGAGGTCAACCTTAGAGACTAAAGGTTTTCGCTTGAGTAGATCTAAAACGGAATATATTGAGTGTAATTTTAGTAGTAATAGACCTAGTGAGGGGATTGTGACTTTGGCCGATCAAGTCATTAAGAAGAGTACATGTTTTAGATATCTTGGATCTATTGTTCAGAGTGATGGTGAAATAGAGGGGGATATTATAAGCAGAATTCAAGTTGGATGGTTGAAGTGGAGGAATGCATCAGGCTTATTGTGTGATAGAAAAGTACCCCTCAAACTTAAGGGAAAATTCTATAAGATGTTAGTGAGGCCTGCAATGCTTTATGGTGCTGAATGTTAGCCATTAAAAGAGAAGCATACTACTAAGTTAAGTGTGGCAGAGATGAGGATGCTTAGGTGGATGAGTGGCTTTACCCTTAGAGATAGGAAATGAAATGAGCATATACGTGAAAAGGTTGGAGTAGCTCCAGTAGAAGATAAGATTAGAGAGAGTGACCTTAGATGGTTTGGTCAAATAAAACGACGACCTTCCAATGACCCGGTTAGGAGAGTAGAGGTATTAGATTTGGCTTATATTAAGAAAGGTAGAGGCAGACCTAGAAAGACTTGGTTAGAAAATATTAGGAATGACCTTTCTTTATTAGATTTAAATGAGAATTTGACCTTTAATAGGACACAATGGAGAAAAAAGATTCATGTAGCCGACCCCACGTAGTGGGATAAAGGCTTGATGTTATTCTTGTTGTTGTATACGCTTTGAAATGAAAATTGTGTTTGAATTTGGGTATTTAGAAAGTTTGGAAAATTTGGTGATTGGAAAATTTTATATTAAAAAAAAAACTTCACCATCTTGTACTTAAAGCGGATGGTGGGGGAATGGATGATTGACCCGATCAAGATCCCATGGTTCCGTCATCCCTGGCCATTATAGTCCCTGGTCTACTTAGTCAAAGGAGATAGTCGACCCAACCTGACAGAAAGATCCTTGTCGGAAGCCATGGGTTGGTTTGTCCAAGGGGACTTTGTAGACCTGGGGTGAATGTTTGTCTAAGGGGATAAATTTGAATCCACCTTAGCTTATAGAGGGCTTTATGCCCTATCGATCATATCCTATTGATTCATATCTAAAGGATTTGATGCCACTAAAGAACGTATTGGCTCTGGCCATAACCGGTATTTTGTGATGTCATTTAGAGGCAAAACCACTCATTTCAGAGGGTCCAGGGTCATAACCCCTTATCATGCGGTGCCATTTGGCGGCAAAATCGCCTGTCAGAGGACACGTACCACGTCCTTATTGGTTGGAGATTATTTGAGAATTGATCCTAGTGATATTTTCGACTAGGCATTTATCTCTATGTGAGCTGAAGTAAATTTGAATTTGTCCACCTCAGCAAACTATTGGGGAGGGTGGATGGGTTTTGCTTTGAGTGTTTGATAATTAGATTTGAATTTTAAATATTTAAATTTTAGGATTTCTAGAATTTTGGAATTTGTGGAATTTTGGTGGCATTTTGAAGACATTTGTGACCCCCTCCGATTAAGATAGACTTTCAACATGGTCATCATCGAGGTGTTTGGGGGCATTTCTCTTTGTTGATTAAACCCTGTCGACCCTATCAACTTGGCGATAGGGGATTAGGTTTCATATGCTTTGTGTCTTTATTAGTGAATTCATATTGTTTTAGGCCTTGAAGGACTAATATGAATGTACTAAGGCAAATATTTTGGTCACCACGACCGTAAATTTGTTTGATAATTCAAACCATGTCGACTCATATTGATTCATATAGAAGGATCGAATTCAAACTTGAATTCACTTGTTGACCCGTGCAGCATCCGTAGACGTCACATGTATATCAAAAACATGCTCGTCAGGGCCCATGCAAGTGTTTGGGCATATATTGTGATTATTTATTGAACCTTGTCGACTCCTACTTGCTTGGGAGGATTGGGTTTAAATTTAATGACCCGCACAGCATCTCTAGACATTACGTGTGTACCAATAACACGCTCGCCGGGTCCCTTGCGGGTGTTTGGAGGGCATTTTATTATTATACCTTGTCTACTCCTTTTTACCTGCCTATGAAGATCGGGTTAAAATTTAATAACTCGCGCAGCATCCCCAGATGTCACGTGTGTACCAATAACATGCTCGTCGGGGTCTATACAGGTTTTGTGATTACATTTATCCCTTGTGTACCTATGTGTATACAAACTACGGTGCAGATGCAAGGGTACTTTAAAATCATTTATAAATGCCTTTTGTCCATTTGCATAAAAGTTGTGGATCTAGTGGCGTTGCATAGCAGCTCATTGATTGAGTTGTTCGCTGCCTTATACAGGTACACTGTTCTACACTATTCGTTGCTCTTTACATGTGGATTGTATTACACTAACTAATCTCTTGCTTTAAGTTGAATATAGCATCTGTTGCAACTCCCTTGTGACTTTCTTGTGGATAAAGTATTAGGTGTACAACATGTGGCTACAGTCTTTGGCCTTTTCAATACACTTGCTTTTGTTTTTAATAAGCAGGTAGATGTATTCATTCATAGGCTAAAATTGACTTTAGGATACTGCATTTACTGAAGTTTTTATGCATCTACCTATCAGTGGCGTGTGGCACATGCATTTATCTTCATAAAGAGATTGTATGTGTTACAGATCTTTTTGGCTTTCATGGATCTTATTTGCATATAAACTGCAGGATATTGCTATATTTGTGCATTTAATAGCTTCTTGATTAATTTAGATTGTGAGGGCATCTTCCATATCCGCTGGATGTCCCTTTTCTCATGTATATGCAACATACATATCTTCCACAAGTTAATCACTATCAATGGATTCTTGATATTTTGTCCACCTCTTTCTTCCATTTGTTTATAGGAATGCTGCATTCATTACACATTTTTTTATATTTTATTCATGAATATCCCCTTCATTGCAATCATCCTTACCTTGCATCTATGATTGAAATGAATATTGTTCATGGATGCATTAGAGATTCCATATCATTACTAATAGTCAAGTTGTGAATTTGTCTTGATCATTGCTTGTGGATAAAAGAAGTTCCCAATTGATTCATTGCTATTGATTGAAGGGGAATTATTGCATTCACGATCTATCCACCATTGTTGATTGCAAGCTAATATATTCATTTGCATATCATTCATGATTGTGAGCCAACTATTTCTTTCACTACATATATTTTGCATGAATTCATAAGAATCTTTATTTGTTGTAGGCTCTTGAACCTCTTTTGTAGACCCTTATACATTCATTGATATTTAGTTTGATTATCAAAATTATCATCTACCACTTGTATGAATTAGGATGAATGCTACGATCCAAACATTGTCATTTGCATAAAGATTATATTAAAAAACATTAAGTAAATGACACTTGCAAAATCCCTTGGCTTATAAATTTATATGTATTCATTTGCATTTCATTTATGCATTCATCAAGTGATGGCTCAATTGCTTATGTTTATTTATTCAGAATTGAGTTCTTTGTAGTTCAAATGTCCACAAATTTGGTTGCAAGTTCGAGTCCATGTTCATTGAGCTTGACTCAAATCAACTCCAAGTATGGTTTGCTATGTCATATTCAAATCCAATTTCAAGTACAAGCTTAAATCAGTTTAAGTTAAATTCAAGTTCTAATTAATCATTAAAATTTTATGTCACTTTGTATTTTGTCAAAGTTTAAGTCCAAGTGCAAGTTCAAGTCTGAGTTCAAGTTCATTTTGTCCAAATTTTGTCCAAGTCATTGAATCTTAAGTCAAAATTTCGGCACCCTCCCGGCGTGTCCCCCGTTTAGGGGAAAACTACGGGAAACTGTGCCTTTCCACCACGCTAAGAAAAGCGTGTATGGTAGGTGTCCTCGATCGAGGACACCGCGGCCATATTTTTTTGTCATCCCCCACCACGCTAAGAAAAGCGTGTATGGGTCCTCGGTACTGGTTGCAAAAGAAAAACAGTTATTTCGCAAGCTGGTATTTATGGGTATCCCCACTTCGTCATACGCATCGCACCGGGTTCCTTTCCCACCATGCTTAGAAAAGCATGTATATGTGATTTTCTGATGCACTATAAACTCCGAAGAAGAAATTTTGGGTGATTACTCGCTTTGTCGCAAGCGTCGCGATGCACTTCCTCCCACCACACCAAGAAAAGCGTGTATAGGTGGTCATTTTGTCGCGCCACATGTGTCGAAATGAGTTAACTAAAATTTTGCAAAATTCTTTTCCTTTCTCTTTTTTTTTTTTACTTTCCCTTTTTTTTTACATACCTCATACATACATTAGCAACAATGACAAAGAAAGCAATTACCAAATCAATAGTGAAGGTTGTAATGCTATAAAAAAACAAAATGTAAGCGTATCACCAATAAGATTTGTAATTCTGGCTGCATCTGTTAATGACCTGGAACCAACTTCTCCACTGGAGTTCTCAAGATTAATGTCAAAACATGCTATCTCCATCTTCACAATTTTCTTAAATGTCACCAATCTAATTATTCTTATCAGCTTGGATCTAACAATACTTTATCAAAAAGCTTTTGCTTTCATGCATATAACCTTTTCAATGTGTTGGGATGGCTTCCTCTTTCCAACTTAGATAAATCCACTTTCAGGATGCTAGCATTCCCTTCTTCTTCATTTCATAGTTCTCTGTTCCCTTGCAAAGATGGGGGAGGTACTATCTTTGGCAATAACTCACCAAAAACATGAATTCCTAATGCATCTTCACATGAAGTCGGGCAAGGAACAAAAGCAAGTCCCCATGACCTACCATTTCCAAAATGACTTTCATTGAACTGATCAAATTCAGATATAGGTATTTGTTGAGCAAAACAAATTTCCATTGGAGTAACATCTACATCAAGTATAGCATATAAGGATTTATCCATTTTATATTTTCTTGAGAAACCTTCAGGCAATAGGCTTGGTTCCCCAAGAATGCTTTCCGTTGCCTTTGTTCCAATGGTAGGTTCCCCGACGGACTGAACTTCTAAAAGAGAGAGCATAAACATAGCTTACCCTATACAGTTGTAGCTATAGAGTCTTGGGCTTGCATATGATACATCACCCTGTTGTGGGGAAGTCAGTGCAGATCGGGTGTGTTGTAGCCAGCTTTAGGAGAGGAGTTTGGGATATTTTCATCGACTGCTAACAAGAGAAGTCAAAGTTTGTTGTAGTTGGGTTGAGGGCTGAAGTGGAGAAGTCAGTGCAATCATTCACATAGGCCTTGGTGTGGACGAAAGTTTGTGGAGTAGCTCGGGCGTCGGGTAGGAGGAAAGGAAGGAGCGTATTTTTGAGCAGATGGAAGCTCTAAAAATGGAATCCATGGGCTTCGGATGGCAGCTCCTGCTCTTACCAAACAAAGAGCAATGCTTCCTCGTACTTCCTCAAGAGAAAAGGACATAAGTATCCAGAATATGTGCTCCAACTTTATCAAAGCATCATTATCATTTTAGCTGAAAGAAAAATCATCCTCTTCAGCACCCAAGGCTTGGCCATTAGACTGGATGTATGAAAAGTAAGTGGAATTTCTTGGAGCTCATTGAAGCCATACTGCTCCCTATAGAAGCTTATTTTGATATCTAGAGTATGAGCAGTAGAAGGATCGATGGAGCGAAGAGAGTTTTTAACGACATCATTTTCCTTTATAATGCATGACTTCATATCATATTTGAATTGTCTAAAAATTTTTCGCCATCTCAGACGATCTAAATTGATTAAATAAAATGTAGACTCTTAATGCCGACGACGTTCCAGACGTAATGGCACTATCTGTTTGTCGATTGGACGTCGTCCGAGCATCTTCGAGGTCTCGTTTCCTTTGTAATGCATGACTTCATATCATATTTGAATTGTCTAAAAATTCGCCACCATCTCAGATGATCCAAATTGATAAAATAAAATGTAGACTCTTAATGACGAAGACATTCCAGACACAATAACACTGTCCGTTTATCAATTGGACGCGTCCGAGCGTCTTCGTCATATATAAGAGGGAATTCCTTATACCGAGGATCTAGAGCTTGCAATTCCTTCTGGCAAAAAAAACCTCACGCCTCTGATTTTCTCCAAAGGTTTTAGATCTAGAGTCCGCAGCTAATTCCTCCAATCCAAGCTCTATACCACCACCTAAACAACAACTCTTCATCTCTTCCCCAATCCAAGTCCCTTCCTTCAGCTCACGTGGACTTCGTGCCTCCTGCCTGAAGCAATTCATCCCCAAGACCTCCACCAGGCATTTCTTCCCACAACTTGATATTCGTCTTGGTTCGCACGTATAAGAGGCTTGCCTCAAACCAATTTTTGAGCTTCTTCCCCACAGTTTGTCCGTCTACTGCATAACTCAACCCCAACCTCCTTGTTCATCTCCAACCGAATCGCAAGCCTCAGAACTTCCGTCAATAATTCTCTATTGAAGCCAAATAGCAGCAGCTCGCTCGATCTTCCACCATAAGGTTATTAAATGGGCTGTTTCCTTTGCCATGGAGACGCCATCATCTCAACCTCTTACCTTCAAACTTTTGGAAGAAGCTGCTGAAGAATGTCTAAGAAGCTCTAGAAAGATGATAAAAGGATTCTCCTATCTTGCTAAGAGCCTTGATGACTTGACTCTTGATATTTCTTCTGCCAAAGCCATTTTCCAACAACTTGTTCCAAAAGAAATTTCTAAAGGTTGGCTTAAAACTTCTTTCAAGTTCTCTGATGCTAATAAGGGATCCAACTCGGTAATATTTCCAAGCCTCACTCCTATGGTTATCAAATACCTATAAATCTACAAGAGTCTGCTTCCAAGTCGCAAAGAGAAATCAACATTAGGTGCTGATGTAAACTTCACATATGCGGCATTAGGAACTCATTTTTATAAGTTTTCAATTATCCATTATACAAGAACAACTTAAGGGAAACTTCAGACCTTTTTTTTTTTTAAATATTCCAATAATGAATATCAAGGCCAGCAATACCAAATGGTGCAGAAGGACGGACTGATCTCTTCTTTTTTGCAGAACAGATTGGAAACTTCTCAACTCCTGGAAGACCAGTCCTAAAGTTTAGTGTTGGAAATTTCTCAAGGAAAAGCATTCTTTCAAAGTGGGAAGATGTAGAGAAATGGTTGATGAGTAGTTCGTACCATGGAGGATTTTCTTTTTTATGCTCCTCCAAGCATTAATTCTGTCTCTGTTTCCTACTTTTCGGCTCTTTATGGAAGCAATCCAAGATCTTCTTTATCCTGGAAATGATGATATGGCATTGTAGAAGTTCTGAAGTCAAGGGATGTGTCTATACCTGCATTTAACTAATATCCTTAACTCCACCCAACAAAAATCCAAAACAGAGAACTTGCATCCTTTATTATTATTATTATTATAGATTGAGTTAGTAGTTAATTTTATTAACTCTATTAGCTTGGTGTCAAAAAAAAAAAGAGAGAAGCAAAAGAAAAGAGAATTTTATAAATTTAGAAAGTCTGTTTCGACGCTCGCAATGCGACGAACAACCACCCATGCACGCTTTTCTCTAGCGTGGTGAGAGGAAATTCATTGCGATGCTAGGGACGAAGCAGATAATCTCCTACTCCTATTTTTGGTGTTTGCGGCGCGCCGAGGGACCCCTCGTGCATGCTTTTCTCTAGTGTGGTGGGAGGGAACTCGGTGCGATGCTTACAACGAGGTAGGAAAGCCTTGTGCACTCTTTTTTTAGCACGCAGGGCAAAAACATAAGTACCCGTAAGCGGGGAAAATGTCTTTTCCTTGCAGATGACCGCAGACCCACGCACGCCTTTCTCTGGCATTGTAGGGGACAAAAACTACGGCCATGGTGTCCCGCGACACTAACCGTGCACTCTTTTCTCTAGTGTGGCGGGGCCCAGATTCCTAAAATTTTCCCTAGACAAGTGAGATGCCGGGAGGCTGCCAGAATTTTCACTAAAACTGAGGACTTGGACAAATTTTGGATAGCTTGAACTAGCAAACTTTTAAGGACTACAAGGGACTTGCAAATCTGGACTTGAACTTGAACAAATGACCATGAATTGAACTCAAACAAATATTAAATAATGACATCAAGATCAAATGAATTTGGATATAAAAGAACAACGCTAAATTGAATTCAATTTAAGAATGGAAATTGCAATCAAATGGCAAGGGGCCTAAGTGAGTAAATGTAAAAACATGAATCTTGAACTTGAGTATGAACTTAACTTGATCATATTCGAACCACATGACAATGAATTTTAACTTGCATGGATCTTATGGAACATAGCATCATGCATATGATAAATATATGATTAACAGAACAATGAGCTTCCAATTACATGCAACTATTGAACACAAAGCTCATAACGAATAGAGAACTCGCAAGCATGGTTTGTTGGAAAGCAACAGAGGAATAATAAACTGAAGTAGAGCTTAATTTGAAAAATAATATGGAAGCTCAAACGGAATGATAAGAAGTTATCACTTTAATACAAAGTGATAGTTCAAATCTCATGCAAACATATAATGATTTGTGGTGGATAATGAAGCTGCAAACAATTGATGTAAAAGTTATAAGGGATACAGCATGATTTCGTAGAATGCCTTTGATGGACAATGAAACTTGCATATAGGTGACACCGATTGATTCATAATGTTCATCCCAACCATGAAATCTGGTGATTTGAAATGATTGTGATATACATGGAGATTAGTGATGAAGGAAGAACAAGCTCTTAGATGGTCTATAAGCAAGAAAGGATAAAATAACATTATCTCAGATAATTTGAGAAAATCCATCAGTAAGCAATCATTAAATTAAAAATATATTAATATGACTACAACTACTAGCGTGAAGTTTTCTCATGAGCAATCAAAGCTTCATGCCAAATGGGATAAAAGTGTCAAAAAGACAATGACTATTAGAGAACTTTTCAAGGTCGTCTTTAAAGCCAAAAGATCCATGATGTATATACAAACATGAGACCAAGGTGCAATGAATGACACTTTGTGTCATGCAGGAGGGAATAATAATCGTTGTAAATAATGAAATTGCTTGCCAACATGCTCAGTATGACTACAAACTCCTACAACCCAAAGCAGGAGATTCGTTAGTGCATTACGATCCACTGTTTTGATTAAAAAAAATATGGTTTAAGTATATGTAGTTTTGAAAATATATTAATTTTCTTTGGGAGAAATTAACTTTGAAATTTTTGTTTTGAAATCGAACGCAATATTAGGAACAACATATATCGTCTCAAAAAGACGAGACCGTCATTCATTAATAGGTTCAGATTACAAAGATTTAAAGGATCATTAATTTTATAATCAAAATCAGAATAATAAAATGATATATCTCTCCGAGGAAAGAGGATATCATTTATTATCAATCCTTTGAATATAACGATAATGATCGTTTAATTGAGATTTCCCAAAGATAATTAATTAGAGGTTTTGAAAATTTCAATTTTGAAAATTAGATCTAGGTTTCTAAATCTCCTACGAGCGCAAGCCCTCGTAGTTAATTACATCGTAGGAAATCAGAATTTCATACGAAAACTCTCGATTAAAATAGCGCTGTAAATTTTATTTAAGAATTTCAAAGCTTGATATCAAAGGAGAGAAATGGTAGGAATTTTCAAATGGGATTGGATCAAGTCTGAACACTTATTTTCAGAGTCAAATGAAGAGGAGTAGGGAGTGTTTTGAGATTCTGAATCACTTCAGAAACACTCCAGCCTATCCTAAATGTTGGGCTTAAATTTGATTGAAAGTGATTTAATGTTTAAGTGATCAATTTTATTAGAAAGTAGGGATTCAATTCTCGGAGGGTGAGGTCTTATAGCTCGAGCTTGCCTCAGAACCTAAGTCTAAATTGGGTACTAAAAAGTGACCCGAACCTAGATAGTGCAATGCAAATCTGGTCTTACCTCGGCCTGGATTGGGGAGCCAGCTAAACCACCTAGGCGCTTTAAAAACATGTATCAAGTCATTTAATGTTAGAATGGGTCGGGACGTTATTTAAGAAAGGTATTCGAGAACGGGACCGACATCTAGAGCGGATCCTAAATGGTCCCTTAAACTTATGTTGGGTTTGATGCTTAAGCAAATGCAATTAAGGGTTTAAAGGTTTTTAAATTAGTTGCTAATATGATGCATGCTAATCGACTCGATTAAAAGATTGAATTTGAATGAATGCTATGAAATGAGGACTCCCGGCGGTCCCGGGCTTATTTCTTAAAACGTTAGAGTTTCTATGTGAGCTTAAAGTTTTTAATTTGATTTAAGTATAAAATTTTTATTAAGTCCTTAAGAGCCTACGATCGAATTCCAGGTCAAATCAAAATCGGCATGCAGGTAAAAAGACTAGAAAAGTGGGTATCTCTAATGCGCAATCAATTTAAATAAATCAATCAAATTAAATATATCAAATTGAATGTCCGTAGGCAAGTGCCCCTTATTATTACATCACATAATTTTGCAGAAAATTAAAGTGGCCGGGCACCACTGACTACAACCCGGATTTTATCTTAAGACTAGAATGACTTTGAGATTTGGGATTCTTCACGTTGTCCAATCCTTCGTCTTCTCACGAACATCTTGATTCGTCGGTTCCGGATATCCAAATGGAAAGAAACTCCCCCTTGAAGGGGGTGTTATCTTTCCTCTTTGGATAT
This sequence comes from Dendrobium nobile, assembly GCA_022539455.1. Classification (NCBI taxonomy): domain Eukaryota; kingdom Viridiplantae; phylum Streptophyta; class Magnoliopsida; order Asparagales; family Orchidaceae; genus Dendrobium; species Dendrobium nobile. The sequence goes on from CM039723.1 coordinate 47,832,422, forward strand.
TTGACAGGTATCCTAATTTGACATCCAAATGGAAGAAGACTCTCCCCTTTAGGGATGTCTTCTCCTCTTTAGAATTCAAATTGGATAAAATAACCCTAACTCAAATCATTTCAAGTAAATACAACCATATTCAATCAAATTTACATTAATTAAAATTGAAAAATCTAGACTCGATCCTGCAAGGTTATCCTAATAATCAACAGTTCTATATATAGTCCCAAGCAGTTAATATTTGATCTCAAGCAGTTAATATTTTTTTGAAATTTAAATACTCAACAGATTGCAGTAAATAAATAAACAATCACATCAATTCTAAGCTAACAACCAGCATACAGTGAAAGACACAAAAAACTCGGCACACAGCGGAAAAGTAAACACCGGCCTAGCCTAAAACTAGAGTTGGTTGTCCTAGCAAACCATCTACAGTGTGTGAGGTAGGTCGTGTGGTTTTGATATGTCCTAAATGGGATATCTGATTGAAGTCTCTTAAAGTTTGATTGCTGATTTTTTAAGGATTTGATTAATTTAAGTTTGCCATTAATTGATTCGTGGCGTTGTGCCACCAGGCTCAAGGAACCAGCCTCCTTAGGACACTTAGCCCCGCAGCCCGGAGTAGTCCAGCCGATAAACCAAATTAATGTAATTGAATTAAAGATTTTAAAAGGTTAAATAATTAATGATTAATCTATTTTAAGGTTTAATACCCCTTAGAATTCATTCGTGGCGTTGTGCCACCAGGCTTGAGGAACCAGCCTCCTTAGGACACTTAGCCCCGCAGCCCGGAGTAGTCCAGCCAATAAACTTCATCTTCAAGATGGTTGTTGTGTTTTAAAAGATTTGTTGAATGTTTTAAACATTAAGCTAACATTTTCTGAAGTTTTAAAGCAATTTTGAGTTTTATGAATTTTTTTGGAATATTTTAATCATTTAATTAAGGGGTTGAAAATTGACTTTTTGATTAAGGGTGTTTTCTGGAATGTTTGTATTTTATTACAATACTAGACCTTACTATGATCGGTTAGACAGTAAGTACGTTGAAATTGGATTTTTCTACATTTTATTATGAAGGTTTGAAGTTTTAGCTAGATTTTAACTACGGTTTGACCAATTTGTTGACTTTTTGAAATATTACAGATTTCTGGAATTTAAAATTTTAAACAAATATTAGACATTATTAGGAGTTGAATGCAAGTGAGTTTGTTCAATTTCGATTTTTCTGGAATTAGTAATGAATATTTGAAGTTTTGACTATTTAATGAATTTTTAAAGCTCTTTAATTAAAGGGCCTTTTTGTGATTTTGCTCCAAATGAGATCCCGACTCCTTGAAATCAACTCCAAAGGTCAGGAATGACCTAGGGAGAGATTCACAAGTGTTTGAGAAATTTTTGGAATTTTTAATAATTATTAATTAATTATATTAATAAAATATTGATTTTTACTTAAAATTAGATTAAGGTTTAAATTACTGTCAAATCAAGGGGCTTTCAATTTTCATAAGTTAAGGATTGAATTCTTATCAGTTAGAGGGTTTACACATATTTTTAAGGTTTAAAATGGATTTATTACATTTTCTGGAAGTTTAATGGCTTAATTAAGGTTTAAACTTAAGAAAATTGTTTAAGGGGCTTAATGGCTTCAAAAAATCAGTGAAATTTTCCCTAATGGCTGTACATGTCACTAAGTTCAAGTGTTTGAAGTTTCAAGTTAAAATGATGTGTATCCTAATTTCTAGAATTTCTCTAAGTTCTCTACACATAAGTCCCTAATTGTTGTCCTTAATGTCACTAGGTTAGCTAGGTTTAAATCAAAGTCTTACTAACCCTTGAACTTAACATGAGCAATATTCAATCACACCAAGCAAATCCTTTATCTAGGAGAGCCTAAATCTAAGTGGTGGGTGCACGATCCTATGCATGCAAAGAATAAATTTAAGACAAGATTAGTGAATAACAAAAAAGTAATTATTCACTAATTATCCCCAATAGTTCTATTCAATTATGTTTAATCTAGATTTAAAATCTCAATGAATCTCTCAAAGGTAAAGATTTAAATTCATATAGTTTTAAAATAGGTTTTAAAATAAATCTATACATGTATATATATAAAGATAAACTCATATATACATAAATATATATTTTAAAATAAGATAATTAAAAATATTATCAAAATTATTTTAGGATAATAATGAGAGATCCTCTGGTTCTAAAGTTATTTGAAAATAAAATTTTAATTTTTTAAAATAATTAATTTAATATTTAATTAAATATTAATTAAATATTAAGATATCGAAATAATTCCAATTAATCAAAATAAATCAAGTTTTAGATTTTGAAAATAATTTTAAAATACAATTCTTAATTTTATGGAATTTTTGATATATTATTTAAATTTTTTTTAATTAATTTGAATTTAATATGAATTTTTAATGTTCAATTTTAATTAAAGCATTTAAATTGATTTAAAATTAATTAAACCTTAAGAATAAATATTAAATAATATTAAATTAAGTTTAAATTATTCTCTGGAATTTGAAATTATTTGAATTAATTTTATTAGGAATTTTAAAACTATTTTCAATTTAATTTTAATTCAATATTAGTTAGATAGTTAAATATTTAGTTAGTTGAAAATTATTCAAAATATAAATATTTAAAATTAAATTTAATCCAAAATAAAATATTAAGTTTGATTTCTTCTGATTTTAATAAAATAACATTAAATATTTAAAACTTTAGAAATATTTAAGTTAGATTTACTATTTAATTAATAAATAGAATGATTAAACAATTAAAATTAGTTAATATCCCTTAAATTAATTTTAATTTTAAATTAAACTATATATATTTTTAATGATTTTAAAATAATACTAATTTAAAAATAAAATATATTAATTTAATTTGATTTATTAAATATATATATATATATATTTTATTTAGATTTAAAATGATTTAAAAAAAAATTTAAATCATAAGAACCCTGACAGCGCCGGCTCCAGCGTTAGCCACGTGGTACGGCGGGATTCGGCCATACAGATGGCGGCTGTCAAGCGGGCCCCGCTCACTTATCCAGCGCGGCATGGCACCGAACCGTTGGATCTCACTTGATTTAAGACCAAGGGCTCAGATCGAATCCCGTGATCCGATCTCGCGAGGAGAGATCGGACGGTTGGCTTCGATCCCGCAGTCTCACACAGACGGTCGGGATGCCGTCGGACGGTAGTTCAAGCGAGGGATCAACTACACAGTCGGATCAGACCACGGGATGACTTAATCTGGACCGTTGATCAAACAATCAACGGTTCAGAAAATGTACACCTGAGCCAGACTAACGGGACACCCTGAATCTCGTTTTTTGGCTCGTTCGTTCGATCCGGTTAATGAAACTTGACAAAATTTTAAACCTAGACCCTCTTAATGAACAGAAATGATGGGGATATGCTCAAAATATTAAATAAGCACTTAATAAAATGCTAATTTAACCTAAGTGTCCTAAACTAGGTTTAGGTTTTTACCTCAATCCAACCAGTGGATTCGGAAGATCTTTGGTTTTCTGAGCATGTTGACTGTCCAAGTTTAATATTGTAGAAGATTCCTTGTCCTGATAATGCCTGGATCGAGAGGAAAACTCCTTGGACGGACTTGAGCTAGGTTCGCCGGGAAGCTTGCCGGAAAGGGCTTTAGCTGGCAGGATTTTGATCGGGAATATGAGTATGAGCCTCTGGGGAGCTCAATGGAACAGAAAACCTGGCTTTGGAGGCTTTGAGTGGAGAGAGATAACTAGGGTGAGAATCAATCTCAAATGAGGGTTTACACCCTATTCAAACGTCCCCTGGTTGGATAAACGGCTCGGATTTGTTTGGCTGGACTCCAGATAGCTGCCACATGTCAAGGGAGTGGTTAGAAGGCTGGAGAATCAAGGACACAAGGACAAATGACATGTAAAGGTCATTTTGTCCCTTTATGGCCATATAGGATTGATGAGAACCATTGGATCTCCATCCAAGGGCTGATAAAAGCCTTGAGAAGGTTCCAGAAACTTAATTAAGGTGGCTGGAATGGTTTTGATTAGAGTGGATTAGCTCTAGGGAGTGATTTGGCCTCTTAAAGAGCTCATTTGACCATCCATTGACCATTTGACCAGTCAATGGGTCAATGGGTGCTGAGGTGGCAGCCAAGGTGGCAAGGAGGATTGCTTGAGCTGATGGATTAAGTCTTAAAAGCATTGATTGAGGATATATGAAGGTTCAACCAAAGCCATAGGTATTTGACCAAGCATATGAGCTAACTTGGTCTAATAGGCTAAGGTTTGACTCAAAGTGAATTTGAAAATATTCCATGCATCAAATGGAATGGATTTGAGGGATCAAATTAAGGTTTTAAATGAATGAAATGAAAAGGCTCAAATGGGTCAAGTTTGGTCAAGTTCAAGCTTAGTTGACCAAGTCAACAGCTAAACAGGTCAAGAGTACAATCAAATCCAAACCATTGGGGAATATGATCAGAAGAGCTTGAATGGGTTTGATATTGATATTTGATGCTTGCTAGAGGTGATCTGGGGGTCAAAAGGGTTTAAATGATCAAAGTGACTATTTAAGCTCTTAAGGGGTCATTGGGTCAACTAAGGTTGACTCGGTCAACCAAGTTGACCCAAGGGCTGGATTTGGTCTGAACAGGTTTGAAATGATATTTCAAGTCTGTGGGAGGTGGTTGCGTTCAATTCGGAGTTCATTTGGTTTGAAATCAATATTTGAGCCCCATAGGGGTATTTTGGTCATTTTGACCCCTGGTCAACTGGGGGTCAAAGTGGGTCCAAAAAAAATACATTTTAAAGTTCAACATATCAAGATTAAAGGTCTGGAAGTGACTAGAGGCTTTGGTGAAGGCTCTAAGGTCAGAATCTTCAAAGTGACAGGTCCAGTGGCATAGGCTGTAAATATTTGAAGGTTTTACAGCCTATGGATTTTAATTAAGTTTCTGGGGTTAGAGACCTCAGAATGGGCTCAAATTTGGAGGGTTTCCTCCAGAGGAATGTCCCATCAGTATGCAACTAACAGACTCTGAATCGAAGGTCATTTGATTGGGTTTCAAAGTGTTTAAAATTTCAATGGAAAAGGCCTTTAGGACAAAACCTTTGGACCTTTGATTTGGCTTGATTGACCTAAGATCTAGGTAGATCCTAAGGTATGAATAGATCTTAAAATTAGGAATCTAGAAGGATCCTAGAGCCTAAGAAATTCCTAGCAGTTGGAGTCTAGAAGAAGTTTAGGATCTAGAGTAGCTCCTAAGGTTTAAGCTCTAGAAGAATCCTAGCATAGATCCTAAGGTCAGGATTCTAGGAGGATTCTAGAATTTAAATTAATTTGGAAATTAAATTGATTTAGGGTCAAGAGTAGTCCAAGTGACCTCATACAAAAATGAGGTCAACATCCACCTACAGAAAGCAACAGTAGTGCACGACAATCTACCTATACAAAGTACCGAACAAGTTTATTCAGAAGCTGCTACACCATGCCACTGGATCTGCAACACTCATATGAGAAGATGGAAGGCATCCACAACTACAACGCCATGCCACCGGATCTGCAACACTCATACGAGAAGATAGAAGGTGCCCACAAGTACAACAACACGCCACCGGATCCACAATATTCATGCAAGTGGACAGAAGTTATTTACAAATATTTCAAAAGTACCTTTACACGTGTACCGTAGTTTGTATACACATAGGTACACAAGGGGTAAATGCAATCACAAAACTTGCATGGGCCCTGACGAGCGTGTTATTGGTACACACATGACGTCTAGGGATGCTGTGCGGGTCAATAAATCTGAACTCGATCCTCCTGAGAAGATAAATAAGAGTCGACAAGGTTTAGCAAATAATTATAAAATGCCCCCAAACACCCCCATGGGCCCCGACGAGCGTGTTATTGGTACATACAAGATGCCTAGGGATACTACGCGGGTTGATAAGTGAATTCAAGTTCGAACCCGATCCTTTTATGTGGTTCAATAGGAGTCGACAGGGTTCGAACAATCAAATAAATATACGGTTGTTGTGACAAGTGTATTTTTTTTTAATACATTCAAACTAGGATCTCAAGGCCTATAATAATGAGAATTCACTAATAAAAGCTTAAAGCCTATGAAACCTGATCCTTGATCAACAGCTTGGTCGAGTTGATAATACTCAGTCCGTAAATGTAAATGACCCCAAACACCCCGATGATGGCCGTGTTGAATGAAGATCTCATCCGGAGGGGTTCACAAACACTTTTCAATGCCATTCAAACTCGACCAAAATACCCATAAAAATTTAAGACCCCACAAATATCCAAAAAAATCCAAAACCCCATAAAAATCCAAAAAAAATCCAAAAATCAAAAAATCGCAAAAAAAATTTAAAATTGAGATTCAATCATCAACCACTTAAAGCAAAATCAATCCACCACTCCACAATAATTTGCCGTGGTGAACAAATTAAATTTACTTCAGCTCACAGAGAGCTAATGCCTAGTCGAGAATATCACTATGATTCATTCTCAAAAAATCTCATGCCATTAAGGATGTGGTACGTGTGTACCAATAACATCCAAAGGAGATGGCAGGGAGCTGGGAACGGCGGCAGAGCAGGTGGTTTGGTTTTTTGATGTGGAGAGAACGAACGGGAGAGCAACCTTGGTCGTAGATTTTTAAAGGGGAAAGGATGGATGGTGCTTGTGAAGGTGGATTTTTGATTCAGATGGGAAGGACAATGCAGGCCTTGGCCTTGACGGGCTGGAGGTCTTGTAATTGATCTGCATGGGAGAGGTTTTGAAGTGGAGTTCACGGCAGGACTTGGGTAGGGAAATAGAAAGAAGATTACATGAAGGAGAGAATGATGTTGGATCTTCTTGAATGGGAGTTAGATGTGAGAAAGAGCTCAGGGACCAACAAAATAGGATCCAGGTTTTGACGGGGTGAGTGAGGTATAAGAAATGTAGTGGGAAGTAAAGAAGATTGGAAGCCTATACATGGGATTCACCTAAGTTTGGATGGATGACTAGAAGGCACGACTCACTTTGGTTGAGGGATTCTGTATGAATGAGCGGTGGTAGGAGACAAACAAGAGAAGAAAGATGTCTGAGGCTTGGAGTGATTTCTTTTCTTTGTATGAGAATGAAGTTGAAAAGTGAATAGATTCATTTCGATCTCCTCTTAATGAAGAGGCTGAGCTGAGTACTCTTCTGAGTAGATTGACGGGTTGACAAAAGCGATGGAAACTTCATCTAGATTCACGGAATTTGAAGAAAATTCAGAACATATTTCGACTATTAGAGGTAAATGCATTGAATAGCATTAATTTGGATTTGAGATTTTTGTTTGACTTGTTAGTTTAGGTTAAATCAATTGGCAGAGATAATAGTAACATGCTATTATAAGTAATGTCATTAATTAAGCAGATAGTAACATGTCTATCAACGAATATGATTTTGATTTTTATGCATTTTGGCTTGAAATACGTGTAATCATCTTGTTTAATGTGTCAAATTCGTCAAATATAAAAATTAAATGAATTGATAGTGTATTTAGTGTATCGCATCATATTTAAATCACCTCGAGATCAAAATCAACACCTCAGTTGATCCAAATTAATTAAATAAATATATATTATGAATGTCTGCATCATTTCGGACGCAATGATGTGGTCCGTTTGTCGGTCCGACATCGTCTGGTCAGCCTTGTGCTTTAATTTTGGGTGTGGATCATCCCTTTTGTTCAACCTCAATTGATTCGTCTACAAGGGGCCTCGATCTCACAGAATTTGATGTTCTGATCGCAATGGTGTCGTCTGTTTGGCAATCAGAGATTGTTTAGTCCTTCAAGTGAATGGTCGCATCGACTCGCGTGTTGCTTTATTCGCCAATTTTTCTCCCTTGCGCATGGCTTTATGTATCGATCAACATTTGATAAATGCTCTAAAAATTATACATATATTAAAAAAATATTTTTTTTATTAAACTGACTAGCTTTGAGCCTTTCTATAGCATAAAGATGAGTTCAAGATGGTGAATCAAGCTAAATCTTACTAACCGTGCGATTTAATTATATTTTTTAACCATCTAATAAGCATAATAGCTGGTTTGCTTATTTTAACTCACACAACTCTATTATGATTGTTGCATCTCTAGTATTAAAAAGTTGACTAATCCACTCCTATTTCTATATATAAAAAAAGATAAATTCATCAACTTAAAAAATATTAATAACAAAAAAAGGGTAGAGGAACATTCTCAATCTATGAATTGATAGTTACAGCTGATCAAGAAGAATGGCAAATAAGCAAGAGAAAAAAATACATTGAATTTGTTTCTACTTAGAAGAACGAGAATTACATTAACATTACCATTATTTAAAAGAGATGTGGACAACTAAGTTCATAATAACATAATTATAAACAAATTAAAAAAAGAAGGATAGATATGCGAAGGCTGACAGGGAGGAATCAATTTACACATGTTCCTTAAAAATAATATGTATGAAGTTGGTTATGTGGCGTGTCTATCAAGAAACTGAGATATTTTCAAGCAACAAAACTTCTCAAAACAAAGCATACACTGCCTCTATTTCACTTCTAACAGAAAATAGGGGCGGTTTAGTGGCGGTGACATTAACCTGAACAAATTATATAAGGAGAAATCAAGCTTTCTAGTAATCTAGTTTAGTGCTGGTGGCGTAGCCACATTTTGGAGCATAATATATTTTTTAATTTAGAAATGGCACAAATTCAAATCATGGTCAGAACTCCTGAATAAGTTCTTTCCAGTTGGTATCAGCTAAGCTTCCTTTAACACAAGCAAAATCTAAGAAAAAAACTATTGTCTTATCTAAACTTCCATAAAAAAGAACTTGTTTTGAAGCTTTTACATCTGTTTGTCATGCTTTCAAACTAGATAACAGAATCAATCCAAGTAAGCATAAATATTAAAAAAAGAAAAAGAAAAAAATTTTAAAGCAGTCAGAGTAGATCCATATCAAAAAAGAACTATTATCGTATGCCCCGAGATTCAGCTACGACACTCCATTCGATTTTCGAGTCTGGGAGTAGTGTTCAGTACATTTATGAAAGGGATTCAATGTATTCGCACACGATGGATTCACATATTTTCTCTCTGCAACTACCAAACCTCCTTTGCTAGTCGGCCCACCTGAGCCACGAAAGCAGCACAACATAAGCTTATATATTAAAATTAAAAAATAGTAAGAAAATAACAAATGGAAGAACAATAAATCAAAGACAGCAAGTCGATTTAAAGAATCTCAGAAAATCTTATTTTGAGTATGACAAAATTTTTCCATTTTCTCACTTTAAACCTGATAGCCACTTGAATAGCATGTAATTTGATTTCATTTCCTCTGCTTCCTCTTTGAGAGAAGATAGTAAGTAAACAAAAGCACTGCCACTTAAACCTTTGGAATGAAGGGGAGTAGTCCTTAACTATAATGAGAGCAAAAAATGGTATTAAATGCTAGTGCTACAATAATTAATCAACTTAATTATTCTTTCTGCCTCAAGGCAAGAATGTTATTACCACATTTATTTTTTTTCTAAGGGGTTTTGACTTTAAAATACCACTCTCTCTTATCTGCCCCGTCCAACCATCCAAAGATCAAAGCAAGCCGTTACACTTATATCAAAAGGTTTCACGGGCAGGCGCATTTGGTTAGATCATTCCAGTGAGAAAATTTTGAAAGGATGAGGTAGATTTGACAAGGGGGGTGCATTAATGGTATTTATAAATTCACATAAGAAGATTTGTACAACCTGTAAATTTCTATTATTTCTTTTTAATTTGAAATATTCTAAGAGCAGGTAGGATTTAGGTTAGGAATCTTGACCCATTTAACTAAACAGGTTAAGTATGGGTTAACTCGTTAATGTCCGTGTTAAGTCAGGTGAGATCCGAAACCGACTCATTGATCCGAATTGACACCCTAATATAGAATTATTTATTATTATTATTATGTAATTTATAATTTTTTATTAGTTAAATTTAATTATTATTTATTTTATTTTATTATTAGAAATGATTTTTCTACTTTATATTTAAACAAAAATTTGACTTTTAACATGACAATGGAGAAATATGATTCATATAATCGACCCCACATAGTTGGACAAATGCTAAATATTGTATTATTAGACACAATGAAAAAATATGATTCATGTTATAACATAAGTCAAATCTAATACCTCTACTCTCCTAACTGGGTCATTAGAAGGCTGCCATTTTATGTGACCAAATAACCATCTAAGGTGGCTCTCTCTAATCTTATCTTTTACTGGAGCTACTCCAACCTTTACACGTATATACTCATTTCATATCCTATCTCTAAGGGTAAAGCCACTCTTCCACTTAAGCATCCTCCAACTACCTCCCTAGTCTATTTATTAATTATTATTATTTCTATTTATTTTATTTTTAGAAAATACGTGTCATCTGTCATATAGTAGCAGCAATGCAATTAAGATTTGGATATTTGGAAAGTTAAAAATTTTGATATTTAAAGTAGAAATTTCACCAACTTTCACTTAAAATGGATGGTGGGGGAATGGATGATGGACACGATCAAGATCCCATGGCTCTGTTATCCCGGACAATCGTGGTCCCTAGTCTACTTAGTCAGAGGAGGTAGTCGACCCAACCTGATAGAAGGATCCTTGTCAGCAGCCATGGGTTGCTTTATCCAAGGGTACCTTGTATACCTAAGATGAATTTTTGTCTAAGGAGATAAATTTGAATCCACATTAACTAAGTAGACTAGGGACCCTTTAGCGGCAAAAGCACATGGTTTAGAGAGCCCCGTGTTATAACCGTTTATCCTGCTGTGTCATTTGGTGGCAAAACTTTCGGTTAGAGGACATGTACAACATCCTTGATGGTAGGAGATTGTTTTAATATTTTCGACTGGGCATTAGCTCAATGTGAACTGAACTAAATTTTGATTTGTCCCCACCGACAAATTATTGCGGAAGGTAGATGAATTTTGTGTTTTAAATGTTTAATGATTTATTTTTGAATTTTAAATATTTGGAATTGAGATTTCTCTAGAAGTTCGAATTTTGAGGACACTTGGGATAGAATTTTGAGATCATTTGAATCATTTGTGGACCCCCTCCAGTTGAGATTTTTATTCAACACAGCCATCATCAGGGTGTTTGGGGACATTTAAAAATATTTATGCTTTGAACCTTGTCGACTCTATCGAGTTGTCGATAGAGGATCGAGTTTCGTAGGATTTTTGCCCTTGTAAGTGAATTCTCTTAATTATAGGCCTTGAAGGCCTATATCGGTCACCATGATCGTATATTTGTTTGATATTTTGAACCCTGTCAACTCCTATTAATTTACATAGAATGATCGAGTTCGAACTTGAATTCACTTATTGACTCGCGCAGCATCCTTAGACGTCACGTGTGTATCAAAAACACACTCGCTGGAGTCCATGCGGGTATTTGGGGGCATTTTATAATTATTTGTTTAACCTTGTAAACTCCTACTACTTAGGAGGATTTTATTCAATTCATTGACCCACGCAGCATCTGTAAACATTATGTGTGTTCCTACAATATGCTTGTTGGGGCCCATGCTGGTTGTATTACACATTTACTTCTTTAGTGTACCTATGTATATACAAACTATGGTGCATGTGCGGGGGTATTTTTAGAATATTTTTAAACGTCTTCTATCATCTTGCAAGGATGTTGCGGATCCGGTGGCGTGGTTTAGCAGCTTTTAAATTAAATTGTTCGCTACTTTGTAAGGAAGACTGTCGCGCTTTACTCGTATAATTTATGCAGGTAGATTATAGTGCACTAACTAATCTCCTGCTTCTAATTATAGATACTTGTTCTCATCGTAGTTTCTTTCATATTTATCCATAGATAACATATTGAATGTATGACGAGTCTTTTTTAGTGGCATATAGGCATTTAATTTTGCTATAGTCATCTGTCATTTTATTCAAAAATAACATTTTGCTTGTATGGAGAATCTCCCACAGGTGCCCGTGAGTATCTACTTTTTCTGCATGTCGTACATCTTTATTTGTAAAGGGAAAGATGTACTTAGTTGCCATTTGATTGAGTTGACTGTAGGGGTACTATCATGTTCTTTTCTAAAACAGTCTGTAGGTGTTTTACATTTACATTTAATGCAGTTACTTATAGATGAACAATATTTATGGTAGTTCTTTTGCGTTGTGCCTCTTCTATGATGTTCATCATTTAATGAGTGTAGGCACATTATGCGTTGATCAGTGTTGGCCCCAAAAAGCTACAATAATCACTTCCTTTATGTTTGTAGTGGATAGGAATACATGCTTATCATAGTATTGTCACAGGTGGTATGAATAATTATTGTAGGCTTCTATACTTATCATGCCCATCGTAGAGACATTAGTGGATATCTATTTCTGTTCATGATCATATCATTATATACCTCATATCATTTGAGTTTCATCTTCTTATCAGTCCTGATCTGATAGATGTAGCCACCCATCCATGCATATGAGTCGAATGTGATCAGGGATGTCAGAGTCATTAATTTAGACTCTTTTGGAGGTAAGATACTGGGTCTATACCATCCTATGCTTGTCAAGCGTGGTAATGTTGATTCTCTATCATGATTTTGATTTGTGTTATACACCATGATTGTGCTCCACAGTACATTCACATGAGTTGAATGTGGTCTGAGTTATCAAAATCAATGATAAAATTCACTGCAAGATCCTGTTAGATCTCTTTCCCCAGTTTTTTCATGTGGCGAACATGGTCTGGGATATCAAAACCATTCACTATCCCTTCCAATAAAAGAAAAATAAACATGTAAAAAAAAGACGAAGCTCTTATTAGAGCGAAACTGGTTGCCCTTATCACAGGAGGAACCCGGTAAAACTCTCTAAGAGCACAAATTCCCCAAAATTCCTCTTTCTTCTTCCTTGAAACACTTTGATGATATCTTCAAGGTTGAGTCAACACTTAGTTAGTCATAAATCTCTATGATTCTAAGTACTTTTCTTTGTTAGTGATGTGATATGTCATATCCTGGATGTCAACATCACTGTTTTATGGGCATGGGTCCTTCTGAGAAAGCATCCTTCTTTTGACAGCGTACTCTACCATTCATGCACTGCTCTGAGCTGCCAGAGTTGTCCTACGAATGTGGTAGTGTTACTTTCACTTCGCACAGGGTCCTACCTGATTAGGGTAGGTGTTACCACTGTGATATTCTGATGATCATGAATTTCACTTATGATTGATATACTAGGTATCAGGTGTGTTCTCTAATCACCTACGAGTTATTTATTTAGCTGTGATGTAGTACATCCTATCTCGGATGTTAACATCACATCCTCAGGAGTCTTGATTTTCCAGCAGAATATTGACTCCTTTGTTTCTTTCACCAACCTACTTTAATATTTGTACCCTACTCTTAGCTGCTAGAGTAGTCCTATGAGTGTAGTAGTGTTGCTTTTACTCCCCACAGGGTCCTATATGATTAGGGCAGGTGTTACCACTGTGACCCTTTGATGTTTTATCAATCTTATTCCTGGGTGTGATGTAGTATATCCTATTTTGGACATCACTACTTTGAGAACTTTGATTTTCTAGTAGAAGATCAATTCTCTTACTCCTTTTCGTGACCTATCCTACCATTCATACACTAAGCTCAGTTTCCAGATTAGTCCTATGAATGTGTTGATGTCACTTTCACTTTCCACATGGCCCCACTAATTTATGTAGGTGTTACCACTGTGAGCTTTTTATCGTTTAGAGTTGTTGTCCTTAGTGCTGAGAGTACTCCCCCGCTGTTACGGATCAATTTTCATGATTTATACTCCTTTATTTCTCTACAACTGCCTTATGTACTGACATTTCAGGTCCACAAGATTAGAATGCAAACAGCTCAAGATTGGGTAGACTAGATCTGAGTCTGTTTGTACCCTTTTTCCTTTCTTGAGTCTATTGTAATTGGTGTGGCTCCTGATGCTTTATAACTTGGAAGATTTTTTGTCTGTTCGCTAGAGTTAACTATTTTTGGTAACATCATTCGGGATGATATTTATATCGGCCTGGACAACATCCAGGGGATCGGCCTGGCCTATAAAATATCGTCCAGGACGATCCAGGACAATTTTTCCTAAATTAATCTAGTATTTAAGGAAAGCAAATAAGACTTGATTGCACGATCAAATCATCTTCGACGACCACAACTTTGTCCAAGTCGATACGTTGGATGATTGGACATCAGACATCTATTTTTCAGGGCGATGTTCAGGATGATATTTTATAATTTATACTGATCGTCTAGGATGATATTTTATCGTCCAGGATGATATGAACAAATTTCTTCTGATGGTCTCAAATTATTTCGACTGATTGAGCTTAATTTGTATTGATCGGACAGGACGATATTTATATTATCCTGGATAATAATGTTGGCAACTTGCATTAATGAGCTCGTATTGAGATCTTCTATTTAAGCTATGACATTACACTTTGTAGGCAGATCCTGGATGATCCACTTGGTAAGAATGGTTACATGTTTTAAATTTGGCCTGTACAATCCATTATTGTCAATCATCCTAGAAGATCCACCTAATCATCCTAGACGATCCCTTTTTGTCAACGGTCATCCAGGCTGACTCATCAAGATGATCACCTGAGTTTAATCATCCCAGATAATGTCTGATCATCCTGGATGGTATAACTACCTTTTTGACCAATCATCCTAGATTTCATAATTTTACATTATCATCCTGGACGATTCTATGATCGTCCTGGATGATATGGCCTATTCATTATAAATAGTAGCTTTTCAAGAGTTTTCTCACCCTCACAACCTCATTTCCTATTTGATTTCACATGTACTCTGAAATTCTTGACAATGGCTGGTAGAAAATGATCTTGGATGGCAACTGACAGTTCTTTGAGGGCCTTTATTGACCCTCATTTCATTGAGGCGGCTGACTAAGATGCCTATATTCACTATAAGACTCTTGGGATCACACTGTCCAAGACTGTCAACCCTCATACCCTCACTTACCCTATCCTTAATCGTTTTGCTCACACATCCCTCACCTTCATTCTTACACTCACCTTCCCTTTCAATTATATACTCCTTTATGAAATTTTTGTGAGATTTAGGATAAACTCCACTTACACAACCTTCAATCCTATGTAAACAGACAACCTATAGAATTTAGCTATCAGTACTGCCATGAACTCCTCTAACTATTCACTATTAGAGACAAGATTCACCTCTTGTCTCAAGATCATGATTATGACTAGGCTTCTTCCAGTCACCTTCTGAGGAATACTCAAATCTCGTATCATGATTGAGTGTCAAGTACCTTAGTCAAATATGCTAATATAATCTAACATGTACTTCGCACGTCAGTAATCCCTATGGCTGGCGATTGTGTCCACATCACTCCTCTCCTTTCAATCACCACCTTTTATTAATGGCCCATAGGGAACTCAACGCTGTTGATCTTCTTTTTCATAATATTGAGCATCTTAATAGCATTAGGGATCCAAGGCAAAGAAAAAAGCCTAACTTAGCCGTAGGACACATCAAATCTTATGTCCTGGAAATCAAATAAAATCTTCAATATCCTACTGCTCTTGATTTTAGCATGTCTTCTACACGAACAGCTCCTTTCATGTTCTTCATAACACTCATCTCCATCTGGAGAATGAGGATGCTGAAGGAGTTGAGGGGGAAGCTACACCTGCACTTGCTCCTGCACCTTTTTTGCTCTGCCAGCAGTCACAGCTGGATCAACTAGTGAACGGTTCGACCAGTATGAGGCTAAGTTTTACTGGTACGTTGTTGTACAGGAGTAGCAACATGAGGCAGATATTGCTAGATTTGATGTATACTTGGCACAATAGAAGCAGCAGCACAACCAAGATATGGCCTGGTTTGGGGAGCAGTTCGTTACTATCACCACCTCTTTCTGATGATCAGGACCCTTCGTACTTATAGTTTTGTTTTCTTGTAATGTTTTTCATGATGTTTTTTTTCTTTTATGTTTTCTCCTTCTTTTTATGATGTTAAAAGAGGGAGTACTGGTAGTGTTAGTGTATTTATGTTATTTTGTTCTACTAATTTTTTATTACTATTATTTAGTGTTTGTATCATCTGCTTAATTATTAAATATTATGATGGTTCACACTATTTTTCCTTCATGATATGGTTCATTTAAATGCTTAAGTTGACTTTTCTACCAAATATTTGACATCATAAAAAATGAAGAGATTGTTGTGAATTTGGATTCAGATATTATAATTTTAATGATAGCAAACATTTCTAGCATTTCTAATTTTCTATTATTTCCTTGCCTACTAATGTTTCAGGTCCATAAGGTCAATTACAAATCAAGCCAGCTAAAGATTGGGTAGATTAGGACTGAGTAAGTATGTAAGTGTATTTCCAATTTTTTACCTTTCTTGAGTCAAATTTAATTTTGTGTATGCTGCTGCTAAGTAACCTTGCACACACACACACTAAGGGGGAGAAAATCTATAGGCTTAAGAGTTTTTCTATTTTTTATCACATCGTACAGAATGATCTAATATCATCCTAGATGATTAGTTAAAAATAGAAACCTAATTAAGGCACCCTGTTAAGACAGCCAATTTAAGCAAATCGTTTTAAACGATTTTAACATTATCCTTGATGATAGGCTCAAATTAGAAAGAATCCAATCACCAACTCTTTTAGGCAATTTGGATGGATTTGGTAACATTCTATTTCACTTTGTTAATAGAAACTGTAATAAGTTAGCATACAATTGTGCTAACTTTGCATTACTTGAAGATTTTCTTTGGGAAGATCTTAGTAACAATAAGGTTCCTCCTTTTTTTAATTTTCTAAAGGAGGAATGTGATAGGTTCTCTATCACATAATAGCTTGTAATTATTTTCTTTTTCCTCTTTAATGCAATTTAGCATTCCCTTCAAAAAAAACTCTTTTAGGCAACAAATTATTTTTAGTACCATGCAAAACATCATCCCGAACGATGCAGTATAATTCTGCCTAAATAATTCTAATAATTAAGGAAAATATTTAAGGTTTGATTTGTAAATCATATCATCCTAGACGATTGTAGGATCATCATGAACGATCAGTAGAAAAATCTTAGTTTCTTCCTTAATCTTCTTGGCTAAACAGTATGATGTATTTGATGATATTTAATGTTTTAAACTAATCATCCTAAATGAATAGTACATTATGCTGGATAATAACTAATTCTTTAAACTAATCATACAAGATGATCCAAGAATCATTCTAAACGGTCAGTTATTTTTTTATTATCCAATATGTAAAGTCCAGTAGATTAGCACTATATTTTGGATGATATTTCCAATTTTGAACTAAAACTGCATGATGAACCTGGAATCATCTAGGATGACCAGAACAAACAAATTATATAATCGTCCAGCCCTCCCGGATTATCCAGACAGTATGGGCTGAAAATGAACTAATCATACAGGACGTTCTATTGATCATCTTAGATGATCTCTATTGATTTGTTATAATTTAGGGAAAATTTGAAGCCCTTCTATATAAGAACTCTTGTTTACTCAATATAAGATCTTTTGTTGCTTTCCTAACCTGAGAGAGTCAAGAGAAGGAGAGGGAGAGCATGGGAGAGAGAGAGAGAGAGAGGATCTTGTGAGGGGGAGTTCATAAAGGTTACTTCAAGAAAAGATTTGAGTCTTCTTCTCCAGTCTTTTTTTTTTTTTAAAGAATTGCAAAAAAATGCATTAAGAATAAAAATAAAAGCTAATTACAAGTAATAAAGGGATCACATTCCTCCTTGATTAGTCTCCACAAAAAGGATGGAATGTTATCCAAAGAAGAGCTATCAAAGTAAAAACTATTTTCCAATGCCAAAGTAGCACAACAATTAGCTACCTTATTACAATTTCTAAACGCATGATGGATAATTACCTTATTGAAGTCATTCAAAAAACAAAGATCCTTTGCCAGCCACCTATCCACATGCCAATTGTTCTTCTTCAAAGACTCTTGAATGAACTTGATAATATTGATATTATCACTTTCAATAACAACCCCTTTGCAATCCAGCATCCATTTACAAAGAAATTCCCTCACTGTGATGACAGCAGCTAGCTCAAGTTGAGCTATATCCCAATGTCTCTTACTCTTCCCAAAAACACTGATAAATATGCCCTTATAGTCCCTAAAAATGCCACCAATTCCAGCTTGATTAGAGCTAAGTAGAGAAGCATCCACATTAATTTTAATCCAATCCTTCGGAGGAGGGCACCAAGAATTTTGGGACTCGCTATGGAGATTAGTGCCCAAGCTTGAAAGAAATGGATTAGAGATAGAAGTCTTTTTCTCCAGTCGTCTTCCCTTATTCCTTCGAAGTTCTAGATAGGTCTACTTCAGCGAACGATTGAGGTTCTCTTCTTATTTTAGGAGAAAATAAAAGGAGGTTGAGATTCTCTTCCTATTTTAGGAGGAAGCGAAAGGAGGTCGGGTTCTCTGACTCACCGAAATCGTTGGAAAGGAGTTTGTAAAGGATTCTCTATCTTGCTAAGGCAGTAAGAGGAGAGTTTATAATTTTAATGCAATACCCATAGGAGAGGCTTCAGGGAGTGGATGTAGGTCAAGTTTGAATGTTCTTTAGGGATGTTAAGCCCTTAAGAACTGGCCCAAGGCTAACCAAGAGGGGGTGAATTGGTATTTTAAAAAAACTTTTGGCAAAGCACAATAATCATAAACCAAAATCACTACAAAAATTAAAGTGCGGAAAAATAAATGCGAAAATCAAAATAAATAAAGATCACATCAAATTTATAGTGGTTCAGTCAACTCGAACTACGTCCACTCCCTGGTGGCACCCTCCAGGTATTGCACTACAAACTTGACTCTCCTTTTGCTCCCACAGTAAGGCGGAGAAGCCCATAAAAAACCTCCTTTCTTCCAACCCCGGTGAGGCAGAGAACCCAACTCCTTTTGCTTCCTCCTAAAGCAGGAAGAGAACCCAACTCCTTTTGCTTCCTCTTAAAGCAGGCAGAGAATCTCGATCGATTGCTGAAGCTCACCTCTCTCAGCCCTTCTAAGGACAAGAGACTCTAGTGGAAGAAGAAGTGGAACAATACTTTGAGCAACCCTTATGAATCCCCCACACAAGCTCCCCCTCACAAAATCCTCTCCCTCTCTCCCTCTCTCTCTCTCCTCTAGGCTCTCTCAGGTCAAGACAATAACCAAATATCTTATTGCATGAGAAAATTTGGGTCCTTTAAATAAAATTTCAAGAACTGACATTATCGTCCAGGATGATAAGAATTTCATCCTGGCCGATCAGTACAAAGTAAGCTCATCAGACAGGACAATTTGGGACGATCAAAAGAAAATTGGTTACATCATCCAGGCCGATACAATATCATCATGGACGATTAGTTCAAATCCGAATACAATCATCCTGAACATCGCCCTAAATAGAGTTTGGCCGATGTCAATCATCTAGGACATCGTCCCAGCCAATTCTATGATCAGCTCGACCGATGTGATAATATCAATTAGCCTTAATTACTTTCAATAATTGCTAGATTAATTTAGGCATAATTGTGCTGCATCATACAGGCCGATGTTGAGTTCATCCTAGACGATGTTTTAAAACAAAGAATGTTGCAAATCTATTTTTATGACTTATGTTTTGATAATTGACAAACACTATTGATTCTCTTGGACTGCCTATTATTTCTAACTTTTCAGGAATCGAAGATCGTACGAACAAACGAAACCAGCTCAAGATTGCGTAGATTAGGGTTGAGTCAGTCTGTAATTTGCTTTTTCACTTCTTGAGTCTATTTGTAATGTTCAAAGAGACTGATGCTAAGTAACCCTACACACACACACACTTAAGAGACTTAGAATTTCTCTTTTTACTCACATCGGCCAGGACGATATCTTTATCGGCCTGGACGATTTAGTTTAAAACAAAGATTCTATTCGGGATTCTTAATTAAGGCATCCTTCATTAACAGATCATCCTGGAAGATACGTGTATCGGCCAGGATGATAAGCTCAAAATAGAAAGAAGTTGCCGCCATAAACAATTAAGGTATTCTGTAATTTTTGGTAATCGGCCAGGACGATCTTGGATCGGCCTGGACGATATTCACAATTATGCCTTAATTAATCAGACAAATTAAGAAAGTAATTAAGGATGATTGATACGATCATATCATCCTGGATGATCTCAGGATCGGCCAGGATGATCTATTTAAAAACCTTAGTTACTTCTAGATGATAAATATCGGCCAGCACAGATTCAGGGCGATGCTCTGGATGATTTTCTCTGATTTGAACTGATCGGCCTGGATGATCGTGAGATCGGCCTGGATGATCAAGCCAATTTTTAATCGACTAGTTTGCATTCAGGGCAATGCTCTGGCCGATCTTCTGAGATTTGTACTGATCGGCATGGACGATGTCCATATCGGCCTGGACGATATTGTCGGCAACTTGCAATTAATGAGCTCCTTTGAAGATCTTCTATTTAAGAGCTCTTATTCAACGTTTTAAATAATCTTTTGCTGCTGCCTTCACCTGAGAAAACCTTGAAGAGAGAAAGAGAGAGAGGGAGAGAGAGAGAGGATCTTGTGAGGGGGAGCTTGTGAGGGGATTCACAAGGGTTGCTTCAAGGATCGCTCGGAGGTCGAGTTGACCAAACCACTATAAATCTCTGTGTTCTTCGCCTAGCCGTGGGGGCTAAAGAAGAGTCACGATTGTAGTGCAATACTCGGAGGGCACCTCCAGGGAGTGGACGTAGGTCGAGTTGACCGAACCACTATAAATCTCTGTGTTCTTAATTCTTGCTTCCGCACTTTAATTTCTGCACTTATTTTTTGTGGTGTGATTTTGGTTTATGAGATTTTACTTCTTTGAGAAAAGAAAATTTTTAAAATACAATTTCACCCCCCCCCCCCCTCTTGGTTAGCTTGGGCCAATTCTATAGGGCTTAAAATCCCTAATGAACTTTCAAGTGGTATCAAAGCGGGATTCATAAAAAATTAGTTTGAAAACATTTTGAACTTTGATCCATGCTAACCTTGGGAATCATAACACTATGGAAGGGTATTCTATTACCCGACCTCCTCTGTTCGATATCCTATCTTTTGATTTCTAGAAAACCCACATGTCAACGTTTTTACAATCTACTGATTATCTCATGTGGATGCTTATCAAAGAAGGTTATTCTCCACCTTCTCGTGAAATTAATGGTGTTAAAATTGAAATTGCTTTTACTGAATGGACCTTCAATGAAAGAGATTTAGCCCAATTAAATGCAAAATATTTGAATTATTTTTTCTGTGCTTTAAAATTTGAGGATTACATACGTGTCTCCACTTGCAAAACTGGTAAAGAAATTTGGGATAAATTGTGTATCACTTATGAAGGTACTAATGAAGTTAAACAATCTTGTTTAAGCATTCTCTTGCATGACTACGAACATTTTTGTATGAAACCTCATGAATCTATTTCTGACATGTATACAAGGTTTACTCTAATTGTTACTTCATTGCATGCCCTAAGAAGAGAACTTTCAAACTTTGAAAAAGTATACAAGATTCTGAGATGGTTGCCTTCGTCATATGATGCTAAAATCACTGCAATCACTGAATCTAAGGATTTGAACACTTATTCTATTGATAACTTACTTGGCTCACTCATTACTTACGAGTAAGGTGTGAATCAAAGAAATCTTGATACAGGTGAGAAGAAGAAGGAGAAAACAGTTGCACTGAAGGCGCACAAATCAGATAATGAATCTTCTGGGTCTGAAAGCGATGAAGTTGCCTTCATCACAAGGAAATTCAAAAGCTTTTTAAGGAAGAAGCAAAAGCATCATTGGAGAAAAGGCAGAGATCATAAACATTCTAAAGGATCTTCTGATGTTGTTTGTTATGAATGCAGGAAGCCTGGACATGTGAAAGCCGATTGTCCTACACTTCAAGATCACTCGAGCAAAGAAAAGGAAAAAGGTGAGGGGAAACCTAAGTTTAAGAAGGACAAGAAGAGAGTCCAAAAGGCATTCTGGGCAGAATCTGGTACTGATTCCTCTGAGACTGAACCAAAAGAAGAGACAACGAACCTATGCTTAATGGGGGAAGATCATCTTGAGCAAAGTGATGAGAAAAAGGTATGTAAACCAACCTATGATGAATTATTTGAAATTTGTGAGAAAATTCATACATCATACAAAAAACTTAAAAAGACGCATGCTAGTTTAAAGTTAGAACTTTCTAATTTACAAAAGGAGTATGCAATTATTCTCAAATATCATTCTACGATTGATTCAAATCACATGACTCTACTTGATGAATTTGATGATTTAAATAAAAAGAATTTGGAATTAATTGATGAGCATGTTGCATTGAAAGCTTCACACACCTCACTTGAGTTTAAGCTTAAGAAATCTCAAGAGATAGAGGAAAAGTTGAGGATTGATAATATTGTTTTGCAAAATACAAACTTGAGACTAAAGAATGAATTGGATTCACTTAAAGAAAATTAGAAGATACCCACTTTTGATTTAAAGCCAAGATCTAGGAAGTGGCATTATAACTCAAACCATTTAAGAAATCCTTTTTCTGGTGTTAGATGTTTTTCATGTGGCATGTTAGGACACATCTCACACACTTGCACTGCTCACCATAGTACACATTGGGTATGGAGACCTAAGGTACATGATTCACATCATACCACTCCTGCATTGTATTCTACTTTTCCTAAGAAGGGACCCAAACTAGGTTGGGTTCCTAAATCTGACTGTTGTTGAGTTTTGCAGATGTGCTCTCACCAAAGACCTCGTGGGAGCATAGGATAATTTGATATATGGAGGCTCGCAGCTCAAAATTGCTTAAACTCGTTGCTTCATAATTTCTTGAAATGATTTTTATTTAATTAGTTTTGTGTTATTTTTATTGTGTGCTTGCTTTGTGTTGTTCTAGATTGCTTTGTTTTCGTTTTGTTTTTTTTTTATGTTTGGTTTCCTATATGATTATTTCTTAAGCTTTTAAATTTTGAAGTTTTAGAGATTATGTTTAGCATTTCTAAATCGGTTAAAGGGAGGAAGACCGTTGATGGTTTTCCTCCTTCGGACCTTGTTTAGTGGTATAATTTTCTTCTCTAAACAAAAGTCTAACTCATTTTAGCCAATGGTTTTTGAAACTAAGATTCTTTTTATCTTGCTACAAAAATCTATCTTGTGCATAATATCCAAAGTTCTTATATGTCTCTCAAGTTAATTGAGATCTTTCCTTTGCACTGATCATATGATTTTTAGTTTTGTTTTGTGGGTAGTTCTTCCCTATGTTAGAGAGAGTGCTTCTATTCACTAATGTCTAGAAGATATACTCACAACTAAGAACTTCTTTAAGAGTTTGCAAAAGAGAATTGAGCTTGCAAAAGATAAAAAGGAAAGTGGCAAAGACGCCAAAATTGAAATAAAAAGTATATACACAAATGTGTATCAAAAATCAAAAGATACTCAAAGAGCCAATCAAAGATTCAAGAGGCATAAAATGAGCCCACTAAAAAGCAAGCTATCCTCTCTTTTCAAAACTTTTAAAACTTAGAAGAACTTATGGGTTATGTGAGATTTTCAAAGGCTTGATTTCAAATTCCATGATTGAGAAAAATTACTTTGACATATTATTTATGAGATATTTTTCTTTATAAACAAGTTTTGAATGGATCTTTTTTTATCCTATTTAGTTATTCTGAGTTAGGCCTTTATTTTTCAAAAGACAATTTATACCCTGAAGGATGTCCGATCTAGGGATAACAAAATCGGATATTCTACCTTCTTCCGATTGAAATTTGTTAAACAATTGATCTCTTGAAACTCGAAAGTTTAAATTATTTAAGAAATTCTCATATGAATTGCTTTGATAAAAAAAAATTGTATTTGGCTTCTTTTCACATTGTTTATTTTTAGCTTTTTATCGATGTTCTTTTTCTTTTCTTCTTCTTTTCTTTTGTTTTATTTTGGAGGGCTTTGATCATCACCATCCTTCATTGATTTTCAAATTCTAGTCACATCGTCCTGGCCGATACTTTTATCGTCCTGGACAATAGGACAAATTCTCTTCAAATTTCTATCTGCTGAACTTTTCTGTGCTTACTACAACTCTTCGTCCTGGACGATCCATTATCATCCTGGATGATCTGATCGAACCCTATTGCAATCATGTTGATTGTTTTGGCCGATATTATCTTCGTCCTGGCCGATGCATTTTATGGTCATCGTCCTGGACGATACACTTGATCGTCCTGGATGGTCTACGTGTCGATCGTTTAAAATCATTAAATTTGGCCCCAGACGATCCATTATTGGACAATCATCCTGGTCGATCCACTGTTCGTCCTGGACGATACACCTAATCGGCCCGGACGATCTGCTTTTTCAACGGTCGTCTGGCTTGACTCCTCGGGACGATCGCCTGTATCTAATCATCCTGGCCGATATCTGATCGACCCAGCTGATCGGACCACCTTTTTGACCAATCAACCTGTACGCAATTATTGTACCATATCGTCCTGGATGATTCTGCGATCGGCCTGGATGATATGGCCATTTTTTTAAATTCAGGCCGTTCCAGCCATGTTTTCCACTTCACATCCCTTCTCCTCTTGTGTTTCCTTGCTAGCTCTTTGCTATGGCTGGTGGGAAATGAGTTCAACAAATTTCTGAGAGTTCTTTGAGGGCTAGGATTGACCCTCATTTCAGGGAGGCAGAAGATGAAGCCGCTTACCATCGATATAAAGAATGTGGGATAAATGTCTCCAGAATCATCAATCCTACCCACATTTTGTATTCGGTAATGAATCTTTTCGCTCACACTTCCCTTTGTTTCATTCTGTCTTTCGCTTTCCCCTTGAATACTAAGCTTCTTCGAGAATTCTTCGCAAACCTTCGCATAAATCCTACTTTCATAGCCCTGACCTCCTATGTGAATCGATGCCCGGTTGAAATCACATATTAGGACTGTGTTGAACTTTTACAACTATCCACCACCGGGGATAAGCTGCACATAATCATTTCAGATCCTAACTTTGACTGGTTCACGGCAAATCATTTTCTTCGACAGACCAATGCACCTTTTCATGTTGGAGAGACTAGCTTTTTAGTCAAAGATGCTAGGACAATCCAACATGTCCTTTACACCTCGATAATTCCAAATTCGAGGATTGAATCCACATCACTCCTCTACTTTCTCTGACTACTTTTTACATCATGACACATAGAGAATTTAATACTGCGGACTTAATTTTCTGGTACATTGATCACTTAACCATAATCCGCGATCCAAGTCATAAGAGGAAACCCAATCTAGCTTTAGGACAACTCATAGCCTATGTCCTTGAAGCAAAATATCAACTTCAACATCCTGTTCCACCCAACCTCTCAACTCTCTTCTACTCAAACAGTTCCTTCAGTTCCCTTCACAGTACTCGTCTCCACCCTGGAGATGAGGAACCTCAGGGGGCTGAGGAGGAGGAGGCTCCTATTTCTGATCCTACTCCTCTTCTCCAGCACTCTCAGCTTGACCAGTTAGTGGAGAGGTTTGATCGATGGGAGATCTGCTTCGATACTTACGTTGCTGCACAGGAGCAACAACATTCTGAGGACATGGCCCGCTACGAGCAGCACCGCACAGAGGACTTAGCCCGGTTTGACAGCTACATTACTCACCACCACCACCAGCATGACCAGGACATCGCCTGGTTCAAAGCTAGTTGCTGTTGTTCTTTATTTTTCCTTTTTCTTTTGTGTGTCTAGGACCCTCTTTTTGTGATGATAAAAGGGGGAGTAAGATGTGGTAGGAAAAAGTTGATGTGCTTGTAACTTTGGAATTTTAATGAACTGCTATTTTTACTAAGTTTTTTCTACTAGATTTTGCAATCACCAAAAAGGGGGAGATTGTTTCAAATCTATTTTCATGACTTATGTTTTGATGATTGACAAATACTATTGATTCTCTTGGACTTCCTATTATTTCTAACTTTTCAGGAATCGAAGATCGGACGAACAAATGAAACCAGCTCAAGATTGCGTAGGTTAGGGTTGAGTCAGTCTGTAATTTGCTTTTTCTCTTCTTGAGTCTATTTGTAATGTTCAAAGAGACTGATGCTAAGTAACCCTACACACACATACTTGAGAGACTTAGAATTTCTATTTTTACTCACATCGGCCAGGATGATATCTTTATCAGCCTAGACGATTTAGTTTAAAAAAAAGATTCTATTCGGGATTTTTAATTAAAGTAGCCGTCATTAACATATCATCCTGGATGATATGTATATCGGCCAGGACGATAAGCTCAAAGCAGAAAGAAGTTGCCTCCATAAACAATTAAGGTATTCTGTAATTTTTGGTAATCGGCCAGGGCGATCTTGGATCGGCCTGGACGATATTCATAATTATGCCTTAATTAATCAAACAAATTAAAGAAGTAATTAAGGATGATTGATACAATCATATCATCCTGGATGATCTCAGGATCGACCAGGATGATCTATTCAAAAATATTAGTTACTTCTGGATGATAAATATCGGCCAGCACATATTCAGGGCGATGCTCTGGACGATTTTTCTCTGATTTGAACTGATCGGCTTGGAGGATCGTGAGATCGGCCTGGACGATCAAGCCAATTTTAAATCAACCAGTTTGCATTCAAGGCGATGCTGTAGCCGATCTTCTGAGATTTGTACTGATCGGCCAAGACGATGTCCATATCGGCCTGGACGATATTGTCGGCAACTTGCAATTAATGAGCTCCTTTGAAGCTCTTCTATTTAAGAGCTTTTGTTCAATGTTTTGAACAATCTTTTGCTGCTGCCTTGACCTGAGAAGACCTTGAGGAGAGAAAGAGAGAGAGGGAGAGAGAGAGGATCTTGTGAGGGGGAGCTAGTAAGGGGATTCACAAGGGTTGCTTCAAGGATCGCTCTGCTTCTTCTTTGTCTAGAGTTTCTCATCCGTGGAAAGGTCGGTAGAGGTAAGGATTTAGCATCTGATTGTGGTTCTCTGCTAGCTTCAAGAGGAAGCAAAAGGAGATAGGTTCTCTGCCTTGCCGGGTGGCAAAAAGAGGTTATTTGTAAAGGCTTCTCCGCCTAGCCGTGGGGGCTAAATGAGAGTCACGATTGTAGTGCAATACTCGGAGGGAGCCTCTGGGGAGTGGACGTAGGTCGAGTTGACCGAACCACTATAAATCTCTGTGTTCTTGTTTCTTGCTTCCGCACTTTAATTTCTGCACTTATTTTTTATGGTGTGATTTTGGATTATGAGATTTTACTTCTTTGTGAAAAAAAAAATTTAAAATACCAATTTACCCCCCCCCCCCCTCCCTCTTGGTTAGCTTGGGCCAGTTCTATAGGGTTTAACATCCCTAACAAACTTTCAAAGAATGCCTAAATTGATCATGGTGGCTGATTCTTTCTGATTTGAGCCTATCGTCTAGGCTGATCGGCATAATGACGGCTGCCTTAACCAAGATGCCCTGATTATGGTTTCTAATTTTGACCCGATCATCCATGCCGATTTAAATATCATCCAAGATGATGTAATTAAAAAATAAAAAACTCTAATTCAGACAAAAAAATCACTCAAGTATGTGTGTGTGTAGGGTTACTTAGCATCAAACACCTCAAAGGTTATAATTGACTCATGAAAGGAAAAAAGTACATTACAATCTGACTCAGACTTAAACTACCCAATCTGAGCTGATCTTGAGTTGTATTCGGTCTTGTGGACCTAAAAAGTTAGAAGGCAAGGCAGTTGTAAAAAAACATGAATGTTTGCTATCATCAAAAGTTTAATCCATAATCTCATATTTGTAACAATCTCCCCCTTTTTTATGATAGCAAACACAAACAGAGAATTTCAAGTAGTTATGGCAGTTCAGTAAATATAATATAATGAAAAAGCAGTTCACTAAGTTCTAGAATTCAAAGTACATGATACAACAGACTACTCCCCCTTTTGGCATCACAAAAAGGAGGAGGAAACAAAAAACATAAAAAAAGAAACTAAAATAACAAACTATAGAAAAACAAGCAAGGGAACAAAGTTTTTTTTTACTCAAGGCTTAAACATGATATAGTCTTCCATGTGATTGATTTTAAAAATTTGTAAGTTAATGAGTTAACAACAAAAAAAATCTAAAAAATGGTAAAATATTTGATCATGTTAACCCTAAGCTCGGATTTCTTTTAGGGCAAAATCATCTTTTGAAATCAAAAGGCCTAACTCAGAAAAAATTAATTAGATAAGACAAATAGATCAGATAAAGACTTGATCTAAAAAAAATGTCTTATAGAATAATGTATCAAAGTAGTTTGTTACAATCATAAAATTTGAAATCAAGTATTTGAAAATATCAAGTGATACATCAAATTGTTGAAACTCATTTACTCAGAATTAGATTGTTAAACCTAAGATTATGTCCCACGGCTAACCAAGAGGGGGGGTGGTAAATTGGTAATTAAAAAAAACTTTACCCTCTTAAAATTTGGAAATAAAAACTAACTTTAGTGAGTTTTATAGAAATAGATTTTTCAACCACAAGTTGTAAACGTTAAATAAAAATAACGAAAAAATAAAGAACACCAAATTTATAGTGGTTCGATCAAAACCAGACCTACATCCACTCCTCGAAGGCACCCTCCCAGTATTGCACTAATACTACTAGTGACTCTTCTTTAGCACCCATAGCAAGGCGAAGAAGCCTTTATAAAAACTCTTTCCACCAGTACCCGGTGCGGTAGAGAACCGTCATCCTTTTACACTGTCCTTAGTGTTGGCAGAGAACCATCCTTTCCTTCACACTCTCCTAGTATGGGCAGAGAACCCTTCATCCTTTCACACTCTCCTAGTGTGGGCAGAGAACCCTTCATCCTTTCACACTCTTCAAGTGTCGGTAGAGAATCGAATCTCCTTGACAGATCTTCTCACAAGAAATCTAGAAGGAAGAAAGAAAAGGGTGAAGTAATTCCAAATCAAAAGTATAGACTCTTACCTTTAACCACCAAGTGAAGCCTTCTCGCTCTGGTATTATGAATCTTCTTTTTAATGCTCTCTCACAGTCTCTCCTTGACTCTTCTTTTAATATGCATGAAGATTAATGGGTAAAAAGATTTGGTGGCAGTCTAAATTGGACTATATATAGAAGAGACAAGAAAAATCATCCAAAAACTGTAAATATTCAAATCAACACGCAGTGGATCGTCCCGTGCGAACGTGGATCATCATGGACGAATTTACTTAAAAGCTTATGAAAGAAACCAATGTATATTGATACAAATTGAATTCATACCCGATCATCATCCTGTACGAACTAGGTTCATCCAGTACGATTATTCCACAGGTCGGTTCCCAAAAAATGCAGGACGATGTCAAAATTTAAAGAGTTGATTTACTTCGTCCTGGATGATTTTTGGATAAAGGATTTCATCCAGAGATGAATAGTGAATTTCGTCTCGACGATTAGTATAAACTCAAAGTCCAGAGGAGTTTATCCAGGGATGAACTTGGACTTCGTCTTGACGAACAGACCAAATTGGAAATTCATAGGATTTCATCCAGAGATGAATCATGCATTTCGTTTGGATGAACATACAATCTGGAAATCCAGAGGATTTCATCCAGGGATGAATCATGCATTTCATCTAGATGAACAATGTAAAGTGAGAATCCAGAGGTGTTCATCCAAGGACGAATATGGAATTTCGTCTGGACGATCAGGACTTAGAAAAAATTTTCTCACTTCCTGTTCAATCTATTGCTCTACCGAGGGGATAACTGACTTGATTGTCCCGTACAAACTATTTTCGTCTCATACGATCAATATAAATTTTTTGCTCCCGAAGTATGTGTGTGTGATTTTCTACATAATTACAATCACTCCTTCTCAAACTCAATACAAAGATAAGTACAAACTTAAATTTATAAACTATATCATGTTGAATATGAATTGAAGTCTACATTAATCTGGAGTTCAATTTTCCTGAAATATTAGTTCACACAAGAGCAAAAAATAAATCTTCCAAACTATGTTAAGAGAAAAAAAAAATTAAAATAATAATATTTGGAATCATCAAAACTATATAAGTTATAAGAATGTAAAACATGCAAATAACAACTCTCTTAACAATCACCCCCTTTTTGATGATGACAAAATAATTATTGTTTGTAGGATTTCAAATTCTAAGAATCTCCTAAACTCCCCCTGAATTGATGAAAAAAGAAAATAAGGAGGCATTGAATCAAAATTTTTTATTTTTCAAAAAGTTTTATACAAAAACACACATGCAATAACATACAAACTAACAAAACAAATAATTTTTCCCCCTTTTTGACAACAGCAAAAGTGAAGAAGAAAAAGATGTGAAATGTAAGCAGAGATATGAAAAGCAATTGATAATTTAATCTTGAAAGTGATTGAAATAAGTTATGCAAATAAAATTAAAATATTAGGCAAATCATAAAATATCATAGAATTAAAGAAGAGATATAACTTAGATAATAAAAAGAATTTATCAAAAAGCATGGTTCAATTTAGACACTAATATAGAGAAAATTATTGTAAGAAGGATGTATAAAAAATTATATATTTCAAATTTCAATATGAAATATAAATGAACATAACATCAATTTGAATTAAGAGATTAAAAAATTCTGAAAAGAAATAACTACCACATGTGGCGCTTTGCGCATCTTTTTCAAATTTGTGGCACATTTTTGTGCATTTTTTCACTTTGGGCTTATTTTGTGCCTCTTTTTCACATTACAAATCTTTGCACATTATTTTTGATTTTTGTATATTTTTACAATTTTCAAGAGTAATCGTATTCTTTCCAAAAATAATAATCTAAAATTTCAAATCTTTCTAAGTGCATAAATATTAATTGATAAGTGAAATACAAAATAAGAAAAGCATCACACTTGTAATAATAATATTAATAATAATATAGTTTAAATAAGAGACATGGATTGATAATCATAATAACATCAAGTTATAAGCAAAACTTAAATTAGAAAAATTAGATTTTCTAATGAATTTAATTTTAACTTACAATTCATGATATAGCACTATTAAGATTAAAAATCTAATGATTTTTATAATGCTACCACACATTTCAATAATATTAAAGCCAAAAACACAAGATCATATATTGATATCAATGTGATGAAATTACAATCTAACTCAAGATATCAATATAAAAATAAAACATCTAAAGAAAAGAAAATATAACAAACTTTCTTAAGAGAACAACTAACACATAAACTATGGAAAACACACAAAACAAATGCAATAGTCACTCAGACGGACCCTGATCTGGAGGAGGAGGAGGTGCATCACCAAAGAGGTTGAAATAACTACTGATCATAAGCATATTGCAATTTATGTCATTTATCTGATCGCGCATAAATCCCATGTCTTGATTGTATTGTATATCCTGCTGGTGCAAATGAGCTTCAATTTGATCAAAACTTTGATCAAAATGAGTCTCTAAACTGTCAAATCTTTGAACCAAATCGTTATAATTTGGTTCACTAGCAGGTGTAGGCTCAACTTCTTCTTCTGATTCACTAATAACAACATGAGTTTTTCGTGGTTCCTCCTTATTGGAGATTGCTCTAAAGGATGCATCATTGTAGAAGAGCGGTTCTTCAAATTCTTGGTCTGGATGAATCAAATCGTACTTCTTTTCCAAAATGTAGGCTACTAGATGTCCTAAGGAGATGTTCTTCTTTCTTTTATGTGCGACATGACCAATTTCAGAGTGTCCATAAATGTAGTCAATTAAAAGTTGGGCCTCATCTATAGGTTGTCTGGTCATAATTAAGTAGGTAACAGTAGAAAGAAGTGGAGTAATATTGTCTCTATCACCAGCTTTAGGTATTATTCAAGTTCTAAGAACGTACCGGATGATACGAGCATCGCGAACTAGACTTGCTACCTTAGGCAGATGTTCCTTAAAATTAACTTCTCTAATCACTCGATTTACTTCAGTCCAATCAAAATTAGAAGTGGTTCAGGTGTGTGGTCTTATTCCTTCAGTCCTTAAGTTCCAAAAGATACAAAGGTCAGCCTTAGTAATTTCAACTCTCCTTTTAAAAACAAAGGAACTGATGATAGAATGGTCGGGGTTGAAAGACATGTTTGTTAAAAAGTAATGAAAGGTTTTCTTGTTGTAGAATTGGACTAAAGTGAGGATTAACCCAAATTGAGTAGAGGCAAACAAGTGCATTACCTTAAAAGTTAACTGTTCCTGAAGAAGTACTCTATACGGGGTGATTTTTGCGGAGAAAAATTAAGCAAAAGATTCTTCATTGGCTTTAGACAGAAAATTTTCAGACGAATTTCTAGTTGGACCCTTATCCACTCTTTTGATGCTTGCTAGAACTTGCCATTGATAGATCTAAGGAAAGAAAGATTTGAAAGTGATGTGAGAGTGTGACTGTTCAGTTAAAAACTCTGTCAATTTATTAAAAAATGATACGTTCGTACCAGACGAAACAAGTTCGTCCCGTACAAAATTTTCATTCGTCCTGTACGAAAAAATTTTGTTTGGATGATCCAAAGCGTCAAAATGAAATGACTTTTCATAATCAATACAAGTTACGAAGCGTGCTTTCGTATAGACTTTTGACCAGTTTGATCGTACAGATGAACACATGTTCATCCTGGGATGATCAGAACTTATATCATTTTAATGGCAGTTGAAACCATCCCCTACATCGAACCGATATATGTTCGTTCAGACGAACCAAAGGTTCGTACGTACGAAGTATGTATTAAAAACTACCTTATCCATTCAACCGCTTTATTCATTCGTCCTGTCATTTCGTGCTGGACGATCATGATGATCGTACAGACGAAGTGATAATAAAACACTAAAAATTGCACTTAAACGGTTCAAAATCCAACCGTTTGTCACATCACATACAACGTCCCGTATGAAAAAATTTTGTCCCGGATGATTGTTTTTTTGCAATCAATCAAAACTAAGACACAAAACACACTAAAAACACAAAACAACGTAAAAAATACAAACTCTAAAAGAAAAAATCACACATATAAAATCAAAAACTCATAAAGAACACAAAAACATTTTACTAGAAAACAAACATCAATGTTGCAAAAACATTTTTATTTAAGCATTCAAATCAATCACACTAAGCCTTTTTCTTAATGCGCTGAAAGTATCAAAGGCTAAAGGTTTTGTAAAAATGTCTGCAAGTTAATTTTCAGTAGAAACATGAGTGAGTTCAATTTCTCCTTTGGATACATGATCCCTTATGAAATGATACCTTATGTCTATATATTTGGTTCTTGAATGTTGAATAGGATTTTTAGAAATATAAATAGCACTAGTGTTGTCACAATAAATTGGAATAGTGCCTATAGTCAATCCTAAATCAATCAACTGTTGTTTCAACCAAAGTACTTGTGCCACACAACTTCCTAATGCAATGTATCAGCTTATGCAATAGATAGGGCTACTAAATTTTATTTTCTACTAGACAAAGAGACTAAAGAATTTCCAATGAATTGACAAATTCCAGAAGTGGTTTTCCTATCCACCCTATAGCCTGCAAAGTCAAAATCTGAATAACCAATTATTTCAAATGAAGAGCTAAACTTAGGATACCAAATTCCTAAGTTCTGAGTTCCTAATAGATATCTTAAAATCCTTTTCACTGCTGTCAAATGTGATTCTTTTGAATCTGATTAAAATCTAGCACACAACCAGACACTAAACATGATATCGAGGCGGCTAGCTATCAAGTAAAGCGAAGATCCAATTATCCCTCTAAATTTCTTTTGATCAACAGATTTTCCCTTAGGATCCTTATCCAACTGAACTGAGGAATTCATTGGTGTACTAACAAGTTTAGTATTGTCCATTTCATACTTTTTTACGGTGTCCTTAACATACTTTGACTAACTAAGAAATGTACCTTCCTCAATTTGCTTAATGCTAAATCCTAGAAAGTAACTCAAATCTCTCATTAGACTCATTTCAAATTCACTACTCATTATTTTAGAAAAATTATCACAAAGATTTTTATTTGAAGATCCAAAAATGATATCATCCACATAAATTTGAAAAATGAGTATATAATTTTCACATTTCTTCAAAAAGAGAGTTGTATCCACACTTCCTTTTTTAAAAGATCTTTCAAGTAAGAAGGTGCTCAACCTTTCATACCAAGCCCTAGGTGCCTGTTTCAATTCATATAATGCCTTTTTCAACTTGAAAATATGATTTGGGTATTTAGAATTTTTAAAACCTGGAGGTTATTCTACAAAAACATCCTCTTGAATTACCCCATTTAAAAAGGCACTTTTGACATCCATTTGATACATTTTAAATCCTCTAAAATAGGCAAAGGCTAGCAAAACCCTAATTGTTTCAAGTCTAGTTATAGGGGTAAAAGTCTCTCCAAAATCAATCCCTTTAATTTGATTTTGCCCCTTAGCTACTAATCTAGCCTTATTTCTAATGACTACTCCTGAGTCATTCATTTTTTTTTTGAATACCCACTTAGTTCCAACTATACTTTGATTCTTTGGCCTTGTAGTTAATTCTCAAACTTTATTTCTTATAAATTGATTCAACTCTTCTTGCATGGCCAAAATCTAAAATTCATCAGAAAGTGTTTGATCAATATTAGTGGGTTCTATAGTTGAAATGAAGGCTGAATGATTGACTTCTTTGTTTAATCCATGCCTAGTCCTTACACCCTTACTTGGTTCACCTATAATAAATTCTCTTGGGTGGTTTTTAGAAAATCTCAAATCTCTAGGCAAAAGGTTTTCTATCTCCAAATTTTCTTTCAAATTTATTTTATCAATCTTTTGGGAGTTAATCTCAATTTCATCTTGTTCAATATTTGACTCTTCCATATTTCCAGATTCATCAAATACAACATGTGTGGTCTCCTCAATTACCAAAGTTCTTCTATTGAATACTCTATAAGATTTTTCAACACTTGAGTATCCAATAAAAATTCTTTCATTTGATTTTGGATCAAATTTTCCTAAGGCAGATTTTCCATTATTATGAATGAACACCTTGCAACCAAAAATATGCAAATGTGAAAAATTTGGTGTTCTCCCTTTTAGAAACTCATAGGGTATTTTATTCAATTTAGATCTCACATTTACCCTACTCAGAACATAACATGCGGTGCTAACTGCCTCTGCCCAAAAATATTTTGGAAGTGAGTATTCTGCTAACATTACTCTGGCAGTTTCTACTAATATTATGTTTTTCCTTTCGACTGTCCCACTCTGTTGAGGGGTTGTTGGTGGAATTTTGAAAACATGTTTCGAAAAGATTAGTTTTCTTTGGGAGCTTTAAAATTGAGATTTAATTCTAATTCTAAAATCGAATCATCCCGTTAGAAAAATTATATCACCCCGAAGGACGAACATAAAATTTCATAACGACGTTCAGATTTAGAATTATGAAATTCATCTTGAATATTATGACCGGATGCTAAAGAGAACTTCTTATGGCCACGAAGGGTCAAAATGAGGTTCAACTGAATATCCAGCTACAATATTCAAGAAGTGTGATCGTTAGGTTCACATCCAAAGCCTTATCAAAGAAAGATGTATCTCCCCGAAGGGAGAAAATATCATTCGATGATAATTCTTTGAATATGATAATAATGATCACTAATATTTTAAATTTTCCCAAAGAAATCCAATTGAGTTTTGAAAAATCAATTTTTAAAATCAGGTGCGTGTGTGGTTCTAAATCTCCTACGAGCGCAAGCCCTCGTAGTTAATTACATCGTAAGAAAACGAGGTCTCCTACGAAAACTCTCGATTAAAATAATGGCAAAATTTTGTTAGAATTTCTAGGAGTGATATCAAAGTATGAATAGAATTATTGGAAAATCAAAAGGGAATGGATCAAAATTGAGCAGTTATTAACGGAGTCAAAGGATGAGAGGTAGGGGACACTTTGAGATTCCAGAACCATCCGGAAGTGTCCCAACTTAATCTAAGTGTTGGGCTTTATGTTTTAGGATTGAAATGAAGCTTTAATTAGAGTTAAGTATTTTATTAGAAATTTGGGACTATATTCCCGAAATTTGGGGTCTTATAATCAAATATCTGCCCCGGATCCTAAATCTATTTTGGACACTGGACCACAGTCGTCCGATCCTAACTAATGCAGTGCAAGGTCTGGACTTACCCCGGCCTGGATTGGGGAGCCAGCTAACCACCTAATCGATTTAAAATACATGAATCCGGTCTTTTTATGAAAGAATGGTAGGGACGTTGTAATTAAAGTTTTGGAGAGTTGGGGCCGACATCTAGAGACTCTCCTAATTGGCCCCTTTGACTTATGTCGGGTGACAAAATGCTAAGGACTATGAATTTAAAATTTTGACTCTTTAATTTGTATCTAATGCAATGCATGCTGGTTAACAACCTCAAATCAAATATGCTTGAAAATTTTAAAAACAGGCTTATAAAATAATTTTTTAGAAGACTGGACTTCCCCAGGTCCGGCACCTCGTCCTCATAGGTCAGACTATCCGGACTCTACCCGCAAGCGGGGAAGGGTCTAAAGCAAGGAAAGAGTAATGTAGAAATATGCATGCGACCCCGGGGGCGATCCCCGGCTAATTCCCTAGATTCGTTATCTTTCTATGTTGTTTAGACTCACTAAAATTTTAGACTTTTAAAATTATGAGTAGAAAAGTTTCACACCCTCACGAGCCTCACGTATCCAGGCGAAAACAAAGAGCGGCATGCAATCGCCAAAAAACTAGTAAAACAAGTAATCCTAGAGGCAATCAAATCATCACATCAAATATAAATTAATTAATAAATGTCCATAGGCAGAATTGCCTTGCTTATTACAAACCAGAATATTGCAGAAAGTAAAGTGGCCGGGCACCACTGACAACAACCCGGATTCTAAACCTAGTAACGACGCAAGTTATTTTGAGTGGGATACTCTCAATCTTCAAATCTTCGAATCTTCAATTTCATTCTTCTTTGGACTCCTTTTCTTCAATCTTCTTGGAATCTTCGTAGTGGATTACCCAAATGGACAAGAGGGCACTTCCCTCTAAGGGGGAAGGCCACTCTTTCCTCTTTGGGTAAGGAAGAGGTATGATCCAAATTTGGATTTCCAAATGGAAAAGGAGTGTTCCCTAAAGGGGTATCCTTTCCTCTTTGGAATCCAAGCTTTGGATCTATGTATCCCAATTCAAAATAAACTTTCACAACACTTGACACTTGCATAAATTACATTTATATCAAAATAAAAGATCTAGACTCACCTGCAGGGTTATCCTAAGCAATTAATATATATAAAGCAGTTATTCCCAAGCAGTTGTATATGAGCAAAAAAAGTAAACACACTGGCCACGCTCTTTTAATGATTTGGGGGCTTTAGCAGCTGAAGCACCTGTGCAAAGAGTTTATAATATTTATGCATTTTTTTGATTTGCCCCCTTTTTTTATTGCCCTGCATGAGCGCGGCCACCTGCAGAAAACTATGTCAACATCCAGATCGTACCTAACCTAAGGGTAATCTAGTCACCAAACACATCAATCCATCCACAGAGTACAGAAAAAGTAAGCAGACACAGCAAAGCAATTTCATCCACAACATGCAGTGAAAACTACGAAAAATCCGGCACACAGCAGTAAAGTAAACACCGGCCTAACCTAGATCTAGAGTTGGTTATCCTAGCATATCATCTAAAGTGTGTGAGAAAGGTCGTGTGGTTGGGATAGATCCTAAAGTGGGTTATTAGTTGAAGTTGTCTAAAGGTCTGGATTTGTTAAGGCTTAAAAGGGAATTTAAATTAAAATTTAAGTATTAATGAATTAAGAATTTTAATTAAACATGTTTTAAAAGTTAATTGATTACTACCTTTGTTTCACACCGAGGCCGTGAAGTTTATTTCACCTTCCTTGGGGCTAAGCTAATAGCCTCGTAGGCCTGGGTTACCCAGTAGCAATCGGGGTTGATTAAGTTATTTAAGTTGGTTGGAACTAAAGGAGTGGAGTTAGTCGCTGATTTTTAAAGTTGATTAATTTAAGTTTTCCATTAATTGATTCGTGGCGTTGTGCCACCAGGCTCGAGGAATCAGCCTCCTTAGGACACTTAGCCCCGCAGCCCGGAGTAGTCCAGCCGATAAACCGAATTAATGTAATTGAATTAGAGATTTTTAAAATGTTAAGTAATTAAAAAAAATTAATCTATTTTAAGATTTAACACCCCTTTGAATTCGTTCGTGGCGTTGTGCCACCAGGCTCGAGGAACCAGCCTCCTTAGGACACTTAGCCCCGCAGCCCGGAGTAGTCCAGTCGATAAACTTCATCTTTAGGGGGGTTGTTGTGTTTTAAAGGATTTGTTAAGTGTTTTAAGCATTAAACCAATATTTTCTGAGTTTTAGAATGATTTTGAGCTTTTATGAATTTTTGAATATTTTAATGATTTAATTAAGGGGTTGAAAAAAATGACTTTTTGATTAAGACCAAATTCTGGAATGTTTGTATTTTATTAAAATACTAGACCTTACTATGATCAGTTAGAAGGTAAGTACGTTGAAATTGGATTTTTCTACATTTTATTACAAAGGTTTGAAGTTTTGAACTAGTTTTGACTTAGAGTTGACCGATTTGTTGACTTTTTGAAATATTACATATTTCTGGAATCTAATATTTTTAATAAATATTAGGAGTTATTGTGAGTTGAATGCAAGTGAGTTTGGGTGATTTGGATTTTTCTAGAATTAGTTATGAATTTTGGAAGTTTGGAGGTTTATTGGAATTATTTAATTGTTTTAATTAAGGGCTCCCTTGATGATTTTGCTTCAAATGGTTTCCTAACTTCTTGAAAATACCTCCAAAGGTCAGAAATGACCTAAGGAGTGATTCCCAAGTGTTTGGGAAATTTTTGGGATTTTTAAATATTAATAATTATTAAACTCAATTAAAAGTTGGATTCCACTTAAAATTTAACTGGGCATTAACCTGCTGTCAAATCAGCTGGGTTATAATTTTAATCAATAGGGAATCTAATTCTGGTCAGATAGAGGTATTATACATAATTTTTGGATTTAAAATGAATTTATTACCTTTTTTAGAAGTTTTAAAGGCTTAATTAAGGGTTTAGACTTAGGGAAATTAATTAAGGGTCTTAATGATTTCCAAAACTAATGAAATTTCTCCTAGTGTCTGTACATATCCCTAAGTTCAAGTCCTTGAAATTTCAACCCAAGGGGAAGTGAATCCTAATCATTCAAATCCTTCTAAGTTTTCTACACATAAGCCCTTAATTATTGTCCTTAATTGTGTCACTAGTTTTTGAATAGGTTCAATATCAAAGTTCCTCTAACCCTTTGAGTAGACATGGCATACATACACAATAGAAAGCACACAAGTCCTTAGATCTAGGAGAGCCTAGGCTAGGTGGTGTGTGCACCTTAAGCATGCAATTAACAAAATAAAAGTTGACTAGTTAAGGGGTTAACCAATGAACAATTAAAATAATTGCTAATTAATTAACCACCATTCCCCATTAATTTTGTTCAAGTATGCTTAATCAAAGTTTAAAATCTCAAAGGATCTCTCATGATTTAATTATCTAAGTAAATATAATTTTTAAAATAGATGTCATAATGTATATGTATACTTAAGTATATAAATATATATATATAAATATATAGTTTAAAATAAGGTAATTAGAATAATAGTAATTTTAATTTGAGAGATCCTCTAATTTATATAAGACACTCTAAAATTAGAGCTTAAATCTTAGTCAATATTTAATTTAGTATTTAAATATAAATTTACTATTTAATTAACTAAATATTTTTAAAAAGAATCTAAAATATTTTAAAATATTAAAGGGTTAATTAAAATATTATATTTTAAAATATCTTTTTTTTTATAATCTGAAATGAGTTTCAAAATAAATTATTTTGAAATTATTAATTAATTTGGCTTATTTTGATTAATTATTAATTAAAAAATACTAAACTTTAAATATTTTAAAATTATTTAAGATATATTAAGTATTTCAAAGTAAATTTAATTTCATTCGAAAGGTTTTAAAATTCTGAAGATTTTGATATTTTAAAATTAATTTTTGGATTTATAAATAATTTTTAATTAATTTTCAAAGTTTCTGTAATTAAATAGCCTTAATTTTAATTTAAACTCACTT
Organism: Dendrobium nobile; assembly: GCA_022539455.1. Taxonomy (NCBI): domain Eukaryota; kingdom Viridiplantae; phylum Streptophyta; class Magnoliopsida; order Asparagales; family Orchidaceae; genus Dendrobium; species Dendrobium nobile. The sequence goes on from CM039723.1 coordinate 47,872,736, forward strand.
AATTAAAACGGCGGCTGTTAGTGGGACAGCTGGCGCGTTTTGGTTCGGCCAGCCAAAACGCGGCGACGGCGGGATGCCACGTGGAAGGCGGCGGTCATCCACGCGTCGGCTGCAGAGCGCGGGACACGGTTCACTTAACTACGTCAGCAGGCGCTGCGGGCCGTTCGATCGAATGCTTAGGTCGTTCAACGGCGGGGATCAAATCCCGCTGTCCGATCCGATTGAGCAAGATCCAACAGCGGAGAGTTCATCCCGCGGTTTTGAACGGGCGGTCAGGATCGAGCCGGACCGCAGCTTGAGCCACGGGATCGAGTACACGCTTGATCAATGGGTGGAACGGCGTGATCAGATCCGTTGATCGAGAGATCAACGGACCAGATAGAGCTCAGTTCATGCAGCCAGCGAACCGAACCCTAGAACCCATTCTTTGACTCGTTCTCTTGATCCAGTGAATCAAATGAGTTAAAATTTTAAACTTAGAATCCCTAAGTGAAGAGAATCAATGGGGAATAATTTATTTTACTTAAAACGAGCTTAATAAAAAGCTAATTAAACTGGTGTCCCTAGAACTAGGGTTTGAGTTTTTCACCTTGATTTTGGACGGATTAAACCGTTTATGGATTTGTTGCACTTGTAGACTGTCCACGCTCCTTTTTGTAGAAGAGTCCACGGCTTGAAAGCTCCTGGATCGATTGCTAGCTTCCCTTGAACGGATTTAAGCTAGGGTCGCCGGGATCTCGCTGGAAAAGGCCTTTGACCAGAGGGATTTCGGTGGGAGAGTGTTGAGAGATGTCTGGGGAGCTCAATGGAACAGGGGGAAGGGCTTGAGAGGGCTTGAGTAGAGAGAGAGGGTTAGGGTTAGAGTATATGGCATTAAGGCCTTTTCCCCCTATTCAAACGCCCCAGGCCAAATGGATGGCTGGGATTGACTCACCAGGTCCTCAGATGTTGCCAAGTGTCCCTGGGACAGCCAGAAGGCTGGGCACGCCTCACTCCTATTGGGCGGCTTTGGGATGAGTGGGAGGGAACATTGCCTAAATAGCCTAAGCCAAACCTTTGGAGCAGCTTAAGCAAGGATTAGTTAGGGAAATAAAGCAAAAGGAGGCTTTTAGGCATGTGATATAGGGAGGAAATAGGGATTTGACCATGAAAAATAGGGTTTAAGGGGGGATTGACCACTTTGACCGGTCAACTGGTCAATGGTTGCTGATGTGGCATAGGAGGGAAGTAGGAGCAGCCAATGGGAGAGCTTCCAAGCCTAATCTCACACTCCTTGAAGTTAAATAGAAGGTTTGACCAATTCAAGGAGGGATTTAGGGCTTCGTTGACTTGGTTTGACCAGTCAACCAGGTCAAAGTTGGTGATGTGGCATTTGAGGGGGTAAAGGATCATTTGGAATGATTTAATCAAGGGTTAAAAGTCAAAGTGAGAGCTTAGAAGGAGTGGGAGCAAATGCCATTAAGCTTTGACCTAGAATTGAGGGTTGACTTGGTCAAACCCAAGTTGGGTTGAACTCAAAATAGGTTTGGAAATATTCAAGGCTTTGCATAGAATGATTTCAAAGGATTGGAGATATTGACGTGGTTAAACAAGTTGAAAATGGTTCATTTGAAACCATAAGGGTCCATTAGGTCAAACCATGTTGACTGAGTCAACTAGGTTGACCCAATGGGTGAATCTGGGCTGGAAAGGTTTGAAAAATCATTTGAAGGCCATTGAGGGTGGTTCCTAGGTTTGGGGAGGTCAAATTGACCAAAATCCCTATTTGAGCCCCATAGGGGTATTTTGGTCAATTTTGACCTATTGGTCAACTATGGTCAAAAATGGGTCTGAAAAATGCAGTTTACTGCTCAATGGGTTAAAATCAAGGGTCTGGAAGTGATTGGAGGCTTGGATAAGGGTTCCAAGGTCAAGATCTCAAAGGGGTTAGGTTCAGTGGCATAGGCTGTAAATATTTGAAGGTTTTACAGCCTTCGAATTTTAATTCAGATCCTGGGGTTAGAGACCTCAGAATGAGCTCAAAGTTGGAGGGTAACCTCTAGAGACATGTCTTATCACTTTGCAAGTGATAGACCCTGGATCAGAGATCATTTGACTGGGTTTTAAAATGTTTGAAAAATCCCTAAAAAGGGGCTTTAGGATAAGGCCTTAAGACTTAGGATTTGAGTCTGGATTTCTGGATTTGAAATGAATTTCAGGTTTGAATAATTAAAATTGAAATATCCAAACCATTTACAATCATTTTGTGATTGTTAATGGATGGATAGGGTCAAGGCTAGATTAAGGGTAGGATCAAAGTCTGGGTTGAAATTAGGATTCTCAAGTGGATTGAGTCAAAGTTTGGATATGTTTGAAATTTGAATTAATTTGGATTTGAATGGATGGAGTTTGAGATTTAAATTGATCACAGGTAAGAATCAAATTGAAATTGGAGTGGATCAAATATAGGAATTGATTTGAGGTTGAGGTTGATCAAGGGTGGAGATTGATTTGAAGTTGGAGTGGTCCTAAGATCTAGAAGAATTCTAAGATCTAGGATTTAAGGGAATCCTAGGCTCTAGAGTAGGCTCTAAGGTCTTGGATCTAGAAGGATCCTAAGGTCTAGAGTGGATCCTAGGGTCCAGGATTAGATCTAGATTCTGGAAGGGTCTTAGTGACCTCATACAAAAATGAGGTCAACAGGGGTTCTAGGTGCATAAAAGTTATGATCAATTCCTTTCTCCTTATAAAATTCCTCAAATTTTTCATTCTCAAATTCTCCTCCATGATCACTTTGTATAGAAATAATTTCACATCCTAGTTTTCTTTGAATCCATATCAAAAAATTTTTAAATTTCTCAAATGATTCACTCTTATGAAAAAGAAATCTAACCCATGTGAATCTTTAGTAATCATCCACAATCATAAATTTGTATACCTTCTCTCCTAGACTTACAGTTCCAACTGGGCCAAAAAGATCCATATGCAAAATTTCTAATGGTTTACTAGTTCTAAGATCCTTATTGGACTTAAAAGAAGACTTCACCTGCTTCCCTAATTGACATGCATCACAAAGGTGGTCCTTAGTAAAGTCAAGTTTAGGTATGCCTCTCACTAAGTTCTTTTGGGTAATCCTCCTAAGGTTTTTCATACTATAATGACAAAGTCTCCTATGCTAAAGCCATGACTCATCAGATACAGTTTTCAAACAAAAAGCAGTAGGAGTTTGCATGCAATTCAAATCTAGTATATAAACATTATTTACCCTTTTTCCATTCAAAACATCTTTATCATTTAGGCTTAAAATGCATCTAGTAGGAAAAAAATTTACACAATAACCCTTATCACATAGCTGGCTTATACTTAATAAATTATGATTTAAGCCTTCAACTAATAACACATTATCTATAAAAAAGTTATTAAGATTTCCAAACATACCTGATCCAGCCACCTTCTTTATGGATTATCTCTAAGTGTAACCTTGCCTCTATTCCTGGCTTCCAGCATTATGAATTGAGCAGTATCTCCAGTCATATGCTTTGAATATCTGTTGTCCAGATACCATATGCTCTCATGAGGTCTTGTGTGAGAGCGACCCTGCAAAAATATCAAACGTTAGACTTGGGAACCCAAATAAGTTTGGGTTCACCTTTTGGTAATTTATAATCAGATGCATGTATGATATGTCTAGATTTATGCATCTTGGGTCTCCACACCAAATTAGTTTTCATCTTCAAAGTACAGGTGTGTGCTATATATCCTAACAATCCAGAATTATTACCTTTGACTTTCGGAAAAGGATTCATAAGTCTTCTACCATTTGTTAGTCTATTCAGGGATTGCATAAATTTAGGATACAAAATAGGATTAGAAAAATCTTCAATTCTGGGTGGTATCCTATTATCCTCGAGAGCTTTTATTTTTAATTTATAAAAAGAAATCATATCTTTCAAGACCCAATTCATATAATTGATTTTATATAATTTACTCTCTGATTCATCCTTAAAGTTCTTAAAATCTTTCTCAAGTTCTGCATAGGATGATTTTAAATTCTCATGATTTTTATTCAAGTCATCAAACTCATCAAGTAAATTTATGTGGTTGTTGTCAATTAAGGCATGATCTTGTTGTCAATTAAGGCATGATCTTTCCTAAGGATATCATGTTCTTTTTTAAGTTCTTCAAATTCTAACCTTAGATTAGCATGCATTTTCTTTATCTTCTTATATGTTTCATGCATGTGTTCAGAAACTTCAAACAGTTCATCATAAGTTAAGTCCCATGCCTCTTCTTGATCTGACTGATCAAGACTGTCGGCCATTAATCACAAATTAGTGAATTCCTCTTCCTTTTTAATCTCTGATGAATCTGAAGCTGAGTCCGCCTAAAAAGCTCTTTGAAACTTCTTCCTGCCCTTCTTTGCATTTAGTTTCTCCTCTACCTTCTCCTTGCTAGGAGTGGGTTTGAATTTTGGGTATTCAGTCTTGATATGACCAGGTTTCCTACACTCATGGAAAATCACATCATTTGAAGCCTTAACATTTTTATTGAATTTACCTCTATTTCATTGTTGGCATCTCTTCTGCTTCATCTTCAAAAAGCTTCTGAATTATCTAGTTATCAATGCTATATCATCTTCATCCTCAGGTTGTGAGTGTTCACTCTCAAACTCTTCCACTTTTAATGCAATGTTCTTTTCCCTTCATGGTTCATATGCATCAATTTTTCTTTGGCTAACTCCTTGCTCGTAAGCAATTAGCGGACCAAGAAGATTGTCAATAAAATAAATATTTAGATCTTTAGACTCTGTAATTGCGATAATTTTAGCATCATAAGTAGTATGCAAATAATGAAGAATCTTATTAACCATTTCAGCATTTGTTAGTTCCCTACCTAATGCATGCAAAGAAGTAACTATTTGTATGAATCTTGTGTACATATCAGAAATAGATTCATTAGGTTTCATGCGAAATAATTCATAATCATGCAACAAGATATTAAGTCTGGATTGTTTAGCCTCATTAGTCCCCTCATATGTTATACAAAGTCTATCCCATATGTCATACAAAGTCTATCCCATATGTCTGTTCCACTTTTGCAAGTGGAAACCCGCATGTAGTCTTTCGATTTTAAAGCACAAAAGAAACTATTCAAGCATTTGGCATTTAGTTGTGCTAAGTCACGTTCTTCTACTGTATAGTCTACAAAAGGTGTTTTAACTCTAACTCCATCGACTAGTCTAGTTGGTTTTGTATACCCTTCCTGAACTAAGATCCACATACGATAATCAAGTGACTGTAAAAATGTAGACATGCGTGTTTTCCAAAAATCAAAAGGTATATTATCAAACAGTGGAGGTATAGTTATAGAGTAATAATCAGGTGTGTTTCAATTTTCAAATGTAGTCATCTACGTTAATCAAAAAGTAGTCTAAACTTATGATTTTGAAATATTGCTCTGATACCACTTGTTGAAACTCGTTTACTAAGAATTAGGTTATTAAACCTAAGCTTATGTCCCACGGTTAACCAAGAGGGGGCTGAATTGGTAATTAAAAAAAATTTACCCTCTTAAAATTTGGAAATGAAAACTAACTTTAGTGAGTTTTATAGAAATAGATTTTTCAACCACAAGTTGTAAACATTAAAATAAAAACAGTGGAAACATAAAGAACACCAAATTTATAGTGGTTCGGTCAAAACCAGACCTACATCCACTCCTCGGAGGCACCCTCCGAGTATTGCACTAATACCACTAATGACTCTCCTTTAGCACCCATAGCAAGGCGTAGAAGCCTTTACAAAAACTCTTTCCACCACTACCCGGTGCGGTAGAGAACCGTCATCCTTTTACACTATCCCCAGTGTTGGCAGAGAACCGTCCTTCCTTTCACATTCTCCAAGTGTGGGCAGAGAACCCTTCGGCTGTTCACACTCTCCTAGTGTGGGCAGAGAACCCTTCGGCTGTTCACACTCTCTTAGTGTGGGCAGAGAACCCGTCGCCCTTTCATACTCTCCTAGTGTGGGCAGAGAACCCTTCGTCCTTTCACACTCTCCAAGTGTCTGCAAAGAACTGGATCTCCTTGACAGATCTTCTCACAAGAAATCTAGAAGAAAGAAAGAAAACAGTGAAGTAATTCCAAATTAAAAGTATAGACTCTTACCTTTAACCACCAAGTGAAGCCTTCTTGCTCTAGTAGTAAGAATCTTCTTTCGAATGCACTCTTACACTCTCTCCTTGACTCTTCTTTTAATAGGAATGAAGATCAATTGGCAAAAAGATTTGGTGGTAGTCTAAATTGGACTATATATAGAAGAGACAAGAAAAACCATCCAAAAATTGCAAATATTCAAATCAACACGCAGTGGATCATCCCATACGATCGTGGATCGTCTTGTCAAATTTAATAAAAAGCTTATGAACGAACCCAATGTATATTAATACGAATTGACTTCATACCCGATCATCATCCCGTATGAACTAGGTTCGTCCAGTACGAATGGTTATTCCATAGGTCGGTTCCCAAAAAATGCAGGACGATGTCAAAATTTGAAGTGTTGATTCACTTCATCCTGGGATGATGTATCTTCGTCCTGGACGATTTTTGGATAGAGGATTTTGTCCAGAGATGAATAGTGAATTTCATCTCAATGATTAGTGTAAACTCAAAGTCAAGAGGAGTTCATCGAGGGACAAACTTGGACTTGGTCGGGATGAACAGACCAAATTAGAAATCAAGAGGATTTTGTCCAGTGGCAAATCATGCATTTCGTCTGGACGAACAGACCAAATTAGAAATCCAGAGGATTTCATCCAGGATGAATTATGCATTTCGTCTAGACGAATAGTGTAAAGTGAGAATCCAGAGGAGTTCGTCCTGATATGAATATGGAATTTCGTTAGAACGATCAGGACTTAGAAAAAATTTTCTCACTTCCTGTTCGTTCCATTGCTCTACCGAGGGGATAACTGACTTGATCATCCTGTACGAACTATGTTCGTCTTGTACGATCAATATAAATTTCTTGTTCCCCAAGTGTGTGTGTGATTATCTACATAATTGCAATCACTCCCTTTCAAACTCAATACAAAGATAAGTATAAACTTCAATTTACAAACTATCTCATGCTGAATATGAATTGAAGTCTACATTAATCTGGAGTTTGATTTTTCTGAAATGTTAGTTCACACAAGAGCAAAAAACAAATCTTCCAAACTGTGTTAGGAGAAATAAAAAATTAAAACAATAATATTTGGAATCATCAAAACTATACAAGTTGCAAGAATGTAAAACATGCAAATAACAACTCTCTTAATACAAATCATTTAAGTTTTAAGAGTTGGAGGAAAGGAAGATAGCTTGCTTTTTAGTGGGCTCATTTTATGCCTCTTGTCCATTGAATGGCACACTTTGTGCATCTTTTGATTTCTTATACATTTTGTGTGTGTGTGTGTCAATATATATATATATATATATATATATATATATATTAATTTGGCATCATTGCGCATCTTTTGTTTTTGGCATCATTGGCCACTTTTTTTTGTTATTTTTGCAAGCTAGACTCTTTTTAAAAAAATCTTAAATATTCTTAGTTGTGAGTTTATCTTCCAGATATTAAAGAAGAAAAACTCACTCTCTAATATAAGGAAGAACAATCCATAAAACAGAATCAAAAGTCATGTGAGAGACGCATTAACAGGATAACGAGAAATCTTGAAGTAACATTAAAACTTTGACTAATATAGCATAAGTTAGATTACTGTAGTAAGATAGAAAAGATCTCAATTATAAAATCCAGTTGTTAATTTGAGATATACTTTTGGTTAGAAAAGAAATTGTTACCACCAAAATAGGTTAGAGAAAGAGACACATTCAACGGTGTTTTTACCCTTTAACTGATTTAGAGATGTTAAACATTGGCTATAAATCTCTCAAAGTTTAAGAACTAGGAAAAGTTATCATAAAGGAAAAAGAAAGCCAAAGTAAAAACAACTAGAATAACTAATATGAAAAAGCTAGCACAAAAACAAAAGATAGAAGATAATAATAATAATCAACATATGTAATTCAGGAAATTATTAAGCAGCAAGTTTAAGCAATTTTATGAGCCGCGAGCCTTTGTCCAAGTATCATATGCTCTCACGAGGTCTTTGGTGAGAGCACACCTACAAAATCATCAAATGTTAGATTTAGGAACCCAAACAGGTTTGGGTTCCTTCTTATGAAAATAAAAATATGATGCATGCGTGTTATGCAGTAAATTAAGCAATTTGGGTCTCCATACCCAATTTGTACTACGGTGAATGGTGCAAGTATGTGCTATGTGTCATAATATGTCACATGAAAAATATCTAACTCTAGGATAAGGATTTTTTAATCGGTTTGGGTTATAATGCCTCTTCCTAGTTATTGGCTTTGGATAAAATGTGGGTGTCATCCAATTTTTCTTACATGCATCCAATTTAGCTTTAAAGCTCAAGTGAGCATTTTCTAAATCAATCTCCAAACAGTGCTTGTTATGCTCATATTCTTTTGTAGAAGCTTTAAAATCAGACTCAAGCGAGGTGTAGGAAACTTTCAAAGAATCATGCTTAATTATTAATTTAGAATGCTTTTTATTTAAATCATCAAATTCATCAAGTAGAGATATGTGATTTCTATCAATTTGAAAGTGATCTTTTCTCAAATTTCATGCTCTTTTTGTAAATTCAAAAACTCCAATTTCAAACTAGCATGAGTTTTCTTAAGTTTTCTATGTGATGCATGGATTTTCTCACATATTTTAAGCAATTGGTCATATGTTGGTTGGAATACCTCTTCTTGGTCAGATTGTTCAAAATCATCAGCCATTAAACACAAGCTTATTATCTCCTCTTTAGGTTCAGTCTCAGATAAGTCAGATGCAGACTCCGTCTAGAAAGCTTTTTGGGCTCGCTTCTTATCCATTCTGAACATAGGTTTCCTCTCATTCTTTTCTTTACTTGAGTGATCCTGAAGTGTAGGATAATCAGCTCTTACATGTCCAGGCTTCCTGCATTCAAAACAAACAACATCAGAAGAACCTTTAAAATTTTTATTATCCTTACCTTTTCTCCAATTCTCATGATGCTTGTAACTCTTCTTTAGAAAGCTCTTAAATTGCCTCGTGATTAAGGAAATATTATTGTTTTCAAACTCGGAGGAGTCAGTGTCCGAGTTGTTCGCCTTAAGTGCCACAATTTTCTCCTTCTTCCTCTCACTTGTATCAAGATTTCTTTGGTTCACTCCTTGCTTGTAAGAAATGAGTGAGACGAGAAAGTTATCGATCAGATATGTATTTAAATCTTTAGATTCAAATATTGTAGTAATTTTTGCATCAAAAGAGCAAGGCAAACATCTTAAAATTTTATTTACTTTTTCATATTTAGAAAGTGATCTTCCTAAGGCATACAAAGAAGTAACAATCTGAGTAAACCTTGCATATATTTCAGAAATCGATTCAAAAGGTTTTATACGAAAAAGTTTATAATTATGCAATAAAATATTCAATCGAGATTGCTTAACTTCAATAGTGCCTTCATAGAGGATACATAATTTATCCCAAATTTTTTTACCAATAGAGCAAGTGGAAACACGCATGTAATCTTTGGATTTTAAAGCATAGAAAAAATAGTTCAAATACTTTGCATTAAGTTGTGCTATATCTCTTTCATCAGTAGTCCATTCAGTAAAAGGTAGTTCAATTTTAATTCCATTAATTTCACAAGAAGGTGGAGAATATCCTTCTTTAATAAGCATCCACATACGATAGTCAATCGATTGTAAAAAGTTAGACATGCGAGTTTTTTAAAAATCAAATGGAAGTTTATTAAACAAAGGTAGTCGTGTTATAGAAAATCCTTCTGTTGCATTACGATTATCGTTGTTAGCCATGGATCAAAATTCAAAAAGTTTTCAAACTTAGTTTTTTATGAATCTCGCTCTGATACCACTTGAAAGTTTGTTAGGAATGTTAAGCCCTTAAGAACTGGCCCAAGGCTAACCAAGAGGGGGTGAATTTGCATTTTAAAAAAACTTTTGGCAAAGTACAGTAATCATAAATCAAAATCACCACAGAAATAAAAGTGCGGAAAAATAAATACGAAAATCAAAACAAAGAAAGATTACATCAGATTTATAGTGGTTCGATCAACTCGACCTACGTCAACTCCCTGGAGGCACCCTCCAAGTATTACACTACAAACGTGACTCCCTTTTTGCTCCCACAGCAAGACGGAGAAGCCCTTATAAAACCTCCTTTCCACCAACCCCGGCGAGGCAGAGAACCCAACTCCTTTTGCTTCCACCTAAAGGAGGCAGAGAACCTAACTCATTTTGCTTCCTCCTGAAGAAGGCAGAAAACCTCAATCGATTGCTAAAGCTTACCTCTCTCAGCCCTTCCAAGGACAAGAGACTCTAGTGGAAGATGATGTGGAACATTTGTTGGAGCAACCCTTATGAATCCCCCTCACAAACTCCCCCTCACAAAATCCTTTCTCTCTCTCCCTCTCTCTCTCCTCTAGGCTCTCTCAGGTTAAGACAGTAGCAAATATTTTATTGCATGAGAAAATTTTGGTCCTTTAAATAGAATTTCAAGAACTCACATTTTCATCCATGACTATAGAAATATCATTTTGGCCAATCAGTAAAGTAAGCTCAATCAGTTAGGATAATTTGGGATGATAAAAAAAAATTGGTTACATTGTCCAGGCCGATACAATATCATCCTGGAGGATTAGTTCAAATACTAACACAATCATCCTGAATATCGCCCTGAATAGTGTCTGGCTGATGTCAATCATCCAGGACATCATCCCGACCGATTCTACGATCGGCCCGGCTGATGTGATTGTATCAATCAGCTTTAATTGCTTTCTAGAATTACCATATTGATTTAGGCATAATTGTGCTGCATCGTCTAGGCCAATGCTGAGTTTGTCCTGGCCGATGTTTTAAAATAAAGAATGCCTAAATTGATCATGGCGGCTGATTCTTTCTGATTTGAGCCTATCGTCCTGGCCGATATAAATATCGCCCAGGTCGATCTGTTTGATGACGGCTGCCTTGTCCAAGATGCCCTGATTAGGGTTTCTTATTTTGACCCGATCGTCCAGGACGATATAAATATTATATAGGAAGATGTGAGTAAAAATCTAAAAACTCTAATTCAGACAGAAAAATCACTCAAGTGTGTGTGTGTGTGTAGGGTTACTTAGCATCAGAGACCTCAATGGTTATAATTGACTCAAGAAAGGGAAAACGTATATTACAAACTGACTTAGACCTAGTCTACCCAATCTTGAGCTGGTCTTGAGTTGTGTTCGATCTTGTGGACCTGAAAAGTTATAGGCAAGGAAGTCGTAGAAAAATATGAGTGTTTGCTATCATCAAAAGTCTAATCCATAATCTCATATTTGAATGAAGTTGATCGAACCACTATAAAATCTGGTGTGTTCATTCTTATTCTATTTTTGCATTTAATTTTTGCACTTTATTTCATGTAGGTGATTATTTTGTTTAGATCGTGTTTTTTTGTTTAAGAATTTTAAAAACACCAATTTACCCCCCCCCCCCTTAGCCTCGGGCTAGTTCATAAGGGCTTAACATCCCTAATGAACTTTCAATTTGTTAGCTCTCTTCCTAAGGCATGCAATGAGGTGACTATTTAAATAAACCTAGTATACATTTCAGATTTTGACTCACTAAGTATCATGCAAAAAACGTCCTAGTCATGAAGTAAAATATTTAATCTAGATTGCTTAACTTCACTTGAGCCTTCAAAAGTAATACATAATCTATCCTAGATCTCTTTATCAATTATACATGTTCAAACGCATATATAATATTTAGATTTTAGTGCAAAGTTAAAATAGTTTAAACATTAAGTTACATTATATCTTTATCATCATAGGTCAATTCAGAAAATAGATGTTCAATTTTTATGCCATCTATTTCACGTGTTAGTACAGAATAACCATCTTTTATAAGCATCCTTATGCAATAATCTGTAGATTGCAAAAAGGTGGACATGTTAATTTATCAAAAATCTAGTGGTATATTATCAAATAAAGGTGGTCTAGTAATGGAATACACTTCCATCATATTTTGGTTACCAAAGTTAGCCATGTATCAAAATTCAAAAATTTCTAAAACTTAATTTTATGAGTCCCACTCTAATAACACTTGAAAGTTTAATAGGGTTGTTAAATCCTTATGAACTAGAGCGAGGCTAACCAATAGGGGTGAATTGGTGATTTTAAAAATTCTTAAACAAAAGGCATAATCTTTTTGAAACCATTTTGAATATTTTAAGACAAATAAGATCAACCCTTGATGTAGTAGTATTAACAAAATAGATCATAGATTTTAATCATACATTAACAAAAAATAAATAAAGTGCAAAAAAAGTACAAGAACAAAATAGAAAGAACACATCAAATATTTATAGTGGTTAAGTCAACTTGACCTATGTCCACTACTCGTAGCCTTTCATCTAAGTATTGTACTAAAAGTATAGTCTCTCCTTTTACTCCCACAAACAGGCAGAGAAGCCCTCACAAAACATTTTTCATAGAACCCGATAAGGCAAAGAACTCAAACTCCTTTTACTTTCTCTTGAAGTAGGCAGAAAACCCCAACTACTTTTACTTCCTCATGAAATAGGTAGAGAATCTTGATCTAGTGATGATGAAGACCTCCCAAGAGCCACCAAGGAGCCAAGGATGATGATTGGAGGAGATGACTTGAATCCTTGCTTGGAGTAACCTTTATGAATACCTCACAAACTACCCCTCATAAGATTCTCTCTCTCTCTCTCTCTCTCTCTCTCTCTCTCTCTCTCTCTCTCTCTCTCTCTCTCTCTCTCTCTCTCTCTCTCTCTCTCTCTCTCTCTCTCTCCGAAGATCTCCTTCCCCTTCTCTAAGCTCTCTTAAGTTAGGATTATAATAAAAGAATTTATCATCAACAATTGAGAGAGCTTAAATAGAAGGCTTTAAAAATGCCCTAATTTTCAACATGTCATCACATATCAACAAAGATGATTGACAGATCAACCAGGATGATTAGTTTAAAACATCCCTGGTAGCCAAAATGATATGGGTTTAGTGTATGATTAAAACACAATGTTTATTCTAATCAACCATGATGATTTGGCATCGTCTCATTTGAATAGATCCAAATCAAAGATTATCATCCAGAAAATAGTATGCGATGTCCAGGAGATGAATTTGGATGATAAAAAAATATAACTTATCATCCAGGATGATGCTTGTATTGTTCTATATAATTAGTTCAAAATTAGTGATTATCATCAATTAAATAGTTTGGGACATCCAACAGATTCAGGAGAAGACTAAGATTTTTCCTATTGATCGTCTGGGATGATCATGTGATCGTCTAGGATGATATGATCGATCAATCTAACCCAAATTACTTTTCTTAATCACTTAATTAATTTAGACTTAATTGATATGAATTGTTCGGGATGATCATGATTATCCTGTAAGTTGCATCTTAGTTTTCATAACTATGTTTTCAAAACATGTGTATTTTTTATGATTCCAAAATATTATTATATTGATTATTATTTTCTCCTAATATATATTGGAAATATTGCTTTTGTGGCTTGTATATACTAATGTTTCAGGTAAATCATACTTCACACTGTTGAAGACTTTAACACAGAATAAATTTGGGTTTATTGTATTTGGAGTATGTGCTTTTTATAATTGTATTGATTCTGAGGAAGTGTGAGTATAATTGATTAACTATGCGCACACACACTAGAGGATTGTAAAACAAATTATACTTTTTTTAAAAAATCATACTGTATAATTTGGGATCATACGAGATGACTTGGTCTAAGCTTTCCTCCAGTAAGCAGTTAATCAAATCATGATTCAAATTTTCTAATTATTGTTCATACTGTATAAAGTTACCTTCCTAAAGATGACATCAAGAGTATGAAATTGATGCATATCTTTTCATCCATATGAATAGGTGAATTTTTTATACTATTTATACTGTACAAACTTGGGTTCATACAGATGATGCCAAGAGTACAAAATTGATGTTTATCTTTTTATCTATATAAACAGATGAAATTTTTGAATTGTTGCTACTGTGCTAACTTGGGATCGTACAGATCACTTCTAGAGTATGAAATGGACTCGACCATTTTCATACAAAATGAAGCATGATTTGATTAAGACATATAATACTATATGATATGGAGTTCGTATAGATGACAACCAGTATACAAAATTAGTTCATATAGTATCATACCAGACGATCTTGTTTAATTTTTAACTGATCGTACTATATTATATCAATTCTTCTAGACAACTGCTAGTGTAAGTAAACGATTCGTATAGTATCTTTTACAAGTAATTTTTGAATTGTTTCTATATACGATATTCGATTGTACTTTATAATCATGGATGAACAAAATTGATATTTTAATTTTCTGGACGGTTTTTCATGTCATTCATATATAAAGTTCTTAAAACCTGATTAGAATTGATCTTTCTTCATAATTTCTTTGAGAGTAAATGTGAAAGTGCTTTGGGAGAGTGTTTTGAGAGGTAAAAAGAGATCTTATAAGTGGAATTTGTGAAGGGTTCACAAGATTGCTCGAAAGTGAGAATGTTTTTGTAAGTGTGTAAAATTTCTTCCTTATTTCTTTGAAGTTGCGTGAGAGAAGATCTTTGGATAAGATTCAGTTCTCTGTCAACACCAGGAGGGTGTGAAAGGATGATGGTTTCTCTACCAGCACCAGGAGGGTACGAAATGATGACGGTTCTCTGCTAACACTGGGAGGGTGTGAAAGGATAACAATACTATGTCGCACTAGGGATTGGTGGAAGAGAGGTTAATTATAAAGGCTTCTCTTTCTACCTGTGGAAGTAAAAGAAGAGTCACCTTAGTAACAGTACAATACGTGAAGAGCGAGTCTTCAGGGAGTGGACGTAGGTCTAGATGGACTGAACCACTATAAATTTATATGTTCTTTTATTTTTATTTAGTGCATTTTTAATATTATAAATAAATTTATGATGACGGTTCTCTGCTTTTTTATTTTTGTGGTTGAAAAGTTTAGTTTTATAAAATTGTTATTATACCTAAAATTATAATCACAATTTTTTAAATATTTCTAGAGGTTTTTTAAATTAGCAATTGAAACCCCCCCTCTCCAACCCCGTCTTGGTTAGCCTTAGGACAATTTCTTTAGGTTTAACAACCTATACAAACTTACATTATATGATTAATACAAATTTGAGAGACTAAAATCTTATCTAAATGAGTTTGACGACTGGTTTTATGTGATTTGATCATATTGTTCAAGATGTGAGAGTATCTTCTTCGATGATTTATTTATGAAAGTTGACTTAACATAGATGCCCTAATTAGGGTTTCTATTTTTTATTGATCATCCAAGACGATATAAAATCATCCTATATGATATGATCAAAAATAGGAAAACTCTAACTCATTAAATTTCTTCCCTTTAGTGTGGTTGTGCAGGGTTACTTAGCTTCAAGATCCATCAAAGTACATTTTACTCAAGAAAAGGTAAAAAATGCATTTAAATAGAAATTACATACTGACTCAATCCTATTCTACCTCATATTTAGTTGATTGACATTCCAAGTAAACTTGTGGACCTGAAAGGTTAGTGAGAGGGGCATATAAATCAGATATACAAGAATGGTAGTACTCAAAAAGCAATAATGTTTATTATCATCAAATCATAATACTTGGGTCCAGATCTACAACAAGATTCTACTTTAACATCAAAATCTGGCATCTATTTTAGCAATTACATTTGACAACAATTTATATAGTAAGCTCTTCTAGAAAAATGTGGTTATAATCTAAGCCATTTGATAGCTGAATAGCAATATATCATTGATCCTTTAATCCAATAGTAAATTAACCTGCAAGTTTGCGGTTCAAAAAAAACTTTCAAATAGCATCTAGATTTGGATGCCTCAAGAGAAACTTTCCGATAAGTGTAAAGGCAAAAGGAGCGACAAAATGAGAAATGAAATTATCGCCAAACATCAATGCAGGAAATCCTTTAACATAAGTATGAACAAAATCTAACTTTGTATTAGAAGCAGAAAAGCAACTCAAAAGCACATCCTTAAGATATCAAGATTTACCATCTACCTTCATTGATGGGATCAATGACAACGAAGTCAAAATCGCCTAAAAAAACACAGGAGAATGATAAGGAACCAAAATAAAAAAATTAAAACAAATGAACAATCAAATGGCAAGGTTAAAATAAGAGATAAAAACAACAAAAATTGCTCCACAATGAACCACAAAGGTTTGCTGAGAGAGAACACTAAGATCACCTTAGAGTCACAAAAGCAAGAGTACAAAGATGTTGAGTTTGATTATTTACTAAACCATGATCTGATATAATGATGAAAAAAAATTAATTTAAATACCTTCCTAATGAGAAGATAGAGCTTGTGTTTTGATGTGTTAATTATGCTTATTTTAAGGGTTAGAAGGCCCCATTTACATCTCCAATCCCAAATGAAGGAAGTTTAAATTAAATCCCAAAAAGTGACCTTATTATCATTTTGAGTGGTTTGATTAACCACCTTAGGAGATCCATCATGGGCCCAAACTCAAAGAGCTTGGGTCTTGAGATCAGATGAACACATGGCCAAAGTTTCACCAAAATTGTAGTCCATTTGTCCACCCTTTAGAAGATAAAAAAATTGCCCACTTAAAAATAATCTAATATTTTAATTAAGTCATAATTAATTCAAATGAATTCATAATTTTCAAATAATATTAAAAATTAACCATAATTCAACATTTTTACCCATTAAAATTAAAGCCCTACCAGCTGACTTCAATTTTAGGTTTAATTTAATTTTTACTATTAGTTAACATTAAATTAATTTAATTTATTAAAAATATTTAAAAATTCTTTTAAAAAATCTCAAAAACTTGGATACACTCACTTAGGTCATTACTGAATTTTATGAGTGATTTCAAGAAGTTTGTAATAACTTTTGATCAAAACAATTAATAACTTCTTAATTAAATGAATTAAAAATTCCATTAATTACATATATATTAAAAAACATAAGTAATTCCAAAAAATTCCATATCAATCAAACTCAAAGCCTTTCAATCCCATTTAAGGTCTAGTATTTTTAAAAAATATCAAACCTTAAAAAAAAATGTCAAAGTCAAAAGGTCAACTTTTTTGTCAACCTTTTTTTTTTTGAACCCGCGATGGGGCTTACGCATTAATAAAATAAAAAGGATTACATGGTCCTTAGAGGGCACCTTTATCTTACTACGACTCATTAGAGCTATACAATATGCTAAAATAAACCTAGAAGTCAATGGTCCCCTCTACTAATAACTATTAAATCACCTAATAACATTTTAGGATGTTAAGGAGCTTGCACCCAAAAAAAGATCATAAAACAATCATTCAACACAATCTTCCTACAAAAAATAGTGTCAAATATCCCTTTAACTTGACAAAGATAATTATTCCAAAAAAAAATTAAACATCCAAATACAAGGTAATAACCAAAAACTACTTGATCTATCTAGCCATAAGAAATAAGGGACCTAAAAGTTATCAGATCTACAAAAAGGAAATAAATAGATAATCTTCCACCAATATAGACAAATAAGGTAAATATTCATAATAGCAAGTGCAGGTCCTCCAAAATAGATATAAATAACATAGAATAGAAAAGGAAGGGCCATAAAAAGGGAAAAACCCTAATGATCCAAAAAACCAAACTCCATGCTAGGTGAAGTGACATAGTAATCAATAATATGCAATTCGAATAATAATACAACAAACTTTTAAGACTAGCCCAAGGTTAACTAAGAGGGGATGGTGAATTAGATATTTTAAAAAATTCTTTAGTGAAAGATAAATTCTTTAAAAAAAATTCAAGCCCACACAATAATCAATATAGCAGACACAGAATTAAATAAATTTCACAACAACAAAATAAATCAAAATGTTTGAACACATATATAATTTCAAAAAATAAAGTATAGAAATTAATCAGAATGAACATATTAGAGTTTAATGTGGTTCAGTCAACCTTACCTATATCCACTCCTAAGTGACTCCAACTTAAGGTTTTGTACTAAACAATAGTGACTCTTCTTTTTCCCTCACAGCAAGGCAGAGAAGCCTATACAGATGTTGTTTAACCACCCCAAGGTTATAGATAACTATAACTCAGGTGATGGCCACAGAACCACAACTCTATTTCACTCTCCAGGTGATGGTCAGAGAACCATAATATTTATTGAAGAACTTCTTTTTCAGAGCCACCAAGAATCCTGGCAGATGCTTGTAGATATTATGTAAGATTCTTGCTTGGAGCAACCTTGTGAATCCCCTCACCACTTCTCCCTCACAAATTCTCTTCTCTTACAAAGCTCTCATTCTCTCTGTCAAGGCTCTCTCTCCTGAAGTCTCAACAACCAAAGATTTTTTAATAGGAGTAATAGAAAACCTAAAGTAGTGGGCTTCAAAAAATACTAATTTTAAGAGTTTCATCTTATATTCGTATAGTATGGTACCCATATTATATTGCACGATCAGTATAATTAAGAATCATGTAGCAAGTTTGTGGAGATAAACTATTCAACCTTTATCACTTTTCATATAGTATGATTAAAAAGTCTTATAGTACGAACTATAAAAATTTTTTCTGTTCATTTGGGATGACCCTTGGGACGACCAACTTCAAACACTATCAGTCTTTCAGCATTGTGGACATCATACAGTACGATCATTACAATAATCATGGATTCATTCGGTATGATCTCTAGGATAACTAATTTCATACACAGTTAATCATATTGTATAAAGAATATCGTGTATTACAATCAATCACAATAATAGTGCATGATTTGATTGCCTCATATCAAGGGAGTCATTAAAAAGGATTTTAATAAGGGCATAGTGCATGATTTGATTGCCTCATATCAAGGGAGTCATTAAAAAGGATTTTAATAAGGGCATACAGTACAAACCAAATCATATTATATGATTTGAACATAATTAGTATCTTTCTTAAACTCTGGCAACTAGGGTTTTGATAGAGAACAAAAGATTGTATAGTAGAAATTAAAATAGTAGTGTGAAATAAGGTTGTACAATATAATGTTCTTAAACAAACTCACTCAAAAACATTTTCTCTCTCCCCCTCTGTGTGTAAGGTTACACAATAAAGGAACTCACCTAATTACATGATACGATTTAAGAAATAAAATATACATAACAAATTGAAAATTGACTGTAACCCTAGAACCAAACTTGAGCTAATTAGAATTACAAGTGAATGGTGGATTGATTTCCTGAAATATTAGTACACGTAAAACAAAACAAAATATTAAAAAATTAGGAGAAAATAGTAACATATAAAATAATATTTGTTATCATCAAAATCAATGTGCTTAGATCAGATTTGTAAAAATCTCCCCCATTTTGATGATGTCAAATATTGTTGTTTTTAGATTTTCAAAAAGTTTCTTTCCTCTAAACTCCCCCTTAGATGAAAACCAATTATAAGAAAAGGAGTGCAAAATATTTTTTTTTAATCATATGCAAATAAGAACAAGAACAAATAAGAAAATACTACTCTCCTGTTTGACAACAGAAAAAGAGGGAAAATAATAGTAAGGAAAAAAATAAAAATAAGAAAGCATCAAATAAATAGCCATAAAATGACTAGCAACTCAAGGTAAAGAAACAACATCACATACCTGAGAACTCTTATGGGAATTTTTTTAGAATGTAATATACTTACTCTATAAACCAAAAATATAAAATAAAGTAAGGGTTTGGTTTATTACAACCAAAGGACTTTAATTCCAAATTTTGCACACCTAGCTTAACATCTTCATAGGCTATAAGTCCTTTGTTTAAAATAAAAATCTAATTCAAAAATTACATGTAGATAGGGAAACTTAAAGTATTTCATACAACTAGAATGAAATATATCAAATAGAATATTACTATAAAACTGATGATTGAAGAACCAATATTTTCTAAAAATAAGTATTAAACATATTATGAAACATAGGGATTTTTTAATTTTTTAAGGATTTTTTTAAAGAAAATGCCAAATTGAATTAAAGATTTAATGATTTACAACAACAACAACAACAACATCAGGCCTTTGTCCCACTACATGGGGTCGGCTACATGAATCCTTTTTCGCCATTGTGTTTGGTTAAAAGGTCAATTCTCATTTAAATCTAATAAAGAAAGATCATTTCTAATACTTTCTAACCAAGTCTTTTTAGGTATACCTCTTCCTTTCTTAAAACAAGTCAAATCTAATACCTCAACTTTCCTAACCGGGTCATCGAAAGGCCTCCATTTAATGTGACCAAAGCATCTAAGGCGACTCTCTCTAATCTTATCTTCTACTGGAGCTACTCCAACCTTTCACGTATATGCTCATTTTGTATCCTATCCCTAAGGGTCAAGCCACTCATCCACCTAAGCATCCTCATATCTGCAACACTTAACGGCCAACATTCAGCACCATAAAGCATTACAGGTCTCACCACCATCTTATAGAATTTTCCCTTAAGTTTGAGGGGGACTTTTCTATCTCACAATAAGCCCGATGCATTCCTCCACTTCAACCATCCAACTTAAATTCTGCTGATAATATCCCCATCAATTTCACCATCACTCTGAACAATAGAACCAATATATCTAAAATGTGTACTATTAATAATGACTTGATTGCCCAAAGTCACAATCCCATCACTAGGTCTATTGCTACTAAAATTACACTCCATATATTTAGTTTTAGATCTACTCAAGCAAAAACCTTTAAACTCTAAAGTTGACCTCCATAATTCGAGTTTACCTTTAAATCCCTCTTTAGTCTTATCAACAAGAAGAATATCATAAGTAAAAAGCATACACCAAGGTACATCCTCTTGCAAATGTCTAGTGAGAACAACAATGACTAAAGCAAAAAGATATGGACTTAAGGCTGATCGTTGATGTAATCCAATCGAAATAGGAAAATAATTTGTCAAACCACCATGTGTTTGAACACAAGTAATAGCTCCTTCATACATATCTTTAATGATTTGAAAATAAGAATTACTAACTCATTTCTTTTCAAGAACTCTCCACAGCACTTCTCTTGGAACTTTATCATATGCTTTCTCTAAATCAATAAACATCATATATAGATCCTCCTTATTCTCTCCATATTTCCCCATCAAACCTCTCAATAAATGTTTGGCTTCCATAGTCAACCTACCCAGCATGAATCCAGATTGATTTTGAGAAACATTAGTATCCTGTAGTAACCTAAGCTCCATAACTCACTCCCATAGTTTTAAAGTATGACACATTAACTTAATTCCTCTATAATTCGCACACTCCTGTGCATCACCTTTATACATAAAAATAGGAATTAACATACTCATTCTCCACTTAGCTTAGTATTATGCAACACCTTTATTCTTAAAGATTTAAAGATCTACCATAAATAAAAACTAATTTATGTTGGGTTTACTTGGTGTCTCTTTTCTCAGTTTTTGACGCACATTGCACATCTTTTCTTTTTTATACACTTAAAGCATCTTTTACTTTTGTCATCATTACGCGTCTTTTAATTTTGGGCTCATTTTGTGCCTCTTTTGATTTTTTGCAAATTGCTTCCATTCTAAATCTTTAAGAATCTTAGTTGTAAAGATTTTCTTCCAAATAGAAAAGAAGAAAAACTCACTCTTATATATATATATATATATATATATATATAATATATATATATATATATATATATATATATATATTTGAAAGAAATACAACCATGCATTAAAATATCATAAAAAAAAGCTTATTACAAACTACTCCAACTATACATAAACCATCACATTCCTCCTTCAAGATGAACAAGAAGGAACGAGGAATCTCCACATTATTAAGCTCATCCCAAATAAAACTCTTTTTACAAGCCAAATTAGCACAAACATCCGCTAATTTGTTACATCTTCTATTTGAAAAGGAAAACAATACTTGATTAAATTCTTGTAAAAATGCTAGTTCCTCTTCAATTCTTCCCCTATTCTTCCATTTCTTCAAAGCTAATCGAAGAGTCTTAATGTTGTTGAAGTAGTCTCTTTCTATAATCACACCTTGAGCTTCATACATCCAATCACACAGAATATTTTTAAGTAGTAAACAGCCATCAATTCCATTTAAGCAATATCCCAATGCAAATATTGGGCTCCAAATGCTATAAAAAATCTACCTTTATCATCGCTCACCACACCACCAATCCCTACCAAGTTATTACTTTTTACTAAAGCATTAATTTTTATCTTTATCCATCCGGGTGGGGGAGGACACCAAGAGGAAAACAGTAAGTGCTGATTGACGTCCCAGTTGTCAAGATAGAAGCTGATAAAGTTGCTCACCGTGGCCATCGAAATGGTATTTTCAGCAATTACAATGTCTCAGTCTTCAATTCCTTCATGAACCAACTTGCATCTACTTTTCCAAACAAGGAAAGAACCTGTACAATAAATGTTTGCAGTTAAAGGATTAGAACCCGAGCATCTTTCTAACCCGTCCAAGCATGCTGTAAGATCTTCAAACAACAGGATTTTGAAACTCCATTTGTTTAGCAAGATAATAATCCTCTGAAATTTCACACATCTTCCACCAATATGACTACTATCCTCCTCCTCATCACAACCTCTCGGACAACCTGAAAAATTGGATAATTTCTCTTCACTAGAAAAGCATTTGAGGGAATTGCTTCATTATATAATTTCCACCAAAATAGCTATACTCTTGGTCTCAATTTTAACTTTTCATCCATATCTAGTGAAAAACTTCAAAATTATGATCAATCACTGCTTCTAGGAACAAAGCAGTGATTGATTTCCCTGTAGCCTTCGATTTTAACTCAATTTGATCTGTTGTTCCCTCTGCTCCAATAGGAATCTGTAGAATATAATCTAGTAGTTGGTTCCCAAAGAAATTATGCAGTTGATTCACATCCACTCTCCCTCCAATATGAAATAGCTAAGATTGTAATCCTTGCTTCCAAATTATTAATAAATGTAGGCCATTTTGAAATGCATTTATCTAAAATCCAAGAATCATGCAACCAATTAATAGAATTACCATTAGATACTTTCTATCTAATAATATTTCTAAGATAATAAACCCCATTGGTAATAATCTTCCATGTAAGAGAACAAGCATTTTTCATCAGAATAGACCATAGATCCCTTCCATACTTTCCTCTAATAATCTAGTTGAGCAAAGAATTAGGCTTCATGAAGAAATCCCAAGCAAACTTAACCCAAAGAGGCCCTACATTGGAAACCGCTGAGAACAGTCCACAGCCACCTTCATTCTTTGGTTTACATAATAGCTCCAAAGATACATAATGCATTCCAACATTTCCACTACTTTTATTCCATTAAAAGCTTCTACACATCTTGTCAAATTCTTTGAGGATAGATAATGGTAATAATGAAATGGAAGACAAAAATAATGGTAGAGAAAGGAATGCAGATTTCACTAGTACCAACTCCCCATCCAATGAAATGCAATTCTTCTCCCAAGTGTTTAACTTATTAGAAGACAACTCCATAAGCTTTTGGAAATTCGAAGCCACCATCCTCCTTAAAGTTATCTTAACACCAAGTTAACAAAGCTCTTTCACAACCTTGAACTGAAGTACATTAGTAATTTTACTCTTCCTTCTCCAGCTAATGTGCATCTCAAATAAAATCATAGATTTGGAGTGATTAACATTTTGACCTGACCAATTATAAAAATTGATAATAATGTACTTCAACTCCTTAACCTCCCAAACATTTGCTTTCGAGAATGTTGCGTATATATTTTCATGGATTATGATTTTGATGATAGTAAACACTCTTATTGCAAATACTCTTATTTCGCTATTACTGCCTTATTTACTGACATTGCAGGTCCACAAGATAAGCCTGAAATTTGGAACCAGCTTAATATTGGATAGACTAGGTCTGAGTCAATTTGTAACACTTTTCCTTTCTTGAGTCTATTGTATGTGGTGTGGCTCTTGATGCTTTGTAACTTGGAAGATTCTATAACTGTTCCCTAAAGGTTACCATTTTTTATAACATCATCCGGGATGATATTTATATCGTCCTGGATGATCGGTTCAAAAGCAGAAACTTTGATTAGGGTAACCTCCTTAAAGCAGTCGTCATTTTGCAAAAACATCATTATGGATGATTTTGTATCGGCCAGGATGATAGGCTCAAAACAGAAAGAATCTGCCGCCAGATCTATTTAGGAATTACTTATTTTTGGACATCATCCAGGGGATCATCCAGGATTATAAAATATCATCCAGGACGATCCAGGACATTTTTTTCCAAAATTAATCTGGCATTTAAGGAAAGAAATTATGAATTTATTGGATGATCAAATTGTCCTAGATGATTACAGGATTGTCTGGGCCGATACGCTGGACGATTGAACATCGGACAGCTCTTTTTCTGGGCGATGTTCAGGACGATATTCCATGATTTGTACTGATCGTCCAGGATGATATATTATCGTCTAGGATGATATATTATCATCCTGGATGATAAGAACAAATTGTTTCTGATCATCTTAGTTTGTCCCGGCTGATTGGGCTTAAATTGTACTAATTGTATAGGGCGATATTTATATCATCCTGAAAGATAATGTCAAAAACTTGCATTAATGAGCTCATTTTGAGATCTTCTATTTAAGCTATGACATGATACTTGGTAAGTGTCTTTGGCATCCATTGTAGCTTTGTTCTTTTGGGCGGAACTTGAAGAGAGAGCTTGAAAGGGAGTGACGAACGGGTGAAGTCTAAGAGGGAGAAGATCCTATGAGGGAGGACTCAAGGGATTGTGGAGGGGGATTCCACACGGTTGCTCTGGAAAACTTGCACCTTAATACCGTCAGATTCAAGGTTTGTCTTGAGGGAAGTTCACCAAAGAAGAAGATCTTTATGGTGTCAAAGGACCCGGTGACTCCGCCGCACCGGGGAAGGTGGAAGTGATTTTTTGAGGGCTTCTCCGCCTAACTGTGGGGGCTAAAAGAGAGACACTTTTTTAGTGCAATACTTGGAGGGTGCCTCCAAGGAGTGGACGTAGGTCAAAGTTTGACTGAACCACTATAAATCTGGTGTGTTCTTTCCTATTACTTCCGCATTTAATTTCTGCATCATTAATTTTTTATGGTTATTTTGATTTGTTATCTTTGGTTTAAAATTTTTTAAAATGTCAATTCACCTCTCAATTTTAATTAGTCTTGGGCAAGTTTATAGGGCCTAACATCCCTAATAAACTTTCAAGTGGTATCAGAGCGGGATTCATAAAAACTGAGTTTGAAAACTTTTTGAATTTTGATCCATGACTAGTTTTTCAAATCATAATATTGCAGAAGGTGTTTCAATCACCAGACCATCTTTATTTGAAAATATTACATTAGTAGAGAAGAGAAAATCAATGCTCAATTGAATGCAAAATCTTTAAACCGTTTTTCTATGCTTTTAATTCTAAATATTGTATGTTAGTTTCTACGTGCACTACAGGTAAAGAAATTTTGGATAAACTACACACCATATACGAAAGGCACTAGTGAAATCAAGCAATCCAAGTTGAATATATTAATGCATGATTATGAACAGTTTTCCATGAAACCTTATGAGACGGTCTTAGACATGTATACTAGGTTTATTCAAATTAGAACATCATTGCATGCTTTAGGAAAAGAATTTTCAAATTTAAAAAAAGTTAACAAAATTCTTCGTTGTCTACTGGATAAGTTTGATGCTAAAGTAATTGGTATTTGTGAATCAAAAGATTTGAATAAATATTCTATTGATAATTTGATTGGCTCGCTCATTGCCTACGAGCAAAGTTTGGGTCAAAGACTTGTAGATGCAGGTGAAATGATTGTTCTAAAAGCTGAAGATACGAAAAAAGATAGCTTAGATGGTGACAAATGCATTGACTTGTCAAGCAAATCAAAAAGCTCACCAAAGCATAAGTATCAATAATAGAGGAATAAATATAAAAATGGTAAGGATGTTAATATTTCTTCTAACGGTATTTGCTTTCGATGTAGGAAGCCTGGACATTTGAAAAGTCAGTGCCCTAATTTAAGAATTCTTCCTGTGAAAGAAAAGGTAAAGCGAAGCAAATTTTAAACTAGGAAAATAATGAAAAGCAAAAAATCTCCTGTGCAGACCTGATTTCTAAAGCATCAGACCAGGAGAAAGATAATAGTTAAAAGCCTAGTTTGTGTGTTTGTGTTGTGTTTTGTTTTTAGTTATTTTCTCTTTTTTTTGTTTTATTTCAATTTTTGCTTTATGTTTTTGTCTTTGTTTATTCTTTTATTTTTTTTTTACTTGTTTCATGAAATTTTATCTCTGATCAACACACACATTCACTTTTCTAAAAATAAAAAATCTACTTCCTATTTTTTTCTTGAAATCTTTAGTAAGTTGTGATTGACTTCTCTAAAAATAGTCAAAGGAAGGAAACTCATATTTTTAAGTCTCAATCTCTGTTTTCTAAAAGAGGTTATTCTATTTTTTATTTAAAATATTTTTCATATTTTAAATTAGTATTTAAAACTAAATTTTAAGACCAGGAGAAAGGTAGCGTATAAAAAAAAGGCCAGTGATGCCAAAAATAAAAGGTGTGCAAAGACACCAAATTGAAATAAAAAGGAATACACAAAGTGTATCAAAAATCAAAAGATGCATAGTGCGCCAACCAATTATCAAGAGGCATAAAATGAGCCCATAAAATTGAATGCTTACCATTCTTGTACTTCTTAAAGCTTAAGAAAACCCTTGATACTTTCAAAACTTGAGTTTGAAAATCTTGATTCCTGATTCAATAATTCGTGCATTAATCTTCTATTAGATATATTTTATGGAAATAGTTTTGAAAAATGATTGTTTCTTTCTCTAATTTATTTTATGATTTAGATATTGAATTAAAAAGTTTTTGAGACTTTAAAAGAACTTGAGTTTGGATTATCAAATTCTAAATTTCTAACCTTTTCTAGGCTGTTCAATGTCAATATAATTCTACTAAGTTTTTAATTAAAACCAAGAGGTAACTTTCTTATTTTAAGAATGTTTATTTTGTTCTCTAGATCAGGAATTATTTTTGTCTTTTAATCATTTTATTTTTATTGTTTGTGCCCCTTCTATTTTTAATAATGTCAAAGGGTGAGAACAAACTGTTGAATTTGTGTCCTTTTTCATGTATTTTTTCTTTCAAAAAATTAAAAACAATAAAAAAATTTTTATCTCCCCTATTTTTAAAGTTTTAGTCTAGTGACGGGGAGATTAGGAGAAAATGTTTTCATCTTTACAAATTCAAAATTGCAATGTTTGACATCTTCAAAAAGGGGATATTATTGCGGATATGTTTTCATGGATTATGATTTTGATTATAGCAAACACTCTTATTGTAAATACCCTTATTTCTCTACGACTGCCTTATTTACTAATTACAGGTCCACAAGATCAGACTATAATTTTGAACCTGCACAAGATTGGGTAGACTAGGTCTGAGTCAATTTGTAACCCTTTTCCTTTCTTGAGTCTATTGTATGTGGTGTGACTCCTCATGCTTTATAACTTGGAAGATTCTCTGACTGTTCCCTAAAGGTTACTATTTTTGGTAACATCGTCCGGGATGATATTTATATCATCTTGGACAATCGGTTCAAAAGCAGAAACCCTAATTAGGGCATCTTCATTAAAGCAACCATCATTTTGCAAAAACATCATCCTGGACAATTTTGTATCGGCTAGGATGATAGGCTCAAAATAAAAAGAATCTGCCGCCAGATCTATTTAGGAATTACTTATTTTTGGACATCGTCCAAGGGATCATCCAGGATTACAAAATATCATCCAGGATGATCCTGGACATTTTTTTCCAAAATTAATTTGGAATTTAAGAAAAGCAATTATGACTTGATTGGACGATCAAATCATCATGGACGATCACAGGATCGTCCGGGCCGATACTCTAGATGATTGGACATCAGACAGCTCTTTTTCAGGGTGATATTCAAGACAATATTCCATTATTTGTATTGATCATCCAGGATGATATATTATCATCCTGGATGATAAGAACAAATTTCTTTTGATCATCTCAGATCATCCCGGCTGATTGGGCTTAAATTGTACTAATCATATAGGACGATATTTATATCATCCTGGATGATAAAGTCGGAACTTGCATTAATGAGCTCATTTTAAGATCTTCTATTTAAGCGCTGACATGACACTTGGTAAGTGTCTTTGGCATTATAGCTTTATTCTTTGGGGGGGGACTTGAAGAGAGAGCCTGAAAGGGAGTGAGGAACGGGTGAAGTCTAAGAGGGAGAAGATCCTGTGAGGGAAGACTCAAGGGAGTGTGGAGGGGGATTCCACACGGTTACTCCGGTAGGCTTGCACCTTAATGCTATCGAATTCAAGGCTTATCTTAAGGGAAGTTCACCAAAGAAGAAGATCTCTTTGGTGTCAAAGGACCCGGCGACTCCGCCGCACCGGGGAATGTGGAAGTGATTTTGTAAGAGCTTCTCCGCCTAACTGTGAGGGCTAAAGGAGAGACACTTTTGTAGTGCAATACTTGGAGGGTCCCTCCAAGGAGTGGAGGTAGGTCAAGGTTTGACCGAACCACTATAAATCGTGTGTGTTCTTTCCTTTATTACTTTCGCATTTAATTTCCGCATCGTTGATTTCTTTATGATGATTTTGGTTTGTTGTCTTTGGTTTAAAATTTCTTAAAATACCAATTCACCTCTCTTTTTTAATTAGCCTTGGGCTAGTTCATAGGGCCTATCATCCCTAACGAACTTTTAGAGAATATTAAGATATCATCGGCGTAGAGTAAATGTTAAATTCTATGAGCATTAGGAGTAATAGAAATCCCCAATCCACTTCTACTAAGACTTAGAGAATCAAAAACGTTTGAGAACATAAAATAAACAAGTAAGGTGACAAAGGACACCAATGCCTAAATCCACTCTTGTCTTTGATCCACTCAGTTTTCCTCCCATTAACCAAATTGCAATACTTTGGATCTAAGACACATTGCATAAATAATTCCGAGAACTTGCTAGGAAAGTTAAACTGAAGAAGAACTTGCCTTAGCACTTGCCATCCCATGCTATCATATGCTTTCTCCATGTCATTTTTGATAGCCAATAGATCTTTTTTGGCTTTAGAATACTAGAATTTGTTGAAGAATTCTTGGGCAAACAACAAATGCTCAGACAAGGAACGGCCTCTAATGAAAGCTGCTTGATTCGCCGATATGATCTTATGAATCACCTTCTCCAATCTATTCAACAACATCTTGGTAATTGTTTTATAAATAGTCATACAAAGACTAATAGGATGGAAGTTTGAGGGAACCAAAGGACATTGAATTTTAGGGATCAAAATGATCAGCGTCTCCTTCCTGGACTGATGCATTACTCCTGATGAGAAAAATTGGTTCACGGCTTACCATACATCCTCCTAAATAATCTTCCAAAAATCTTTTATAAAAGAAAAGGTAATCCCATCCAACCTGGGTGAAATGTTTTTCCCAGCTTTTTCTACAACCACCTGTAGCTCCTCCCTAGTGAAATCAGCATTCAAACAACCCTGATCATCTTTATTAATTATTATAGAACGACCTCCCCTTCAGCAAACACTCTCAGTGCCGCCATTTTTTCTTAAAAAATTCTGTGAAAGCTTTTTGAATTTCAGTAATATCCTCCACTACAGCACCTGAAATAGTTTTCATTTGATTAATCCAATTAGAGTTCCTCCTTGCACTTGCAAATACATGAAAAAATGATGAATTAGAATCCACCTCTTCCATCCATTTTGCTTTTGCTCTTTGCTTCCCCCAAGTGTTGAGCCGGGCAAGGGTAATATTGAGCTTATTGATTTTATGCCTTAGAAGCTACAGCCTCTCAAAAGAAATCATACCATCTGCTTCTTCCATTTAAATTACCAAAATATCCTCCTTCGATGTGTCTTTCAATGAATTAAGATTTTTGAACATTACTTTACTCCAGAAAAATAATGCTCTTAAAGTTCTCTTGAACTTTGAATTTAAAGAGGTGCCGGGTCACCCCCTCTACTATTCTTCCAATTTTTTTACACAATAGCAACTGCCCCATGATGCCCAAACATCTTCAAAATGAATATCTTTATTTTGGAACTCAATCGGCTTGAAAATTTCCAAAAGAATTGGTCAATAGTCTGAAGCTATACGAGACTAGTGTTTTGCACGAGCCATATGAATAGAATTCAATGCAGTAAAATTAATGAGACACCTGTCCAATTTCTCTAATATCCGAGCTCCTCCCGATTTATTTTTACACCAACTTAATTTGGGTCTAATAGACCCAACCTCATGCAAATCATTATTGATCATGAAATTCTTCAAGTCTTCAGAGCCTTGAGACAAGATGAATTTATTCCCACCTCTTCTCTCCTCTTGGGAAAGAACACAATTAAAATCTCCTCCCACCATCATAGGAAAATCAACTGAGCAATGCCTCTCTAAGAAATCCCATACAAGTTTCCTATCAAGAGCATTAGTACTTCCATAAACTGTAGCCACCACCCAACATCCTTTGTTTAGTACTTCCAATTTCCCAATAATAACTTGAGAAGAGTCTTCAATAACCGAGAAAGATGACAAATCTTTTCTTCATAACACCATCAAACCACCAGAGAGGCCATTGGAAGGAACCATATAAGATTCCAAATTATTTCCCAAAAACTTCAAAATCTGCATATTCTCTAGGGAGTTAATCTTTGTTTCTTGCAATACCACAAACAACACATTATTGTCTTTAATAATCTCCTTTAGAAATAGAGCAGCCTCCATTTTCTTGGCTCCTCTACAATTCCAGAATGCCAATGAAGTCATTGTTTTAAAATGGGGGAATGGCCCCCATTCCTCCTAGCTTTACCACCGTCTATCTTCTTATTATGTGGTATTATGTTGCCTGAACCAAGAGACTTCAACTCTTTAAGAAGATTAACTTTTTTCCCTAGAGATAAATTTTTTGCCACACCACCATTCAAAGGAGAATTCCCCTTTACTGTCACCTGGCTCATTACAGGGTTCACAACATCATCACAACCTGAGGCTTCCATACTAACTAAATCACAACCCACGATTTTGCCTTCTTCAGCATAATCATCCCTAATCACCTCCACTATTTCAGCAGATCTCGTTTCATCCAGATAGGATAATATCTTAAATTTATTAAGAATAGTAATAGTAGGTTAAGCATTAGTTTCCTCCACCCGTATATCTTCTAAGATTTCAGTTGATTGTGCTACAGCAACTTCATTTTCATTTCCTTCTCCCACCTTTTCAAGATTGGAATTGATAATATCCGATATCAGCTTCATATCTTCACCTTCTAATTCACCATCTCTTTTTGAAGTGTCAGGACCGAGCTTAGGGACATAAGCTTTCTTCATAGGAACTGAAGCTTTATTGAAAAAACCTCTCTTTTCTGCAACCATTTTTTTCCTTATTTTGCCATATTTTACTTGAATCCAAGGACCATAACCAGCTTTCACATCAGGAGGACTTTTGTTGCAAATCTATTCTCATGACTTATGTTTTAATGATTGACAAACACTATTAATTCTCTTGGACTGCCTGTTACTTCTAACTTTTCAGGAATTAAGGATCGGACGAACAAATGAAGTCAGTTCAAGATTGTGTATGTTAGGATTGAGTCAGTCTGTACTTTACTTTTTGTCTTCTTGAGTCTATTTGTAATGTTCAAAGAGACTGATGATAAGTAACCCTACACACACACACTTGAGAGATTTAAAAATTCTATTTTTACTCCAATCGGCCAGGACGATATTTACATCATCTTGGACGATCTGGCTTAAAACAGAAATTCTAATCAGGGGTTCTTAATTAAGGTAGCCATCATTAGCAAATCGGCTTAGACGATACGTGTATCAGCCAGGACGATAGGATCAAAATAGAAAGAAATTATAGCCATAAACAATTAAGGTATTCTGTATTTTTGGCAATCGGCCAGGACGATCTTGGATCGGCCTGGACGATATTCATAATTATGCCTTAATTGATAAGACAAATCAAGAAAGTAATTAAGGATGATTGATACGATCACATCATCCTGGATGATCGCAGGATCGGCCAAGACGATATATTCAAAAAACCTTAGTTACTTCTGGATGATAAATATCGGCCAGCACAAATTCAGGGCGATGCTCTGGATGATTATCCTCTAATTTGAACTGATCATCCGGGACGATCGTGATATCGTCCGGGACAATCAAACCAATTTTTAATCGTCCAGTTTGCATTCAGGGCGATGCTCTGGCCGTTCTTCTGAGATTTGTACTAATCGGCCAGGACGATTTCCATATCATCCTGGACTATATTGTCGGCAACTTGCAATTAATGAGCTCCTTTGAAGCTCTTCTATTTAAGAGCTCTTGTTCAATGTTTTTGATAATCTTTTGCTGCTGCCTTGATCTAAGAAGATCTTGAGAATAGAAAGAGAGAGAGAGAGAGAAAGAGAGAGAGAGGATCTTGTGAGGGGGAGCTTGTGAGGGGTTTCTCAAGGGTTGCTTCAAAGATCGCTCTGCTTACTTCTTCATCTAGAGTTTCTCGTCTGTGGAAGGGTCGGTAGAGGTAAGGATTTAGCAACTAATCATGGTTCTCTGCCAGCTTTAAGAGAAAGCAAAAGGAGTTGGGTTCTCTGCCTTGCTGGGGTGGCAAAAAGGAGGTGTCTTTATAAGGGCTTCTCCGCCTAGCTGTGGGGGCTAAAGGAAAGTCACGTTGGTAGTGCAATACTCGGAGGGTGCGTCCGAGGAGTGGACGTAGGTCGTGTTGACCGAACCACTATAAATTTCTGTATTCTTGTTTCTTGCTTCCGCACTTTAAATTTTCGCGCTTATTTTTCTTGTGGTGTGATTTTGGTTTATGAGATTTTACTTCTTTGTGAAAAGAATTTTTTAAAATACCAATTCACCCCCCCTCTTGGTTAGCTTGGGCCAGTTCTATAGGGCTTAACATCTCTAACAAACTTTTAAGTGGTATCAGAGCGGGATTCATAAAAACTGAGTTTGAAAACTTTTTGAATTTTGATCCATGGCTAACTTTGAAAATCGTAATACACCGGAAGGGTATTCTATTACCCGACCACCTTTGTTTGATAATATCCCATTTGATTTTTGGAAAACTCGCATGTCTACTTTTTTACAATCTACTGATTATCGCATGTGGATGCTTGTTACGGATGGTTACACACCTCCAACTAGAAAACTTAATGGCATTAATGTTCCACTTCCTTTTATTAAATGGACTTTAGATGATAGGGATTTGGCTCAACTAAATGCAAAATGTCTGAACTGTTTTTTTTGTGCTTTAAAGTCTGAGGATTACATACGTGTTTCCACTTGCAAAACTGGTAAAGAAATTTGGGATAAATTGTTTATCACTTATGAAGGAACCAATGAAGTTAAACAATCCAGTTTGAACATTCTCTTGCATGACTACGAACTTTTTCGTATGAAACCTCATGAATCTATTTCTAACATGTATACTAGGTTTACACAGATAGTCAATTCACTGCATGCATTAGGAAGAGAACTTTCACACTATAAAAAAGTGAACAAGATTTTGAGATGTTTGCCTTTGTCATATGATGCTAAAATCACTGCAATCACTGAATCTAAGGATTTAAACACTTATTCTATTGATAACTTACTTGGCTCACTCATTGCTTATGAGCAAGGGGTGAATCAAAGAAATCTTGATACAGGTGAGAAGAAGAAGGAGAAAATAATTGCACTGAAAGCGCACAAATTTGACTCCGATTCTTCCGGGTCTTAGAGCGATGAAGTTTCCTTCATCTCAAGGTAATTCAAAAACTTTCTAAGGAAGAAATAAAAGCATCATTGGAGAAAAGGTAAGGACAACAAATATTCTAAAGGATCTTCTGATGTTGTTTGTTATGAATGCAGGAAGCCTGGACATGTTAAAGCCGATTGTCCTACACTTCAAGATCACTCGAACAAAGAAAAAGAAAAGGGTGAGGAAAAATCCAAGTTCTGGAAGGACAAAAAAAAAGTTCAAAGAGCATTTTGGGCAGAATCTGGTACTGATTCCTCTGAGACTGAACTAGAGGAAGAGACAACAAATTTGTGCTTAATGGGAGAAGATCATATTGAGCAAATCGATGATGAAGAGGTATGTAAACCAACCTATGATGAATTGTTTGAGATTTATGAGAAAATCCAAGCATCATACAAAAAACATAAGAAGACTCATGCTAACTTAAAATTGGAACTTGTAAATTTACAAAAAGAGTATGAAGTTATTCTTAAAGATCATTCAATGATTGATTCTAATCACATGGCTCTTCTTGATGAATTTGATGATTTGAACAAAAAGCACTCGGAATAAATTGATGAAAATGAAGCATTAAAAGTTTCACACACCTCTCTTCAATCTGATTTCAAGAAATCTAAAGAGAAAGAGAAAAACTTGAGGGTTGAGAATGATGTTCTAAAAAATACAAACTTGAGGATTAAAAATAAATTGGATACACTTAAGAAAACTTGGATGACGCCTACTCTTGATCAAAACCCAAAACCTAGGAAGAGGCATTATAACTCAAACCGTTTAAGAAATTTTTTTCCTGGAGTTAGATGTTTTTTATGTGGCATGCTAGGACACATCTCACACACTTGCACTGTTCACCATAGTACACATTGGGTGTGGAGACCTAAGGTACATGATTCACAGCATACCACACCTGCATTGTATTCTACTTTTCCTAAGAAGGGACCCAAACTAGGTTGGGTTTTTGAATCTGACTGTTGTTGAGTTTTGCAGGTGTGCTCTCACCAAAGACCTTGTGGGAGCATAGGATAACTGGACATATGGAGGCTCGTAGCTCAAAATTGCTTAAACTTACTGCTTCATAATTTCTCGAAATATTTTTTTAAATAGTTTAGTGTTATTTTTTGTGTGCTAGCTTTTTGTTGTTTTAGATTGTTTTGTTTTCTCTTTGCTTTTATGATTGGTTTTCTATATGATTATTTTTTAAGCTTTTAGATTTTGGAGATTTAAAGCCATTGATTATCATATCTAAATCGGTTAAAGGGAGAAACACCGTTGATGGTTTCCCTCCTTTTAACCTCTTTTAGTGACATAATTTTCTTTTCTAGACAAAAGTCTATCTCATATTGACAACTAGTTTTTGAAACTAAGATTCTTTTTATCTTGCTACAATAATCTATCTTGTGCATAATATCCAAAGTTCTTATGTATCTTTCAAGTTAATTGAAATCCTACCATTACATTTATCACATGATTATGATTTTGTTTTGTGGCTTGTTCTTCCCAATGTTAGAGAGAGAGCTCCTGTTCTCTAATATTTGGAGGATATACTCACAACTAAGGTGCATTTAAAAGGGTTTGTTAAAGAGTTTTTAGCTTGCAAGAATTAAAAAGGAAAGAGGCCAATGACGCTAAATTGAAAAGAAAATTATATACACAAAAGTGTATCAAAAATTAAAAGATGCTCAAAGAGCCAATCAAAGTGACAAGAGGCATAAAATGAGCCCACTAAATGCAAGCTATCCACTCTTTTCAAAACTTTTAAAACTTAGAGAACTCATTGGTTATTTGATGCTTTCAAAGGCTTGATTTCAAATTCCATGATCGAGACAAATTACTTTGTTATATTATTTATAGGATATTTTCTTTGTAACCAAGTTTTGATTGGATCTTCTTTTTACCCAGTAAAGTTTTTCTGAGTTAGACCTTTTATTTTTAAAA
This sequence comes from Dendrobium nobile, assembly GCA_022539455.1. NCBI lineage: Eukaryota > Viridiplantae > Streptophyta > Magnoliopsida > Asparagales > Orchidaceae > Dendrobium > Dendrobium nobile. The sequence goes on from CM039723.1 coordinate 47,908,656, forward strand.
AAGACGATTATTGCCCTGAAAGAAGTCTGAGCTAGGGATTAACAAGATCGGATATTCAGCCTTTTTTAGATTTTGACTTGTTAACTCTTTAATCTTCTGAATCTCTAAAATTTAAATTATTTGAGAAATTTGTCATATGGATACTTTGCTAAAACAAAGAAAAGGGAAATTTATTTTAAAACCAAAAACATGAAAATTTTTTTTTTCGTTGTTCTTTTTACTGTTATTTCTAGCTTTGTGTTGTGGGTCACTTATTTTTTAGGGTTTTTGATCATCAACATCTTTTCCTTGGATTTAAGTTTCTTGTCACATCATCCTGGCCGATTCTTATATCGTCTTAGACGATAGGACAAATTCTCTTCTAAATTCTATCTGTTGAACTTTTCTGTGCTTGTTGTAACTATTCATCCTAGACGATAATATATCGTCGTGGATGATTTGATCGAACTCTGTTGCAATCATGTTGATAGTCTTGGCCAATAACATATTTCGTCCTGAACGATGCATTTTATGGTCATCGTCCTGGCCGATACACTAGATCGTCCTGGACGATCCATGTGTCAGCAAGTCTAAATCTTTAAAATCGGCTCCAGACGATCCATTATTGGATAATCGTCCTGGCCGGTCCACTATTTGTCTTGGACGATACTCGTGGTACAGATTTAAAAAGTTTTAACTTTGGCCGGTACGATCAATTATTATGCATCATCCTGGACGATACACCTAATCGGCCCGGATGATCTTCTTTTTCAATGGTCGTTCAGCTTGACTCCTCGAGATGATCGCCTGTGTTTAATCGTCCTGGCCGATATCTGATCAGCCCGGCCGATCGGACCGCCTTTTTGACCAATCAGCCTGTACGTAATAACTGAACCAAATCGTCCGGGACGATTCTGCGATCATCCTGGATGATATGGCCTTTTCTTTAAATTCAGGCCATTCCAGCCATGTTTTTCACCTCACACCTCTTCTTCTCTTGTGTTTTCTTACTGATTTCTTGCTATGGCTGGTGGGAAGCGAGTCCGACAAACTTCTAGGAGTTCTTCGAGGGCTAGGATTGACCCTCATTTTAGGGAGGCAGACGATGAAGCTGCAAACCATCGATATAAAGAATGTGGGATAACTGTCTCCAGAATCATCAATCATGTCCACCTTTTGTATCCGGTAATGGATCCCTTTGCTCACACTTCTCTTTGTTTCATTCTTTCTCTCGCTATCCCCTTTCATACTGAGCTTCTTCGTGAATTCTTCACAAATCTTCGCATAAACCCTACTTTCACAGCCCTGACCTCCTATGTGAATCGACGCCCGGTCAAAATCACATATCAGGACTGTGTTAAACTTTTACAGCTATCCACCACCAGGGATAAGCTGCACATAATCATTTCAGATCCTGACTTTGACTTGTCCACGGCAAATCATTTCCTTCGCCAGACCAATGCACCTTTTCATGTTGGAGAGACTAGCTCTTTAGTCAAAGATGCTAGGACGATCCAACATGTCCTTTGCACCTCCATAATTCCAAAAGCCGGGGACCGAATCCACATCACTCCTCTACTTTCTCTGACTACTTTTTACATCATGGCTCATAGAGAATTTAATACTGCTGACTTAATTTTTTGGTACATTGATCATTTAATCATAATCTGCGATCCAGGTCATAAGAGGAAACCCAATCTGGCTTTAGGACACTTCATAGCCTATGTCCTTGAAACCAAATATTAACTTAAACATCCTGCTCCTCCCAACCCTCTTCTACTCAAACAGTTCCTTCAATACCCTTCACAGTACTCGTCTCCACCCAGGGGATGAGGAACCTCGGGGGCTGAGGAGGAGGAGGCTCCCGCTCCCACTCCTGTTCCTGATCCTACTCCTCTTCGACAGCACTCACAGCTTGACCAGTTAGTGGAGAGGTTTGATCATTGGGAGACCCGCTTCGACGCTTACGTTGCTGCACAGGAGCTACAACATTCTAAGGATATGGCCCGCTATGAGCAGCACCGCACAGAGGACTTAGCCCGTTTTGATAGCTACATTACTCACCAGCAGCAGTAGCATGACCAGGACATCGCCTGGTTCAATGCTCAGTTTACTACACTAGCCAGCTACTTTCAGCAGCCACCTCCACCACCTCCATCTGATGATCATGATCCCTCATTTTTCTAGTCTTTGTTTTCTATTTTTTGTTTTCTATTTTCTGCAGTTTGTCTTGTAGTTTGTTTTAATTTCTGTTGTGTTATTTCCTTTTTTGTTATTTGTGTCTAGGACCCTCTTTTTGTGATGACAAAAGGGGGAGTAGGATGTGGTAGGAAAAGTTAATGTGCTTATAATCTTGAAATTTTAATGAACTGCTGTTGTTATTTAGATTTTCCTACTTGTGTTTGCCATCATCAAAAAGGGGGAGATTGTTGCAAATCTATTCTCATGACTTATGTTTTGATGATTGACAAAAACTATTGATTCTCTTGGATTGCCTGTTACTTCTAACTTTTTAGGAATCAAGGATCGGACGAACAAATGAAGCTAGTTCAAGATTGCGTAGGTTAGGATTGAGTCAGTCTGTACTTTATTTTTTCTCTTCTTGAGTCTATTCGTAATGTTCAAAGAGACTAATGCTAAGTAATCCTCCACACACACACTTCAGAGACTTAGAAAATTTATTTTTACTCCAATCGGTCAGGACGATATTTACATCGTCTTGGACGATCTGGCTTAAAACAGAAATTTTAATCAGGGGTTCTTAATTAAGGCAGCCATCATTAGCAAATCAGCCTGGATGATATGTGTATCGGCAAGGATGATAGGATCAAAACAGAAAGAAATTGTCACCATAAACAATTAAGGTTTTATGTAATTTTGGCAATCGGCCAGGACGATCTTGGATCGACCTGGATGATATTCACAATTATGCCTTAATTGATCAAACAAATCAAGGAAGTAATTAAGGATGATTGATATGATAACATAATCATGCATGATCGTAGGATCGGCCAGGATGATCTATTCAAAAAACCTTAGTTACTTCTGGACGATAAATATCGGCCAGCACAAATTCAGGGCGATGCTCTGGAAAATTTTCCTCTGATTTGAATTGATTGTCCGAGACGATTGTGATATCGTCCGGGATGATCAAGCCAATTTTTAATCGTCCAGTTTGCATTCAGGGCGATGCTCTGGCCAATCTTCTGAGATTTGTACTGATCAGCCAGGACGATTTCCATATCGTCCTGGACGATATTGTTGGCAACTTGCAATTAATGACCTCCTTTGAAGCTCTTCTATTTAAGAGCTCTTGCTCAACATTTTTTATAATCTTTTGCTGCTGCCTTGACCTGAGAAGACCTTGAGAAGAGAAAGAGAGAGAGAGAGAGAGAGAGAGAGAGAGAGAGAGAGAGGATCTTGTGAGGGGGAGCTTGTGAGGGGTTTCACAAGAGTTGCTTCAAGGATCGCTCTGCTTCTTCTTTGTCTAGAGTTTCTCGTCCGTGGAAGGGTCGGTAGAGGTAAGGATTCAGCAACTGATTGTGGTTCTCTGGCAGCTTTAGGAGGAAGCAAAAGGAGTTGGGTTCTCTGCCTTGCCGGGGTTGCAAAAAGGAGGTGTCTTTGTAAGGGCTTCTCCGCCTAGCTGTGGGGGCTAAAGGAGAGTCACGTTGGTAGTGCAATACTCGGAGGATGCCTCCGGGGAGTGGACGTAGGTCGTGTTGACCGAACCACTATAAATTTCTGTGTTCTTGTTTCATTCTTCCGCACTTTAAATTTCTGCATTTATTTTTCTTGTGGTGTGATTTTAGTTTATGAGATTTTACTTCTTTGTGAAAAGAATTTTTTAAAATACCAATTCACCCCCTCTCTTGGTTAGCATGGGCCAGTTCTATAGGGCTTAACATCCCTAACGAACTTTCAATTTTTACCAACAAAATTTATTGGTTTAACTTGTGATAGTTTGGTCACACCCGCAGCTTCTGAAGCATTTTCCTTATCTGTTTTTGAATCAGAACAGTCAACTAAGGTGTTACCTATCCTTCCACATCCAAAGCAAATTTTGGAAACTCCCTCATACTCAATTCTTTAGAAGAATTTGCCAGCCAAACCTTCCACCCAAACACTAGAAGGTAATTTCATATTTAAGGGAATACGGACACATACTCTTGCAAATTCCCTTCTACTCCATTGGAACATGTTCTCATCTAGGAGGTAAGGTATACAAACTCGAGAGGCAATTCTACATATATTAAGCTCATCCCAGCATTAAAAAGGTAAGTTGGGCAATCTTATCCATAAAGGAACTAAAATTCCTTTTAATAAAGCTGGGTTGAAAGATGCAGACCATTTGCCTAAGACCACAACCTGACCTCTAACAAACTAAGGTCCACCAGTTAAGATATTCTCCAAGATATTCTTCAAATGAACAAAGCATCCAACCTAGAACCATGCCTGTAATGTGATATTTTCCAAAGCAGCTCCATTGCCTTCTTAATTTGACACAAACCAATTGAAATGGTATGTTGTCTCCAAATACCTTCACAACAATGGCTTTATCTAATCTTCTTCCATTCTAAATCTCCTTCTCACCATGTAGCCTAACCACTTTCCCATCATCAAATAAAAAAAAACCTAGTTCCAAATTGTCAACATTAATATTCTGCTTCTTAGTCCAAGCTTATTGTGTTACTACATTATTCCCCTTCTCCACAGATTGAGCTACCTTTTGAATACTCAGATTAGTCTCCTTTGCTGCGTAGCTCGAATCATTAACATTTTTTTTGCAACAAAACCTCATCCACTTTGTCTTCTTTAAAGTTATTGCCTTCCGTCAATGGTGACCCAAAATTAAGATTCCGAATCAGAGAAGCAGGCAGCGAAGCAGAATTAAAACATTTATTGGAATAAATTATCAACCTAGCTGAAGATGAAGCATCCATATTAAGATTTTCAATCACCTTGTTTCCTTCAGGATTAATCTTAAATCCTTTTGGGCTGGAAAAAATCATCCTCCTTAATGACCTCTTTACCTTTTCCATGAACAGAAATGGGGATCTTCTTCTTTAATAAACCACCTTCATTGATCACCAAAGGTTTCTCCTTAAACCCTTTGATATAACTATTGATCATATCCAGAGCTCTAGAACCTCCTTTGAAGACATCGGAAGCAGATCGCACCAGAACTGACAGACCCTTCCGGTAATTCGCCCAAGCTTCAGTTGTTGAAAGGCGCTTACCATCCATCTGCGTCACCCATGGCTGCCGTAGCCACCACTGGCTTGTGAATCCACTGGAGCGCCGGTCGAAGAACGATGGCCGAACAAGCCGAAAAAATTTAGGAGCCGCCGAACTCAAATAAAACTAACATAAAACTTTTGAATTCCCAGATGTTCTCTCTCTAGCTTTCACTCTCTTATATAAGGAGGAATAATCTATAAAGTAAACCTGATCTTTTTAATAAGGTTAAAAATGCTTAATTTAGAAAATAATGAATTTAATTTATCAAATTGCAAATTATATTCATGATATTAAAAAAGCAATTGAATGAATATGTTTTCATTTTGACCATCTAAATTCCAATTTTATTTAGATTTTTAAGTTCACATAAAGAATTTGCATGCAAAGGAAATAAGAAGGGATTTGTAAATTTATAAATTTTTATCCTTGTAATTTTAAAAAAGTTAGCAATTACTTATTTAAAATTTTAAGTAAGAATAGAAATATTTTTATTGCAAATAGAAAAGAGCTTTACAAAGAGTTCATTCGTATAGTATAATCTAAGTTGTACAATAAGAGTTTAATCGTACAGTATGATCCAAGTCATACAGTATGATCAACATAAACACATTTTTCTTTATTTTCTAGTTTATTAGGCAAATAACAAATAAAAGAGATCTAAGAGCACATAACTTACATGAAAGAAAAATAAATAACACTTGAAAGTAAAAAAATAAATAGAAAAAAATTAATAAAAAATAATAATATAAGAGTGGTGGAAAGATAAAGGTGATACAAAAAAAAAACAAAAAACACAAAAGTATAACATAGCCTTAAAAAGAAAAGTACAAAATGAACAAACTAGAGTAGAGGTGGATCTTGATCAAAAGGTGGCTATGGAGGTGGTTGGAAGAATTGGCTAAAGCTATCATACTACTACTGGATGGGTGAACTATTGTTTGATATTTCCAAAAAGCTCCCTGAACCAACCCATATAGTTATCATGTTGGGTTTGTTACTGATGCTGGTACATCTCAAGTCTGTCAAAATGTTGAATCAACTCCTCATATGGGTAGTGGTGAGAAGGTAGTGCAGGTGGAAGATTAGCTGTAAGGATAGCATCTCCTTCATCATCAAATAGTGGGTCTTCTAGCTCCTATTCCCTATGAAAAAAAAATATGGAAGGAGGCATCCAAGAAGAAGATTGGATTGTGGCCATGAAGAGCAGGATATGTGATGTTTTATTTTTATCCAAGATATAACCAATCACATTTCTTTGGGCAATGTTTTCTTTTTTTTCCTCATAGTGAATGGGAGTCAAATAGAAGTGAGATTTTGGATGTAATCAATTAACCTTTAGGCTTCATTCATTTGGGTGTTCAACATTATGAAATAAGTGACAAATGAAAATAGAGGAGTGATATTTCCCTCTCTCCAGCTTTAATGATGATTAATTTTCTTAGAAAGTGTGGATAAACCTGGCATTTTGATTAAAAGTGCGAATCAAGTGTTTCTTAGTAGGAGATTTACAACACTTCAGTCAAAATCAAATTTGGCGGTCATGACATGGGGTCTATTTCCTTAGGTTTTTAGTTGAAGATAGATTTCTAAGTCCTCTTTGGTTATTACCATAATTTAACAACAAACACAGGAAGATAATACAGTGCATCCCCACTGATCCTAAGATTTTCAAGGAACTCGTAAAACATTTCAGAGTGCAAATGGTAGGATAAAGTGCGAACGAATTAAAGTTAAGTGGAATTAAAAAGGTTTATTACCAAAATGTTTAAGACCTACTTAATAAGAAGCCTAGAAGGAATGATTTTGGCTACTTTGTATTTGCGATTCGCAGCTTCATCAGAAGCTGTCAAAAATGATCATTAATATGGTTGCAAGAGGAGGAAGCACCCTGGGTTTGGCGACTATGTTTTCCACCTCCAACTATTGCATAGATTCAGATTGCAAGAAGGTCGATTAGGAGGATTGTGTGAAGAATTTGAATGAATTGAGACTATTTATATAGAATTCAAGGGGATCACACAGTAAGATTGTGTGATCCTATATGATAATAATAAGCAATCAATTTGGCCAAACGATCAGTCCAAAAGGTTTTCCAATCATATAGTTTGATCAAACATCATATCGAATGATTAGAGAATAGGATATCATCCCAAGGAGTATGACAGTACGACCCTTGACCAAAAGGTTTGTACAATATGAATAAGTGTTCATAGAGTAAGATCAATAATAAATATTGTACCAACTGAAATGAATTCATTCCAATATGTATTAACACTTGTATCATCCAAATGAATAGGTGTTCATATAAAATGATTATCAGATATAGATACAATCAGGATCATCCATCAAGCCATGTGTTATGATCAAGGCAATGTTGTGCAAATTATACATTATGAAAGTTGTTCATATAGAACAATAGAAGATGAAAATTTTGCTTTACAGGAAAAACATTGAGGTTCAGTGATGTGGTTTATGTGATGATCAGGACATAATCATAAAGGATGATAAAACCAAAACCAAAGGAACAAAGAAAAAATAAAAAATAAAATCATCAATTGAAAATAAAGGACTAAAATTAAAAATAAATATATCAAACACACAAAAAATATGACATAACACATACATTGATGAGCTCATAAGTGGCTAATTTCAAGTGATAGAAAATAAATATAGATTCAAAAACCACATGCTCCCACTTAGGTCTTTTGTGAGAGCACATAAATCCAAAGATCATGGAAAAATAGTCTTGGGAGCCCAAGTGAGTTTGGGTCCGTTCTCAAATTTGGATAAATCATTCGAATGTGTGACATGTTGTGTTTCATAAAACTTAATTCTCCATAGTAAATATACTTGATGGTGGATTATGTATGTGTCACTAATGTGTCCTAACATGTCATAGGAAAAACATTTAATATTAGAAAAAGGATTAACTAACATTAAAAAAAAAAACCCGAAGGGGCTTACGGACAGAGTCAAAAAGGAGTTCATCGGCTCACTATTGCTCATAAGAGCTACAAAACAAGGCAAAGTAAAACCTACGAGCCAATGAACTCCCCAAAATAAAAAAAGGTAAAGTACAAAGAGAAAAGCTACTAATGCTATAGACAAGCATCCAAAAAAGAAAGAGATGAAAGTAACAATGAAGCCCAGTCTTTCTACAAAAATCCATAAGCTGCTCGAAACCACAATCCACCTGCAAGAATAAGAAGTTGCAAGACAACCTACACCACCACCAACAATAAGTGAGATAATCACAAAGGTGTAAATGATCAGTATGAAGGTTGGTAGTGTAAAAAAGGATGTGCCAAGTAAAGCCAAAATTTGAATTAGGACTTAGAGAGCTCAGAAATAAATTGCAAAAAGCCTCATTTGGAACATCCATAAGCCACTCAATCCTACCTTCATAAACCCCAAAATCCACCCCAAATAACTGAATCCACTGATTACCCCAATGCTCATAATCACAACAGCCAACCAACAGTAAAGACCAGCCATCCCAACTCAGCTGCCTCCAACAAATAGTAAACAATGATAAAATGCAAAAAAAAACTAAACAGAAGAAGCCTCCTAGAAAAGAAAATTAGCAAATATAACAACCTGCAGGCTGACTAGCACCAAACAACCACAGCAGCAATAACATAATTCCCAAGAACATCACCACAGTTCCCCCCACCACTCCACCAATAGAATGTAGAAGAGCAATAAATGGTTGAACCATCAGCGTATAAAATAGTTAAATCATTGCTCAAGTCAAAATTCCCAATGAAATTAGCAATAACATTGGACATAAGAAAAAGGAAGCAAAGAAGATTTAAATCATGAACAACACCACAGCCCGTACTGCCAAGCAGGCATAACCAAAAACACCCAGCAATCCAGAGAAATAACTAACATAAATAACACCTCCCAACAAACAAACCCAATAACCTGGTGGCAGCAAAAAAGAATCTGCAACAAACAAATAACCAAGCAACTAAGATAGATGCATGATAAGGGCAACAACAAATCCACCAACACCAGGTTAGAGGGGACAAAACCATCAGCCAACACCAGAAAAGTAACCCAACCCCACTGAAAATACTGGAACAGCAAAACCCCCACAGCCAAATCCAGAAACCAAACAAAGCCAGAGACCAACCAAACCAAACCAGCAGAAACCAAACACCAAGTTAAGTGCAAACATAGGGAATACCACACGCTTCAAGATGAAGTAAACCATTAAGTGGAGTTGGAAAATTAGAAGGAATAAAATTAGAAAAACAATCAAGATTGCACCCATAATTAGACAGCCAAGAAGCACAGGAATTACCAATCATACCAACATGACAAAAAGAGTTATTCACAAATAATAAAAGCCTTTTAATTTCCCTAACAACATAGAAAATGTTTGGGTTACAGTACGCCTCCTCCAAATCCTAAAAGGGAGAAATGTTAAAACCAGAGTTCACTTCAATAACTAGATTGATTAGGTTCAAAGGAATGCAGAGTTGGATACCATAAAGGATGGCCAAACCAATAGCATAATCAAAATTACCATTGTGAACCGGTCCCGCAAAAGTACCAATCAAAAGACCATTACTATCACGGATCAGACCACCATAATTAGTACCACAACCCCCAACATTAAGTTTAAAAACATTAGGAGGAGGCTTAATCCAATAAACCACCTTGAAAGCATTAGAGGGCTTCATCCAACCAATCCCTAAAGAAGAGGTGATATGATAATAATTTTTAAAGCTCTTAACAGTAATCAAGTTGACATTCACAAGAGCCAAGATCTTGTCCTTGACCTATTGGATAAAATTGATATGGCTCATCCTAACCCCATTGAAAATAGAGTTGTTCCTCTCCAACCACAAGAACCAAAGAATAAGACATGGAATACTATTCTGAATGTGGCCTTTAGTATCGATAAACCAAGATTTAAGTAACAAGTTAAGAGAGAGATGAGGATTAAAATAATTTGATTGAAAAAAATCATCAAAATACACCCAAGTTCTAATAGCCATAGGCCCAGAAATAAAGACATGGTGCATATTTTCAATGTGAAAGCAGCACTGACATTTAGAGGCAAAATTGAAACCTTTTTTACTGAGATTGTCCTCCATAGGGATGAATTTATGAAGAATTCTCCACACAAACATAGAAACCATAAAGGGTATGCTCCGATGCAAATTTTAGTAAAAATATTATCCACCGTGCCTTTACTTCTAAAAGAAGGCCAAGCATTTTTAAGATGAAAAACCCCATCTTTAAAAAAATCACACAAAATAATATCTTTAGAAAAGTTATTTATAGGCAAGTTAAGGATACGAGAAATAATGCAATCAGGAAGCAAGTTAGAAAGCTTCTCATAATCCCAATAATTGTTATTGAAGAAGGAATTAACTTTAACAGAAACAGAAGAGGAACATAGAATCAATAGATTCCTTCCCAAGCCATTTATCCTGCAAGAAAAAAAAGTTACCTTCTCCAAGCCCCCACGAGATATACGGCTCCACTTCCACTTGATCTTACAAAGTCTTTTCCAAAGTTTAGAATCCCCGGGCTTAGGAGCAATATTGGTTGGGTGGTTATCGACACAATACTTAGAAATCATAAAAGTAGCCCAAAGATTCTCTTTAGAACGTATAGTTCCACAATTTAAAGGAGAAAGACTTAGCAAGGTCAAAGAGGTTCTTACAACCAAGCATACCTTCATCCAACTCACCACAACAATTATCCCATGAAACCCAAGTAATTTTAGAAGAGAAGTGATTACCTTTCCAAAAGAACTTATTAATAATCTTTTGGATCCTCTTGCACACAGCTTGAGTAGGAAAAAAAGTCTGAAACATATAAACAGGTAATGCATAGAGAACACTTTAATTAAAGTAACCCTGCCACCAAAACTAAGAAAATTGGAATCCCACATCAGAAGCTTATTCTGAATTGAAGAAAAAAGATCATTGAACAAGAAAGTTTGTCTTCTACCTTTAAATAAGGGAACACCAAGATACTTAATAGGTAAGTTAAACTGAGAAAAGCTAGTAACATCTTGAATAGCAAGAATACAATCATTAGAAACCCTTTTAGAAGAAATACAACAACATTTGTTTATACTAAAGGTCATACCACGAAACATTTCAAAAACATTAAGAAAATCCATAACTTTCTGAATCCAATTAATAGAGGCATTAGTAAACACAATAAAATCATCAGCAAAGCATAAGTGGGATAAAGGGAAACCTCCCAAACTTCTAAAAAATTGGCCAGGGTTAAGCTCAAATAAATTAGAGAGACCCCAAGACAAAAATTTAGCAGCAATAATAAAAAGAGCAGGAGAAATCGGATCACCCTGGCGTAAACCATGAGAAGAGTTAAAAAACCATGATTGAAGCCATTCAGGATAATAGAAAAATACACATTCTCAATACAATTTTTTATTAGATTAATAAATGCATGGTTAAAGCCAAAAAGATTGAGCATAAAGTAAATGAAATGCCAACTAATATTGTCATACACCTTGGCAATATCAAGTTTCAAAATAATATTACCCCCTTTAACCCTAACATCCAAATCTTGAGTTAATTCTTGAGCCAGAAGAATATTCTCCGTGATAGCCCTACATTTCACAAAACCCAATTGAAAAGGCAAAATAATTTTAGGTAAAATTGAAGACAGAAGATTCACTATAATTTTAGAGAGCAATTTGTTAAACAAAGTACAAAGACTAATAGGACGAAAATCATTCCACATTTGAATAGAGTTACTTTTAGGAATGAGCACAAGCGAAGTAGAAGTAAAAATTTTTTGAATAGGGTTACCAACAAAAAAGTCCAAAGTAGCAGAAGTAATATCATCAGAAATAATATGCCAACTTTTCTGAAACAAAAAGAGCCGTAAAGCCATCCAGACTCACCACTGAATCACTATTCATCCCAAACATAGTCTCTTTAATTTCCTCCAAAGAGGGAGGATTAGAAAGGAGCTCATTATCATTACCAGAGGTAAGCTTAGGGATAAAGGAGTGGTCAGTAGCCTGGACAGGAATAAAATTTTTGTTGAAATGATTCTTAAAGAAAAATTCATCTAAGTTAGCAATCTCAACGTTGTTATTAGATAAGAACCATCCTCTCTTTGAATTTTGTCAATACTATTCTTGATCGTATTTCTCTTACTTAAAGCATGAAAGTACTAAGTGTTGCTATCGCCCTCAAGCAAATGCTTAGCAGCAGCTTTTTGTTTCCAAAAAACCTCTTCTTGAGCTTGAAAATTAAACAAATCAAGTTTAGACTGATTTAATAAAGAACAATTAACATTAGAAAGGTCATTTCATTAAAAGCAACACATTGTTCAGCTTGAAGAATATTAGAAAAGATATTTTTGAAAATATTATGATTCTTCAAGTTCAGAGCTTGTTTCAACCTCTTAAGCTTAAACCAAAGCCTATTCATACCAACAACAGAATTATCAGGGTGTGAGGGAGCATGCCAATTGTTCTTAACCACTTTAAAAAAAATATTATTAAGTAACCACATATTTTGAAATCTGAATTGAGAAGTAGAATTAATTTGCCTACTATTCATGTTAATAAGCAAAGGGGAATGATCAGACAAAGTTCTACTAAGATGCTGAACATTAGTAAGTCTAAAAGCATTAATCCAAGAATCATTAAAAAGAACACGATCAAGCCTCTGCCATAAGTGACCCCTGTTCCAAGTGAATTTATTACCAAAAAAGCCAATGTCAACCAAATTACAATGCAGGATCATGTTATTAAAGTCTGACATAGAGTGATAAGAGGGGGCCGAACCACCTAACCTTTCAGAAGGAGAGGAAATAGCATTAAAGTCACCTCCCACCATCCAAGGCAAGTTACAAATACTTTGAAAGTTCTTAAGCTGATCCCATAACAACTTCCTATTATAAAGAGAGGAAGCAGCATACATAAAAGAAGCACAATAATGAAAATTAAAAGACTCAATGTTGCAATGCATAACTTGAATAAAGTCACCAAGAACATCAATTTTAATAGGATTTTTCCAAAGAATCCAAATTTTATTAGAAATATTCAAGATAGCATGATTAAACCCAAGAAAATGAGAGGTACTAGTTAACCTAGACGTGGGGATAAGTGGCTCAAGCAAAACAAGAATAGAAATATTATGGATACGACACAAATTTTTAACATGGATCTTAGAGGATGGGAACCCAATGCCCTTAACATTCCAAATAATTGTATTAAACATAAAAAAAATAATTAATGAGAAGTATTTGAACGAGTATTTCGAGAAGTATTTCGAGCCAGTTGTAAGGTAATATGCTTAGGCTTGCGCCCCCTTTTACTCTGAATTTTAATAAAATTAGTATCATTGTCATCAGAGGCAAAACATCTAGCAGTAGTCAACATTTCCTCAGTATCAGTAAGAGTATCACTATTATAATTAGAAATTGAAAGAATCTTACCAACACTATGAAATTGAGGATCATCATCATCCATAAGCCTGCCATCCTCATCCCCTGTTTCTGAATCCTTCTCAACATTCACTTTAAAATTTTGTGAAGGTGATAGTTGATGGTTCATAGCAACAATTTCTCCCTCCTCTAAAAAAGTATTATTCTTTTTTCTATCACTGACAACTAATTGGATATCACCATTAGTAATCGTCTCAATATCCTGAACATTTAGAGCATTAGAAATCATAAAATCACTTGCATCACTTATATTATGATTGATAATGTAAGAAGAAGAAGGATCTACATTATGAATGACATTCACAACATTCCCCTCACATTCAGTGGAAATAACATTAAGTAAAACATTAGAATTATTAGGTAAATTAGCATCTCTCTGCTCTTGAGGAACAACAGCAATATTTCCCCCATTACTAACTAAATCGGGACCAACCAAGGGGCTTTCAGATGGAGGTTTTCAGTAGGAACAGTGTCAGCCGATTGTTGCAAAGGGCTTTTATCAGGACGCAAGTAAGGATTTTTATGAAAACATTGATTCATAGCGTATCCATGCATCTTACAAAAAGAGAAAAAAATAGATAAATTTTCAAAATCAACTTTCTGAAAATATCCTTTCACTTCAGAACCAATCCAAATCTCAGTTGGAAGTTTCTTAGAAACATCCAACTCAACCATAACCCTAGCAACAGACGAACGAGACATAGAAGCAGTCGCTTGATTAGTCTGTAAATGACATCTAAAAATGGAAGCCAAACTAAATAAAATTTGATGATAAAGAAAATATTAACGCAAGTTAGGAAAAGAGATCCAAACAGGCTCAATAGGAGATTCCTCCCTAACATCAAATTCTAGAGTCCTTTTCAAAAGACACATTTAACAAGCTTGAATATAGTAAGAGCGCCTAGCAAAAATCTGGCTATAGTCAAGATCATTGGCTAACTGGATAATAATATGCCTTTGATCAAGTAAACACACATGAAAAGAACCGGAAAGCTTAAGATTCACAAAAAACTTCCGAATAACATCAAGATTTGTCCTTCTTAACATAAATTTACCAACCAAGGTCAGAGCATAAGGGGAAACAAGTTGATCAACAACTGAATCCTTAAATAGAAGGGCCAGGCAACCCTTAAAAGAAAATGAACAAAATGCAGTTTCGGAGCAGACGAAGACACAACAGCAAGAGCCTCTTTAAAGGAACGAGTTTTCCCCTCAAAAGTTGAAGAGGCAGGGCAAGATGACGAAGGTGTCGTCATCTTCCCATACGAAAACCCAAAGAAAAACAACTAAATAGAACATGAAAGATATCCAAAAGCATAGAGTAATCAAGTCAATCCAAAATTGCCAAGAGATTCCATCCAGGAGGGCCAAAATTGAATGCACTGGAGGAAGCCCTAAATCGCCCACGAATCTCCTCCGAGCAGAGCAGAGAGATGTTAGGAGTCTTTGGATTAACTAACATATGATATTTATGAGTCCTATTCCTAGGTTTATGAGATGCATAACATCAAGAGCTCTTGAGAGGAGGTTTATTTTGAAAAGCCTTTAATTTTTCTAACAAAATTTCACTAGCACTTTCAAGAGTACATATTTCAATTATTAAATAGTGCTCAATAAGATCTAAAATGTTAACACAAACTTGAAGCTCTTTAAATGATTTTTCTAAATCAAGATGCAATGCTTTTAAAGAGCCATGTATTTTAGATAAAATAGAACATTTCTTATTCAATTCATCAAACTCATCCAGTAAAGACATATTATTCTTATTTAAATTAGAACATATTTTCTGAGCATTTTATTTTCTTTTTTACAAAATTGAGCACTCAATTTTTAAGCTAGCGTGCTTCTTTTTTAGTTTCCTATAAAAATCATGAATCTTTTCTGAAACAATAAGTAATTCATCTTATGAAAGTTGTCATACCACATCTTGATCAAACTGATCAAGATAGTTATTTTCCATTAAGCATAGAATTGTCACCAGCTTTTCTACTTCTGTTCTAGAACAATCTAAAGCATAGTCGGCTAAAATGGTTTTCTGAGTTTCTCGTTTATTTTATAGAACATGGCTTTTTCTTCAAACTTCTCCTTTCTTTGGTGATTTTTCATATATAGATAATCATTTTTAACATGACCTAGTCTCTTGCATTCATAACAGATAATATCAGAAGAATTATTAGAATTTTTGTAATTATTGCCATTCCTCCACTTCTGATGACACTTTTGCTTTTCTTCAAAAAGCTTCTGAACTATCAAGTATTAGTGTGATATCTTCCTCTCCTCTATCAAATGAACTATCTAAATCATTAGCCTTTAAAGCTAAAGTTTTCTCATTCTTTCTTTCTCCTACATTAAGCTATCTTTGAATCAATGTTTGAATGAATGGCCTATTACTGCGGATTGCTTGGGTTTTGAAGGATTAATGCTAAGTTATTTCATCAACCCAAATAGAAACTAGAAAGTTAAAGATTTATGCTACTTCTTCCATAAAGATATAATCACCCTTATTCTATAAATTCTGATTAATGGGGAAGCTACAGAAGATTATTTGGAAGAGATTTGCCCTCTATCAAGAAAACCCATCACTGGCCATGCGTATGAAGCTTACAACAATCATGATAATATAGCAGAAGATATGGGGTTCTCAAAATGGCTAAAAAAACTGAAACTTACTTCTTGGGTTGAGCTTTTTTGGTGGAGGATGTATCAATTTGCCATTCCAACTAATGAATTCTTAAAGTATAGGAAGCTTACCAATTCCAACTTTTGTGCTAGAGGCTGTCAGGAGGTAGAAAATCTGGAGCATATTGTTGTTCATTGTAATCATGTGCTGGCTGTTATAGGTAAGATTCAAGAGTGGGGTTTCTATATCCCCACATTTCATTCGTTGGATGAATGTCTAAAAGAATTGAAAACTCTCACTGTGATTGCTCCTAACATTGTCAATCTCTATTGCACAACGATATACTTGTGTTGGAAGAACAGGAATGAAGTTGCCCATGGTAAAGACGCAAGTCTGAGCTCTGTTATTGCTGCTAATGTTCTATCTATAGATTTTAAAAATTCTAATCCATTCATAGATAGCTGGGGTGCTAATCTCTCTAGGGAGTTTCAAAATACTTGGCACCCTCCACCGCTAGGATGGATCAAGATAAATGTTGATGCTTCTCTCCTATCCTCAAATAGAGCGGGCATTGGAGGTATCTTTAGAGATTACAAAGGAAGATTACTGCTTGCATTTGGTGAAAGAAGAATTCATTAGGATATAGCTCAACTCGAGATGGATGCGGTGATGTCAATTCAAAAATTCATTCAATCTTGGATGTTTGATAGAAAAGGAGTAATAATTGAAGGTGACAACCTCAACACTATCAAGTTCATTCAAAATTCTTTGAATAAGGCTAAGTGGCAAAGCTATAATCAGATAGAGGAAGATCTTCTATTCTTGGCCGATTTCAATAAGGTAATTTTTCATCATATTCATAGAGATGATAACCAAGTAGCTGATTTGTGTGCTACTTTGGCTTTAGATAATAATTTTTGTTTTGATAGTTTTTATTTTGCTAACATAGGTTCTTCTCTTAGTTCTTTGGTGAAGAAGGAATGTGAGCCTTGGCTTTAGCTTGTATCTAGATCCTTTTCTTCTTAATTTGCTATTGAAATTTTCAAAAAAAAAAAAAAAAAAGAATCACTCTTTACTCGTAGGTAATGAGTGATTCAAATAAGTTATAAATGAAGTAAACATTCAAATTTTTAGATTCAGTCATAATAGTAATTTTTTCATCGTCGGAAAAAGGCAAACAATGTAGAATCTTATTTACTCTTTTAGAATTTGATAATTCTTTACCTAAAGCATGCAGTTTTGTGATGATTTGTGTAAACCTAGTTTACATTTTTGATATGGATTCACTATGTTTCATGCAAAAGAGTTCATAAACATAGAGCAAAAAATATAACCTAGATTATTTCACTTCACCTGATCCTTTGTAAGTAATACATAATCTATTCCAATTTTCCTTACCAATATTAAAAGTAGATACATCCTTATAATCTTCAAATTTTAAAGCATAAAAGAATTAGTTTAGGCATTTAGCATTCAGTTAGGCAAAATTTCTATCATCAAAACTTCAATAAGAAAAAGATATTTTAGTTTTAACACCATTTACTAAATGTAAAGGTGCAGACTATCCTTCATGAACTAACATCTATATACAATAATCAATTGATTGCAAAAAAGTAGACACGCAAATTTTCCAAAACTCAAAAGGAATATTATCAAATAGAGGAGATCATGTGATTGAATATCCTTCAGCAGTATTTCAATTTGGAAAGTTAGCCATTGATTACTTTTCAAAAGTTTTCTAAAACTTAATTTATGAATCCCTCTCTAATACCACTTAAAAATTTGTGAATGTTATTGTTGACCTCATTATTCGAGGTTAATTTCCCTAGAATTCAACTCTAGCGCCTAGGTCTTCGTAACCTAGCATAGACGTCGCCCATAGGTTATCCCTTAGGTGGATGCCCACTGACATAGCATCGACTCAGACCTATCATTCAACTCGAATCAAAATCAATTCAATCCAATTTTAATTCAACTCCAAACGAACACAAATCAAGCTCGATTTATGATTCGTTGATGTCGATCGACTCAATCTAATTTATTTTAAATCAAATTGATACATTATTGGGCTCAAATCAACTCACCAATCAAACCCAAATTTCTTTCTAATAAAGTCGGATTTAATTTTTCGATCAAATCGAATCAACCTTTAAATCTTTCTTTAATCCTAGCCCTCTATTTGAATTGAGAGATAGATAGTTTCATTTAGACCAATTAAGACTGAAATTGATTCAAAGAAATGATTAACATTATTAAAACCAAAATGAAATAAGAGTTAGGGCTAGTCTAACCAAACCCAACGACACCAAGATCAACCCAATCCGAGCCCAGATGAGTCCGAATCAAGGGCTCAAAGCGCAGTTGGAAGGTTCAAACCGCAATTTGAGTTACGAAACGGTCTTCAATTTTGACAAGCTTATACTCGAATTGAACGGCTCGACGAGACGAATCCAATGAACCCAAGATCACCGAATTCCAAAATCATTAAGGCCTTCAAATGTCCAACGAACGGTCCACGGTCAAAGGGTTCAGCAACAACCTAAAACCTCCCACGATCTCTCTCACTCCCTCTCTAAATTTTACAAAACTCCCAAGCAGTTTACAAAACTGAAGGCTCACATGATACTCTAATTCGTGAACTGCTTGCTCTCCTCCACTCTCACATTCTCTCCATTAAGAAGAACCAAACCAAAAAAAAAAAAGTCCAACCCCGTCTCTCATTCGCACACAGAGAACAAAAAAAAACCGACCTGGATCTCTCTCACAGTTCGCAGTCCCGAAATCCCCATTCTCTCGTCGCTCCTCCTGTTCGTGTTCTTTAGCCGAGGACAGTCCGTCTGCCTCCCCTATTCACGTGAACAGCAACCTTGGCTGAAATCTGCACTTCCTCTGTCTTAATCGTCTACCTTTCTCTCCTGAAAATTGATCGGTTAAAAGTAACAAAGAGTGGTAAAATCTCTTTCATTCTCCATTCTTATTTATGAGGTCTTTTTTTATTGTATAAAACAACTATATATCTTCTTTATTATCTTAAATCTGGTTGTCAAGAAGAGGAATTGAATCTTCTGTTTCTGTTTTGACAATGGAATTAGAAACATCTATTTTATATAAGTTTGCTTGAATCGTCAATGGTATTAGCCAAATATTGAAGTTTGTTCCAGCATACAACTTTTATATTTGAACTCAAATATAGATGGTTATGGATTTTAGAAATTATTAGATGGATTATATGCATAATTGAAGTATAAAACTATCATATGGCATGTGTCGATTTGGAATAAATGAGTAAATTGGAAAGATTGCATTCATATGTAAAGGTTTAGTACTATATGATATATCAAAAATTGATTGATTCTTGTTTTGGTGGAAAAACTTATAAGGGATTTGCATGCGGCAATAACCCTTCTTTAGTACAAAAATACCATCTTTTTTTAAAAAATGAGCAAATTTTTTTTTATTAGCTTTTGTGAGGTGACAATGCTAAAGAGAAATGCAATTAAAGTTTTAGACACACTTTTAACATGGTTTCTAATGCAATGCAAGCTGATAGACTCAATTAGATGCATAAAATGGAATTAAAATTTTTGAAAAAGGCTTTACAAACATTTTTCTCTAGAGATTGCATAATATCCCCTTGATAGATTTGTACCATCAAAGGCCAGGTGATCTGTTAGAACCTGTATGTAGGGAGGTGCCTAAGACGAAAGAGAAAATAAAAAATATAATATAAAATATCAATCTTCAATTCTTCAGGCTACTCTTTTGGCTCCTTAGATCCTTCATTTATGGATTATCTAAATGAGAAGGAAAACTCTCCCCATAAGGGGAGGTTATTCCTTCTACTTTGGATATTGCAAGTGCCCAAATTTGGACTTCCAAATGGAAAAGGACTATCCCTCAAAGGGGTATCCTTTCCTCTTTGAAAACCAAGCTTTGGACAATTATATCCCAACTCAAAATTAGACTTTTATAACTCTTAACTTTAAATAAATAACATTGATGTAAAAAATAAAAATTTTAGACTCTCCTATAGAGTTATCCTAAGTATTTAAATAATCAAATATATCTCAAGAAGTTAATATATATGCCTTGAATTAAATAAATAAACACACTTGGCCACACTCTTATTCATTTGGGGGCTAAGCAGGTAAATTACCTATAGAATTTGTAATTATTAAATTTTTAGCCCCGTTATATTATTCTTAATAAATATGGGAATCTACAAAAAACTCCATGACTAACCAAAATGAACCTAATGTTAGACTATCACCCATCACATCATTAATCCATAAGGTATAGTAAAAGTAAAAAAAAACTCACATAAATATATTAATCATAACATGTAATAAAATCTAATAAAACTAGCACAAATAGTAAATTAAATAATGGCCTACCTAGACTAGAATTGGTTGTCTAGATTATGTGTAAAAGGTCGTGTGGCTAGGGTAGATCCTAGGCTGTATTTGTTAAAGTTATCTAATATTTGGTTTTGTTAAAGGTTGAAGGGAGATATTTATGCTTGAGATTAAATGTTAATGTGTTTAATCTTAACTTTTAAAAGATTTTAAGGGTTCCATTGATTGAATGAGTATAATTACTTAAAGATTAAAGGATTAAAAAGTTTTAATTAATTTGATTAGTTACTAATTTTAAAGGTTAAATTAATTAATTGGATCATGGCATTGTGCCACCAGGCTCAATGAACTAGGCCTCCTTAGGACATATAACCCCACAGCCTGAAGTAGTCTATTCTAAAAACTTGATTCATGTTATTGAATTAAGAATTTAAGTTAAATGATTAAAATTCACTTAATTTTAATGTTTTATACTCCAATGAATCTATTTGTGGTATTGTGCCACGAGGCTCAAGGAACCAGGCCTCCTTAGGACAAGTAGCCCCATAATTCAGAGTAGTTAATCCTAAAAACTTCATCTTTGCAGTTGTTATTGTATATTAAAATGTTGGTTGAAGGATTTTCTTAATCAAAATATAGTTTTATGAAATTCTTATTAATTATTGAATTTTTTATTATATTAATTAACTATAGGTGAATTTGATAATTTAATAAATTAAAATAAAGTTTAATTTAAATTTTTATTTTTAATTGAAATTAGGATTTTCTTTTCCTCATTTGTTCTCATTTTAATTTATTTTTTGTCTTTGAAT
Organism: Dendrobium nobile; assembly: GCA_022539455.1. NCBI lineage: Eukaryota > Viridiplantae > Streptophyta > Magnoliopsida > Asparagales > Orchidaceae > Dendrobium > Dendrobium nobile. Next base: position 47,930,117 of record CM039723.1, read on the forward strand.
TTTGATTGATCTTTAATGAAGTCATTTAATTAATATTAATTAAGAGATAATTAAAGTTTTAATTAAGAATTAATAAAATTTGGGTTCAAATTTTATCTTTCAATGATTGCATGTATTGGTTAGGGTTGATTAAGAATGGTTTGATATCTTGATAATTTTTTTTTAGTTGATATCAAATATTTAAGTTTTCAAATTTTAAAGAAAAATTAGTTATTGATTGTAGTTTTAGATCAAATCAACAATGTATATTAATCTTAGGGTTTGATGTCGCAACATTATCTATGTTTGATCTTTCATCCCAAAAGGATGTATGAGTCCTACATTTAATCTAAGTTCCCTAAGACTCCTTAATGTTTGTCCTTAAATGTCACTAATGTTTTCTATGATTATAATCATTATCACTAACCTTTTGGACATACTCGCAGGTGCAAACTAATTGGTTTTGGATTTAAGGAAAAAAAGGTAATTTAAATACAACAGGTTATTACAGGGACATAAATTATTTAACACCTCGCTAAAAACTGAGAAAACTTAAAAGACTCTATCAATCTCTACCAAAATAATGAAATAAATAAATTATTTAGAGCCTCAAATAACCTTGTTATAATCATCTAAATTGATCGTAAACAAAAATAGAAGAATAAATTATTTGTAGCATTAAGTGATTTCAATACATAACTCTAAGCACTTTTTTTACAACAAAGGGTAACAGTGAAAAAGTGTCTAAAAGCGAAGTACCAATCTTCCTACTTTAAATAAGAGACGTGTATAGTAGTATTTGAGAGCACATTGTCTCACATATATATACATAAATGGGTGATGAGAACTTTATTCACAAATAAAGAGAAATGTTATTCTTTCTTGCTCTCCAAATAAATAGATTCTATATCACATCATCACCATAGAAAGCTATATGCGCTCATATGGTTCATCTTACATACACCTAATATAACACTTTATACATAAAATAATGATGAGATCGTTTAACTACATGTGCAGAATATGTATTTTTGTAATCACAAATCAACTATAGGTATTAAACCTATCCACTAAAATATAGTTAGTATAATCATAACATCATCAAAGTAAACTCTAAAATTAATTTTAGATATATATAAACAACAAAAACAATGAAGCTATTGGTGAGGTTTTTTAATAACTGAAATTTTCATTCCAATAAAGCAATTTAATCTTCTTTCCATCAAATCAAAACAATGGTTCTTAATGAAGTAAAGTTTAATACATTTGCTTCATCAACTTAACATTCCAAAAATCAATATATTCTAGTACTCAAATATATAGAATAAATTATGAGTTTGCTCCATACAAGCACTAGAAAATCATAATCAATATAAAATAATCTAAGTTAATGGGGACTATGAACATGATCTATACCTATCAATCCACTCTCACCCTCTACGAATCATATAAAGAAACTACTTCCTTTGTGCCATCTCTTCTTTGTTTGAATAATTTCAAAGTTATCCGCCCACTTAATTTTAATCAGGTGAACTTCATCTGATTTTTATAGAAGAGATTTTCTCTTTGAATAACAACAAACCTAATGCCTCACTTATTAACAAGATTTTCAAAACAATAGAGAAAACTTGTATCCATTTGGAGCAACAAAAAGAGACCAACGCTTCAAAGGGAATCAATAGATCTCAAGCTTTTATATAGGTAAAGCCCAAAAACAAAACCAGTTACAGTTTCTTATAACTAAGGACTTGCAATTAACATGTTAATAGAGATTAAAATAAAAAATAAGGAAATTATGCATATCAAGATTCAAAGAATTTATACACCAGCTTATTGAACTCCCACAACATTCAGACATATTCAATCTATGCGGATAGAAGAATAATGCAGCTATTTGATTTTTGTAAACAAAAGGGCATAATCATTTGATTTGGGAGTAAGAAATAATGTTTATCGTTGCCATTATTACGCAATGAAGAAAAATGATTGGTTATTCTTTCTTAATATCAGAAGATAGATTGCTTCTCTTTTATGCTTTGAATGGATTGATTCTCCTCTTTAACTAGGGATGGATCAAGAAAAGAGGATCTAGTTCAAAAAGGCTAACGATGAGAGTGAGGTTCTTTTGTGTGGATTGCTCCAACCACAATTTCTAAGGACTCTAGTCTCAATTAGCCCTAGACATAACTCCTCTTAGCTGGATATGTAAGTCTTCTTCTTCCTTTTCCTTCGATAGATGGGGAGGATAAAGGAGTAGCTGGAGGCGTGAGGGAGAACTTGTCTAAATTTGGCTAGGGCTTGGAGACGTAGTTTGAGATCCATCGATGGCCAGCACTAAACTCCCTCATAAAAACCTAAAAATAAAAACATTCATAAATTGACAAGTTAGCCCTTGGAAACCTTAATCCAAGGGTTAGAAAGTGGGCCTGTTACCCTTCTTTGATCTTGAAACCAAATGCTGATATTAAAGACAATTAAGATGATTAGAATAAAATAGTTGAATCAGATAAGCCAAATTAATTAAGTATTTGATTCATACTAATTTTATTAAAAGTATTCAAGTTAAATGATGAACTTTTGATTTATATCAAGCTGAGATAAGTTAACTCACGTCGATTAAAGACATCGAGCTTTTAATTGAATATGAATTGGTCGACTCAATTCAATAACACTTGATTGAATTTGTTTGATAAAAATAATCCAATGAGTTTTGATTGATGATAAATTAAAAATTAGATGTTTGAAGCTTAAATTAAAAACTATACTAAAGTTGTATTAAAGATTTGATTGAAGTGTAGATTGTATACTAGATTGGCGTGTGATCAAAATTTGATTATAGGTTGATTGGAAGATGGATTAGAATTTGATTAAGAGATCGATTGTTATTTGATTGGGACCTATATAAGTGATAAGTGGGCACTTGTCAATCATTATGTCATTAAAAGAAACTCAAGTAGGCGTAGAGATCTCATACAACAATGAGGTCAATAATAATCTATCAGTCATCTGTACGATTTCATATCGTATAGTATGAATAGCTCAAAAATTCAAGCCATGATTTGATTTACTGTATTCTGGATGAAAATACATGTCAAATCTTATAGTAAGATTAAATATCATATAGTATGATCAATTTAAAAAAAATCACAATCCCCCTATATGTGTGTGCATGGTTACCCAAATACAATCACACTTGCTCAGACTTAAAAAATAAAAATAGAGATATATAGACCCTGTTACATGAAATCTTATTCTACCTTATCTTGAAGTCTTCACCAATCTTGAGTACTATATGATTTCCCTAAAATGTTGTACACATAAAAATAAACAAAAATATCTAATATATGCTCAGAGAAATATTAAAATCATAACAATAATATTTTGTTTTCAACAAAAATCTTAATCTCAATCTTGAATACTGATTTCCAACAATCTCCCCCTTTTTTATGATGGAAAAAATAATTATTTTTTGAATTACAAATTAAAGCTCTTTTCTCCTAAACCCCCCCTTAATGAATGAAAATAAAAATCAAGGCAAAAAAGAATTACATCCTTTTCATTAATTTATTTTTTCTAAAATAAACATAAAAATCAAAAGAATACATATAAAATAAAAACTACTAAATAAACATCAAATAAAAAATAAGACAAATATAAAATAAAAATTATTAAAAATAAAAACTACTAAGAAAACAAAACACCAAAAACACAAACACACAAATAGAAGACTTCAATTAAACACAGGAACAACAAAACTTAAACACTGGAATAGAAGAATTTAAACAAACACAAACTATCTCCCCTTTTTGACACCAGCAAAAAGAGGAAAGAAAACAAAATATCCCATGAATATGAAATCTATTATCGGAGGATCAAAATGTTGATGAGGAAAAGAATTTTAAAAATTTGGAAGATCAACATTTAATTTATGATGCATAATCTTGTATTTTAAATAAAAAAAAAAGATAAAAATAGTTTACCATCTTCAATATTCGTTCAAAAAAGTAGCAGTATCAAGTAGAATTATTATTGCAAAAAATAATGAAATAAAAATCAAATATTTTTAAATTCAATAGTTGAAATTATTGTCTAATGTATAAGTTTTTCTAATAATTAGAGATATAGAGGAAAGAACTAAATATAGTATGGGCTCATTTTATGCCTTTATATCATAATTCAAAAATTTTTGTTGATGCAATTCCATATCTTTTGAATTTAAACTTTATTTCATTATGCATCTTTTCACATTAGGCTCATTTTATATCTCTTTTCAAATTTGGCACACATTGTGCATCTTTTGACATTTTATTCTTTACATAACCTAGTTCGCCAAATCATAACTTGTGTGATTATCTTCTAAATATAAGATTTCTTATATAAAATAGAATAAACCACAAAATAAAATGTAATAAATAATAATAATAAAATCAACACATTGAATAAGAAAAATATGTCATAATTTTTGTAATAATTATAACTAAAAGATAAATGTCTACTAGAACATGATATCTAAATCTAATTATATTTTTATTTAAAGTTTGAGTAAAAAAAATAAGGAAATAACATTGTAATGCAAACAATTTAAAATTTTCATCATTTAGATTAACATTATAGATTATTCAATAATAACTCATAGACAATTTAATAGAGGAAAAAAATAAATCTATAATAAACAAACTCCTTTTTTAAAAATAATGTAGACTCAAATTAAAAGAAAAGAAAAAAATCTTCAACTAAAAGCATCTAAATCAAACATCACTAGAACTAAAATTGTAAAACGTATAACAATCAAACATAAAATCTGAAAGATCTTGATCTGGAGGAGGCTGTGGAGGACAGAAATAGTAAAGCAACTATTGATGGTAGCTACTTATGTATCGAGTGAATCAAACTATCCTGTAACCTAGTTCATAACTTCATTATATTTAAACTCCTGCTAGTCCAAATGAGTCTGAACATGATCAAATCTTTGATCTATGAGAGACTCAAGGTGATCGAATCTTTGGATCAAATCTTGGTATAATTGATGCTCATGTCCAAGAGATGGAGCAGGTGTAGGTGATGGAGTAGGTCCATCATAAAATTCATCTCCCTCATCCCCTTGATTTTGGTGGGAAAGAGTATGAAGTGATGCATCAGTAAAATAGACAGGTAGATTATTTCGGGTATCAGATTAGATGATATTATACTTTTTCTCAATGATGTAGGCAATCAAGTATGCTAAAGCCAATTGAATTTTTCCACATACAAATTGATAACAGGATCATACTGAAAAAAAGGTATTAGTCCAGGATGATGTTCAAATAGTAATCATTCTAATCCTAATACATTCTTGAAATTCTTGCCATATTTCATATAGATGAATAATTAAAGATATGTACAGATGATGAGGTGTTCGTACTATACAATCACCAGTAAAAAGATATAAATTTTTTTATCCAACTCAGAAAAGAAATAGTGAAAAATCTAGAGAATTCATATAGTACAAAATTGGATAATACCAATGGAACTGGAATTTTTTATTTACATATAATGATCAAGTTACTTTTCTAAAACAAATAAAACAAGATCCATGAAATTAAAAAATATAAAAAATAAAATGAAAATTAAAGACAAAATAAAGAAGTACCAAATAAGACAAATCAAAAATAAAACCAAAATATAATAATAAATAATAAAAAATATGCACAATCACATTATATAGACTTAAAATTTCAATCATGAATATCAATAACATCTTGTCTAGTTCTTAAGATACTGAAAGTTTTAAAAACCTGTGGTTTTGCAAAAATTTCTACTAGTAAATTTTTAGCAGCTACATGATGTAGCTCAATTTCTCCTTTAGTGATAAGGTCCCTAATGAAGTAATGCCTTATGTCTATATACCTGGTCCTAGAGTGTTGGATTAGATTCTTTGAAATGTAAATGATATTTATATTATCACAAAAAAATTGGAATAGTACTAATTTAAAAACCTAAATCCATAAGTTATTCTTTTAACCAAAGAAGATGTGTCGCATAATTTTCTAAGGCTATATATTCTATTTTAGTAGTACAAAGGGCAACTAAATTCTATTTTCTATTAGACTAGGAAACTAAGAGCATCATAACTTTTTCTGAGAGGTAGAGGGAGACTTATAGTCAATAATCACATAATTTTTCTTACCCTTTTGAGGAAGCTCACCTTCCTCCAACAAATCTTCATCCTAAATCACATTACTATTCAGGCTAAGTTCAACATTTTATTTTTCAACCAAGGCCTTTTCATTAGGCCCCAAATTGTTATCAGTATTATTCCTTTCATTTCTAACCACATCTCCTTGATCAAGAACATCACATAGAATAACATCAACATTAGATGATTTTTTAGTATTCAATAAACAATCCATAACCTGCAATTCAGAGGTAGTAATATTTAGAGAAATAGAATCAATTAACCCTTGGTTCTCCAAGTTATCACAATCACTAGGAGAACAAACCAATGTACTAATAGCATTAGCATGCATAATAGGAGGAGCATCCATAATGGTCGGATTTAAATAAATATGAATGGGTAAAGTATGGAGGGGGACAAGGTCAATAAGCAAAGGTAAAGGAGCATCACCCAACTTGGATTTATTTCCTTCAATCTCAATAGAAGGCAAATTATCAATCTCAATAAGAGGTCCATCATTTCATTGAGATTGTTTAGAAATAGCTTTATCTTTTTGAAGGAGGGGATGAAACCTAAAACATTCATTAAAATAAAGGCCATGCATTTACATTGAGAATGAAAAATAGGCAAATTTTCAAATTCCACTTCCTAGAAATAACAATTCAGCTCAGAACCTATCCAAACTTGACTCGGGTTCTTTATAGAAACATCAAGTTCCACAAAAACACGAGGCACAGAAGGATGAGATATAGAAGCAGTGGCTTGATCTATTTGTAAAGGTCTCCCAAAAATCAATGCAAGGACAAACAGGGTTTGCAAATTAAAAAAATGAAGTCTCAATTTAGGGAACAAAATCCAAATAGGTGTAATAAGCAATTCTTCCCTCACACCAAAGTTTGGCGTCCATTTTAGAAGACACATTTGACATGCTTGAATATAGTAGGACCTTCTCACAAAGATGCAACTATAATCAAGATCGTTCATTAATTGGATTGCAACATAATGAGGATCCAGCAAACTGATATGAAAAGCACCAGACAGTTTTAAGCTCACAAAAATTTTTTGGATAATATCAAAATTAGGCTAACGTGAAAGTAAATTACTAAAAAAGTGTATGAACAAATGGAGTGGCTGAGACACAACTAATTCATGGAACATAATAGCCAGGCAGCACTTGAATGAGGTGTGCATAAAGTTAAGCTTAGGAGCAAAAAAAGAAGAACCTGAAATAACATCCTTGAAGGACTAAGAATGGCCCTCAGGGATGGAAGCTATCAAGGGGATAGATGACGATGGAGTCATCATCTACCGAAGCAAAAAAGATGAAAGAGAACCTCAAACTAAAACCATGAAATAATCGAATGAAAGCCAACAATTACAAATGAGAACCGAGAAGCCAAACCAGATCGCTAGAGGACTGAAAGAGAGCTTCCAAACGCAAACCCTAAATAACCCAAGAATCTCCAAGGGAGAGTAGAGCGTAATGCAACCTTTATGTATGTCGTTAATGTAACTATTATGAACATTTAGGTATTTTTTAGAATTTTTTGCTGGATAAATTGAAAAGTGTATTATTTTATAAAATTAAGACATTAATTTTGATCCACAAAATGTTGTAGTAAAATTAAATGTTTAAAATAAAATTTTGAACAATTTCTAGTGATATGGTGAAATTTTAAAACTATGAAAGTCTAGGATAAAGTTGAATCTATTGCCTACCAATAAAGTATTATGTGTATTTTTTTAAAATGGTATATGTACATTTATTTTACTACAATGCAATGATATATCTATTTATTTGGTTGAAATGTGTGATTCTATGAAGCTCTCATATTAGATGAAGTTATATTCTATGCGAAAGTACATAAGGAGTCAAAAGGGCATGAAATTTTTAACATTTAATATATACTAGTCAATAGGAGTCAAAAGGGTCGATTTTTTATATACCAAAAAAAAGGAGTCAAATGGCATGAATTATGTTATTTTTAAGTGAAAATTATGTAGTATTTTATTATCTTAAATTCTAAACAATGTTATTTTTTTCTTTATATTATACAAGAAAGGTTATGAAAATGGAGAAGATTCATAAGTAGTAGACTAGCACCGTAATGTAAGCTATTATCATCATAGCATTATCAATGCCATGGCACTTAACCTAGACATTGTAGTGTTGGAGACCATAGAAATTGTCATTTAATTTTGTAACTCGGTGGAAACAATGTTAGTGTTGTAGTGCTTTATAATATTGTAGTGGTATAAAGTCATATTGCAGTGCTAGAGTCTTAGGAATTAAAGCACCAGAGTGCCAAACAAGACAATATCTAAGCACCAAATCACACATTCAAGAAACACAATGCTCAACATTTGGAATACCATGGTAGAGTACTTGACAAAAAGTGGAGATGTGCCGAATCAGCTAAATGATGTGTCTGTTTAGCCAATAGCCATCTCGAATCTTTCTAGTGATACTTTAGAGTCTTTGTAGCAATGTCGAGACCCAAGTTTATCTTATAATACTGCAATGCTATGATGTCTATCCTTGTAGCACTTAAGACCATTCATGTCCTTAATATAAATAGTTTTTAATCATTTTGTACGGGGATTTCATAATTTTAATGAATCCTGAGTGCTTAAGTGTATTACCACCATAGAGTCAAGTCTAATGGGGACTAGAGGGGAGAAAGATATAGCAATTGGAGTGGTTGGCCTACTTTATCATGAGAAATAAAGTGAATAAAAAAATATAGGAGTGTGGAGAGTGAAATTATAATATCCTGGTGATATCTATTTAAAATTTTCCGCTTGTACTTTCTTTCAAGAGTAATTAATGAAATCTATTTCATTTTATTTTAATTCTATAGTTAGCTAAAACTCCAAGTTTTAGGCTAATAATGTGAGTTATTAGAAATTACTAATTTAGACTCCTAGACTTAAATGAGTTAATAGATGTTTTTAATATTTCCCATTCTTAATTTAATCTATATAATGACCATGTGTATAGTTAAAATATAGTGTGCTATATTATCTTGATGTGCCGTAGTCTTTAATCAAATTATGCCCATCTCTTATCTAGGATGGGCCAACTCTACTGAACTCTGAAGGCTATATATTTCCCTTCCTATGTAAGGCTTCAATATCTAACCATTGACTTTGAAAACAATATTACAATCCTTAATGTCAACCGCTCCATAAGGCTATAACTTGACAATAGTGCATGGTCTGGATCACCTAGACATACATTTTAGGAAATAATTTTAATCGTAAGTTATATAAAAGAACTTCTTTTCCAGACTCTAATTTTTCCTTAATGATTAATGGTCATGCCATTATTTTATGTTTTTCCTTATATAACTTAGCATTTTCATGAAATCTTTTCTAAATTATTCAACTGTAAAAGCATTTTCTCCTAAACATTCTTAAGATTATAATTTAATTCCATCTCCAGAAAAGCTCGTGAGGGTTGTTAAACCCTAAAGAGCTAGCCCTGAGGCTAACTAAGAGGGGGTTCAATTGGTTATTTTAAAATTTTCTTAATCAAATAAAAAGTTAAAACCTCTTCATCTAAAAGTAGAACTAATTTTTATAATAATGATAATCATATATTTCAAATACAAATTAAATCACATAAGAAGTATAAAAATTCAAATGTAAAAAGTAAATAGAAAGAACACACCAAGATTTATAGTGGTTCAGTCAACTTGACCTACGTCCACTCCGTGGAGTCACCCTCTGGAAGAAAATGTTATGGCATGGAATGAGGTGATGAAGGATGTTTTGGTTCAAGAAGGTTGTTCTGGTTGGGTTAATGAATCGAAGGTTAAACAATCCACTAATGTGGTTTCTGGTTTTGATGGCCATGTTAAGATGGAGGTTAGTAAATCCTTTGCTAATATTCTGGGGAAACCTTCTATTTCAAGATTTACCCCTGTTCTATTGGAAGAGACAATAGAATTTTCTGATGATGGAGTTACAATTAAGCCATCTAAAGATGAGGTGTTGTTGAATATGAATAGATTGGAATATGCACTGGTAGGGATGATTTTGGGGAAGAAGCTTTCTTTTACCTTCATCTCTTCAGAAATAAAAAAGAAGTGGAATGGATTTGGTGTTTTCCAGTTTATTCTAGTTGGTGTCGATTCCTTTATCTACATATTTTCCTCAAATACTGCTAGAGATGCGGTTTTAAATGGAGGTCCTTGGAGCATAACTGGCAGGTTAATTGGGCTTAATAAATGGACCTCTTCCTTTGATCTGAACTCAATGGAAGGTTTTTTTATTCCAGTTTGGTTTAGACTTCCCAACCTCCCTTTGCTATATTGGGATAGCCAAAATATAATTAGAATTGTCGCTATGATGGGGAGACTGATCTGGCTTGATGATTTTGCCAATACATGGGGTTACAGTAGTTATGCTAGAGTCTATATTTATTTAGATTTCAGCAATCAACTTCCTAAAGGCATTTGGATTCAAGGAATTAATGGTAAATTATTTCAACCATGTAAATTTGAGGAAATCCCAATTCTTTGTTTTGACTGTGGGAAAATTGGGCATACTAAAGAAGCATGTCCTGATCATTGTGTTTTTGTGAAGCAAATTCTGGAAACTAGTCAAGGTGTACAGTCAGCGCAGAAATTTTTTGAAGTGCCTCAAGATTCAGTAGTTGATCCTGACCCCTTATCTCGTGAGGCAGATTCTTTACCTTGGGTGGTGGTTCAGAGAAAGAAGAAACCTTTTGCCAAGAAAAATGTTGCAAGGGCTGCTCCTATTAAAAATACTAATGTGAAGAATGTTGTGCAGCAATGGAGAGTGAAAGGATTGAAATTCTCTATTGGAGAAAACAGTGAAGGAAACGAAATTATGAAAAGGAAATCGTGTGACTTCTTATCTAGAAATACTAAACAACAAATTGGAATCATCTTTAGGGAACCTATTGTTGAAAAAAATTCATTATTGATTCAATCTTCCAGTTCTTTAAAAGGAAAAGAAATTCAATCAGATTTAATAGAATCTGTACAGTTTGAAAATTCTAAACAGGCGTTGGATTTAAAATTTTTTGGTTGATAGGGATAAAAAAGTTATTGGAGGGGGCATTTTGCCTCTTCTATTAACAAAATGAATCCAATAATTGTCTGGAATTATCGTGGGGCTATGAAGCGATCCACGACAAAATATGTACATCATCTTCTTGATGTACATAAACCTTCCTTTGTTGTGCTTTTTGAGACTAAGGTGGAAGGATTAGACAGAAATGAATTGAATAGGAAGTTTGGAAAACATTGGGATTTTCACTGTCTTACTTCGAAAGGGAGATTTGGAGGCATTATGATTTTTTGGAATGCCAAAAGCTTTTCATTCCAGGTTGTTCAGGAGATGGATCATTGTATTTTAGGTAATTATCAAATAATAAAGGTAGTTCCTTTTGTATAGATACGGTTTATGCTAGCTCTTCTATTACATGGAGGAGAAGTTTGTGGAATTTTTTTCAGCACTACTGCAATAAGGATGTGCCTTTGATTGTTGGAGGGGATTTCAATAGTGTGTTAAATCAAGGTGACAAGAAAGGTGGTAAGCCTTTTATCTTTAATTTTGCGGCTCAAGAACTTTGGGATTGTATGGTTAGCTTTGAACTTCATGAAACTAAATTTGTGGGTCCTAAATTTACCTGGACTAATAATAAAGATGGTTGTACTAAAATTTGGGTGAGACTTGATAGATTTTTTATCAACTCTGCTTCTCTTCAAGTTTTGCCTAGTGATGTTACTCATCATCTGGCTAGAGTGGCTTTGGACCATGCCCCAATCTTACTGAATTTATATGAATATTCTGTCCCTTTGAAGCTGTTTATTAGATTCAAAGATACTTGGTTATCGTATCATCTATATAGGAGAATTGTCATGGCTAAATGGAGAGGGAGCTACACTGGATCTGTTGTGGAGGTGTTGAATTACAAATGTAAGAGAAATCTTAAATCATTATTTTTCTGAAGTAAAAATAAACTCAAGGAGCTGAATGATTGAAAATTATAACTTGAAATTGATCTGTTAAAACTTCAGAATTTGGATTATTCGGCTCTGGGACTCAGCCAAGCGCAGATCAATGAAATGAAGGAGAAAGTTGTTTTGCAGAGGGAGACAGGAATTCTTCTTTCTTCCAATCGGCTGCTTCTTGTAGAAGAAATACTAATAGAATTTCCTTTTTAAAGAATCAAGAAGGCAAACTTTTAGATAATGAGGAAGATATTATAGCTGAATTGCTTCATTTTTTCAATAATAAATAGACTAGCAAGCAGGTTTCATTGGAGAACTGGCCTTATTTAAAGGGACTTCGTGATGATAAAAAAATTCCGAGTTTGAAACAAATGGTTATTAAAGAGGAGGTGGTTAGAGTTGTGTTTAATCTTCCTGCTAACAAGTCTCTGAGTCTGGATGGCATCACAACTAGCTTCATTAAAAATTTCTTGGACATTGTGGGAAAGGATGTTGTGGAAACCATTATGAAATTCTTTACTTCTGGAGTTATGCCGCTAGAGTGGAAGGACACTCTTGTGGTTCTAATTCCTAAAACATTGAATGCTGATTGCCCTTCTAAGTTTAGACCGATTAGATTATGCCAGACGATTTACAAGGTGGTTGTTAATGTTCTCTTGGAAAGAATTAAGCAGTTACTTTCAAATTTAATTGATGAGTAGCAAGTTGCATTTCTTCCAGGTAGATCTATTTCTAGCCATTGTTTGATTGTTCAAGAAGAAATGGATAAGTTTAGAAGATCAAAATCTAAGGAAGGTTTGTGTTCAAAAAAGATCAACATGGAATAGGCTTATGATAGCATGAGCTGGAATTCTTTGTCTAAAATCATGCAAATTCTTAAATTTCCTTGTAATTTCACTGATTGGGTATTACTTTGTGTTTCGAATCCTCATTTTTCACTCTCTATTAATGGGAAGAGAACAAATTGGATTCAAGGGTGTAGGGGATTTAGGCAGGGCTGCCCCCTTTCACCTTATCTTTTCATCTTATCTTTTCATCTTATGTTCTAATTTGTTATCTAAAGCTATAGACCAATTTGGTGGAGATGAGATTGGCATATCTCTCAGTCGGTCAAGGCTTATGCAGATGACGTTATTCTCTTCACTAGGGCAATCTCCTGCCATTTGAGGAAGTTGAAGGAAATTACTAATATGTATTATTCTTGGACTGGGCAAAGAATGAATACATCTAAATCTATGATCATGTTTAGTAAGAGTACTCCTCATTGGAAGCAGCACAGTTATTCTAAGCTTATGGGCATGCAGAGAGTTAATTTTTTTGAATATTTGGGTCATAACTATTCTCTTTCTAGAACTAAAGCTTCAGATTTCACCAATGTGATTTCTAAATTCACCAAATTGGTTAATGCTTGGCGTTCTAAGAAGTTAGCATTCACAGGACGAATTACTCTTATTAAATCTACCCTTTCATCTTTGATTAACTACCATCTTGCTCATACTAAAGTTCTTATTACTGTTTTAGAAAAGATAGATAAACTGTGCAGATCTTTCTTACTGCAGTTTTTTGATGCCTATTGGAGCATACACTATGTGAGTTGGAAGAAGGTTTGCTTGCCTTATGACCAAGGTGGACTGGGGATCAATTCATTCAATGCTGGAGTGGTCCTTTAAGAGCGAGGTGAGCTTGGGATTTTATCCATAATCGTTATACTATGCATAATGTTTTCCTCTGTAATGTTTATGGTAATTCATTAGACGATGTAATCCCGAAAGCTGGGAGTTCTTGGAAGATATTATAGGAGGGCTGGAAAGCTCTAAATATGCTATCAGATGGAAGATTGGAGAAGGAACGTCAGTCTATATTTTAAAGGATGTTTGGATTCTAGACACAAACTTATTGTCTTGGCCTTCATTCTTTAATGTTTCAATTAATGAGGATGATAAAGTAGATGAATTAATACAGAATGGTTGTTGGAATGAAGAACTACTCCTGCAGTTGTTTGGTCCAATTCTTGCTGTTGAAATTAAAGGAATAAAAATTTATCAGTAGCTGGAATTAGACAAACCAGAACTGATCCAATATATGGTTTCCTGTTCTGTTACTAAGCAAGCTTTTTGTTCTCAGTTCTGTAGGGTGGATTGGAGATTTAATTTGCTCCAGAAGGTGAATTTGCACCCAAGGGAATTTGTGTTCTGGTGGAGAGTTATTCATGATGCAATTCCAACTCAAGACTGGTTGGTTCGCAGAGGATTAGAGGATTCAAATCAATGTATTTGGGGTTGTAATAATAAGGAGGACATTTATCATATTTTATTTAACTGTAAGGTTTCTTTGGAGGTGTTTGAAGTTCTCAAATAGTGGGGCTTTCCTCTACTAACTTGCTTGGTTCGGGGTAAGGTTGATTGTCCCAGACAACAGAAAACTGAGCAGTGTGTAATTAAACTCTCTCAAAATGACTTGCTTTTCTTAAAATCATACGAAGCCCTAAGTGCCTGTTTCAATCCATATAATGCCTTTTTCAACTTGAAAATATGATTTGGGTATTTAGAATTTTTAAAGCCTGGAGGTTGTTCTACAAACAAATTCTCTTGAATTATCCCACTTAAAAGGTACTTTTGACATCCATTTGATACAAATTAAATCCTCTAAAATAGGCAAAGGCTAGCAAAACCCTAATTGCTTCAAGTCTAGCTACAGGGGAAAAAGACTCCTCAAAATCAATCCCTTCAATCTGATTATACCCCTTAGCAACTAATTTAGCCTTATTTCTAATGACTACTCCTGAGTCATTCATTTTATTTTTGAATACCCATTTAGTTCTAACTACTCTTTGATCTTTTGGCCTTGTAGTTAATTCCCAAATTTTATTTCTTACAAATTGATTCAACTCTTCTTACATGTCCAAAATCCAAAATTTATCAGAAAGTGCTTGATCAATATTAGTGGGTTCTATAGTTGAAAGAAGGCTGAATGATTGACTTCCTTATTTAATACACGCCTAGTCCTTACACCCTCACTTGGTTCACCTATGATCAATTCCTTTGGGTGGTTTTTAGAAAATCTCAAATCTCTAGGAAAAGGGTTTTCTATCTCCAAATTTTCTTCCAAGTTTTCTTTCAAGTTAAATTTATCAATCTTTTGGGAGTTAATCTTAATTTCATCTTCTACAATATTTGGCTCTTCCATATTTCCAGATTCATCAAATACAACATGTGTGATTTCCTCAATTACCAAAGTTCTTCTATTGAATACTCTGTAAGATTTTCTAACACTTGAGTATCCAACAAAAATTCATTCAACTGAATTTTTGATCAAATTTTTCTAAGGCAGATTTTCCATTATTATGAATGAACACCTTGCAACCAAAAATATGCAAATGAGATAAATTAAGTGTTCTCCTTTTTAGCAACTCATAGGGTATTTTATTCAATTTAGATCTTACATTTACCTTATTCAGAACATAACATGATGTGCTAACCGCATCAGCCCAAAAATATTTAGGAAGTGAATATTCTGCCAATATTGCTCGGGCAGCTTCTATTAATGTTCTATTTTTCCTTTTGACTACCCCATTCTGCTGAGGGGTTCTAGGTGCAACAAAGTTGTGATCAATTCCTTTTTCCTTACAAAATTCTTCAAATCTCCCATTCTCAAATTCTCCTCCATGATCACTTTGAATAGAAATAATTCCACACCCAAATTTCCTTTGAATCCACGTCGAAAAATCTTTAAATTCCTCAAATGATTCACTCTTATGAAATAGAAATCTAACCCATGTGAATCTTGAGTAATCATCCACAATCACAAATCCATATACCTTCCCTCCTAAACTCACAGTTCCAACTGGTCCAAAAAGATCCATATGCAAAATCTCCAATGATTTATTAGTTCTAAGATCCTTATTGGACTGAAAAGAGGACTTCACTTGCTTTCCTAATTGACATGCATCACAAAGGTGGTCCTTAGTAAAGTCTAGTTTTAGTATACCTCTTACTAAGTTCTTTTGGGTAATCCTCCTATGGTTTTTCATGCTAGAATGACAAAGTCTCCTATGCCAAAGCCATAACTCATCAGATATAGTTTTCAAACAAAAAGTAGTAGGAGTTTGAATGCAATTTAAATCTAGCATATAAAAATTATTTACCCTTTTTTCATTCAAAACATCTTTACCATTTAGGCTTAATATGCAACTAGTAGGAAGAAATTTTATACAGTAACCTTTATCACATAACTGACTTATACTTAACAAATTATGTTTTAAGCCTTCAACCAATAATACATTTTCTATGAAAAAATTCTTTAAATTTCCAATCATACATGTCCCAATCACCTTCCTTGTGGTGTTATCTCCAAGTGTAACCTTGCCTCTACTCCTGGCTTCCAGCGTTATGAATTGAGCAGTATCTCCAGTCATGTGCTTTGAACATCCGCTGTCCAGGTACCATATGCTCTCACGAGGTCTTATGTGAGAGCGACCCTACAAAATTATCCAACGTTAAACCTGGGAACCCAAACAAGTTTGGGTTCACCTTTAGCAATTTATAATCAGATGCATGTATGATATGTCTAGGTTTATGCATCTTAGGTCTCCACAACAAATTAGTTTTTATCTTCAAAGTACATGTGTGAGTTATATGTCCAAACAATCCACAATTATTACATTTTACTTTAGGAAATGAATTCCTAAGTCTTCTAACATTCATCTGTCTTTTCAGGGATTGCATAAATTTAGGATACATAATAGGATTAGTAAAATCTTCAAGTTTAGGTGGTATCCTATTATCCTCGAGAGATTTTATAGTTAACTTGTAAAATGAATTCATATCTTCCAAAATTCGATTTGTATAATTGGTTCTATAAAGTTTGCTCTCAAATTCATCCTTAGAATTCTTAAAATCTTTCTCGAGTTCTGCATAGGATGATTTTAAATTCTCATGATTTTTATTCAAGTCATCAAAACTCATCAAGTAATTTCATGTGATTGTTATCAATCAAAGCATGATCTTTCCTAAGAATTTCATGTTCCTTTTTAAGTTCTTCAAATTCTAAACTTAGACTAGCATGCATTTTTTCATTTTTCTATATGCATCATGCATGTGTTCAAAAACTTCAAATAATTCATCATAAGTTAAGTCACATACCTCTTCTTGATCTAACTGATCAAGACTGTCAGCCATTAAGCACAAATTAGTGACTTCCTCTTCTTTTTTAGTCTCTGATGAATCTGAAGTTGAGTCCGCCCAGAAAGCTTTTTGAAACTTCTTTCTGCCCTTCTTTATTGTAGGTTTCTCCTCTACCTTCTCCTTGCTAGGATTGGCTTTGAGTTTAGGGCAATCTGTCTTTATATGTCCAAGTTTCCTACACTCATAGAAAATAACACTACAAAAAAATTAAAATATAGCAACATATATATTAAGACACTTATATTTAAGTGCCTTAAAAGATATCTATTAGGGCATATTTTGATTTCGCGCCCATTAATTAGCGATTTGGCGCTAAGGCCTAACAAAGGCATCATTTGATTAGTTACTGTGTATTTCATTTTTCTCATATCAGACTGCTTCGCCTCCATCGTTGCTGCTTCGCCTCCATCGCTGCTTCGCCTCTGTCGAAAGCGCGCGTTCTCTTCCTGTTTGCAATTCCTTATTCTCTCTGATTCATGAACGCTACATCAACAATCAAGACCCTGCATCAGGTAAAATGATTTCAATCAAGCCTTTATACTTCAAAAGCCAAATCCCCACGATCTTGGGTTTGAAAAAATTTCTTCTTTCTTCTTTTGATTTCTAGGGTTCTTGATCATATAAATTTGACACAAAATTGAGTTATTTGGTGGTTTGGCGATAAAACAGAGATCGTGCGAATAAGTTTTCACGGTGCTGCTTCTTGTTCTTTCGTCTAAGCCAAATTTATTTTCCTCTTTAATTCATCGGCATTTTAATCTGTTTGCATTCTTTTCATTTTTCTTTTCATTTTCTAGTTTCTGAACAATCAGCGTATAGAAGTTGTTATCGCTGATCTTGAAGTTCTTCAGGACATTGGTCTCTAGTTTTAATCTGTTTGCATTTTCTTGTTTGATTTGTTGCTTCCCCTATTTATATTGGAAATATTCCGTGCTACAAACTGAGTTTATTGTTTGCTCTAGTTGACTTGATTGCATTATATTTTTTCTCTGATATTTTGATATTGACAAGTCTATGCATTGAAAATACATTCAGGACTAAATATGAATTTCTTAAGGAATTATGAACCAAAAATACCTTTACAACCAAAATTTGTTCTGGGGGCGCTGCCCCCGGAAACCCCCGCAAGGGCGCTGCCCCTTGACCCCGAGACCTGACCAGGCAGGTCGAACCCCGCCAGGGGGCGCTGCCCCCTTGGACCCCCGGCCATATAATAGTTTAGAAGACCAATCTTTAGAATTTGAACTCGACTAAAACTTGATATTTAAATAGAATGTCTTTATTTTGTGCTAATACATAAAGTAATTGGTAATGATATCTCTTATAAACTTGATATAGAAGAAGAACTAACATTGTTAGAACTCTTTAAGATTTAAGAAATTGTTAGTGAACTACCTATAAGAACTATTCTTAACCAATTCATTTATCCTAAGACAACAGTTGAATAAACTTTACTTTTTACAACAGAAGGTAAGGAGACAATTATGAAGTATTAGAATAAGGTTGCAATAAAATACTTACATAGGTGTTAAGTTGCCTCACAAAGCTTGAGAGGTTGTTGTGTTTGAAGTAATTGGGAAGGATACCTTTTGCAAACTCTGGAGGTCTCCACACCACAAAGCTCATAGCTTCTTATTCCTAAGACACCATATGTTCGATGGATGGATCATCAGCAAGTTGATAACTTTTGGGGAGAAATGCAGTAGGAACTGATTTTTTAGACTTTATAGAGCCCACCATCTCCTACATTTTTTCCACAAAAAAATCGTTGGTTCAAAGCAAGAAGAAAGAAATGGTTTTATTTCTTCTCTCAGCGTATATTACCAACTTCTAGTCAAAGTCCACTCAAATATTCTCCCTTTTTACTTCCCTCTCACTCAAACTTCTGATGTAATTTATATGCATATACAAACACTGGAAACTATTAAATATTTGATGTTGGCACTCTTTTCCAAAATTAATTCCATATGTTCATCGCAAATACATTTATAGATTTAAAGACTACACTGTTAAGTGTTATATAGGGGCCCCTCGAATACAATAATGTTCTTGATTATTCACTGATTTTTGTATTCATCAAAGTCCATCCAACCATCATCATAGCCGCATTAGATGAATTATGTATGAAAACAATGTCAATGTCCCCATCAGCAAGTTAATGATTGAATGACATTTATCTCTTATAAATAGCTATCTAAGCTACATCAAACAAGTTATATACGATGAGAACGATAACAAAAATTGCCCTCATTTTACAATTGAATGCCACATACTCATCTCTTAGCTGTAGTCTAACACTCATCAAGTAATATAATAAAGCTCCTCTTGTTATTTTGAAGCAAACCTTCATTGCACATATATTCACAAATAGTGAGCTTTCGTAATTGAACAAGGACCTACCTTTTTTTTCCCCAAAAGGTTATGTCTCTATGAAATTCTTAAAAAGATTGAAAGTCTATGTTTGAAATGTATCATTTAAATTAATTTTGATATGCAACAATCACTTTCAAATGACAGTCATTAATATTAATTATGTACCTGACCCCTTCCTACATGCAATTATATCATCATAAGCATCCCCCAACACTCCATCCCAATGTTATTTGATCAATTATATTTACAAATCAATTTAGAGATAAGTAGAGAATTTAATTTTGATTCTTTTTTATAACAAAAAAAATCTTTAATTTAACCTAATCAAATACATTATTAACAGAGAATTTAAATTTAATTTATTTAGGCTTTGCTTGGCACAACATTTTAGTGCTTTCTAAAATAATTTGTTATTACAAAAGTTTTTAGTTAATTGTTTTTACTAAAAAGTTGCTTTAAAACATAATCATTTAGGATAAATGAGACTTGGTTGATAGAATAAATGCTAAAAATAGAAAAAAAAAGAGTAAATCAAATGTAATATGACTAATGTTGTTGTTGCTTAAGCATTCATCCTATTTACGATATGCTCAACTGCAAATGTTTCATGATGCTTATCTCATCTTCATTTTTTCTAATTTACTTCCTCATTTCTTTTAATTCACTGCCATGCTACTTTTTTGTAGTAACAAACCCTTGGGGAGACAAAACAAAAAATTGATATTATGCTCTCAAGGTTTTCTTAGGACATGTAATAAAATATTTGAATCTTAATCTTTTACTTTATAGAGACCACCATCTCCCTACATTTTCCCACAAGCAAAGCCTGTAGGTTTAAAAGCAAGAAAAGAGCAATGTTTTTATTTCTCCTCTCAGCATGTAGTGCCAACTTCTACTCAAAGTACCCTCAAATATTCTCCCATTTTGCTTTCATCTCACTCAAAATAAATTCACTCCAAAAATCAATTTGCCAAAATTTACTACGAATGTTCATAAAAAGATTTTATTTTTGTATGAAGATTTTTTTTACTCCTTGCTTAATCACTTGTTTATTTATAATTGCAAATCAAAGAGTGTACTTCAAACCCTTTGAATATGCATCCACTAGTTCTCATGATTTCTAATATTCATTTCTCTTTTGCTATATGAAGGTGCTAATATGGAAATGGATAGAAGTTGGATATATTGTTCAAGGAGTAATGCGGTTTTTAAAAGAGGAGTTAAACACTTTCTAAATTTTGCATTCAGTAATGAAAGTTCTAGTGGAATGATACTATGCCCATGTAGAGATTGTGGAAATGGCATTTGTAGGACAAGAGATGATGTTGAAGCTCATTTGCTTAGGAGAGGATTCAAACCTGAATATTACATTTGGACTGCACATGGAGAAACTTCATTTAGAAATGACATTGGATCACATTCCATCAATGTTGATGGTGTTAATGATGACATGGAAGGGCTATTAAATGATGCATTTGGGTTTGAAAGTAATACTACAGATGAACGAGAAGAAAGTAATAAACCAAATGTGGATGCTGCAAAATTTTATAAGTTGATAAGTGACTCACAACAAGAATTATTTCCCGGATGTAAAAAATTTTCAAAACTTGATTTTCTTGTTAGGCTACTTCAACTTAAATGCCTTGGTAATTGGACTCAGAAATCATTTACTATGTTACTTGACTTGTTAAGGGAAGCAATTGAAGATATTCGTCTACCAAAGTCTTATTACGAGACAAAGAAGATAATTCAGGATTTGGGCTTAAGTTATAAAAAATATGATGCATGTCGCAATGATTGCATTTTATATTGGGGTCCTCATGAATTTAAGAATGAATGTGATATTTGTAATGAGTCAAGATGGGTTACAGAAGATAGCACTTCAAAAGATATATCAAGTAAAAAAATAAAAAGGTTGCAGGAAAAGTCATGTGGCACTTCCCATTAACATCAAGATTGCAGAGATTATTTATGTCATCTAAGACTGCAACATATATGATATGGCATAAAGAAGATCGCATAAAAGATGTTGCATGAGGCATCCGGCAGACACTCCAGCTTGCAGCACTTAGACTACCAAGATGCAAATTTTGCTGCAGATCCTAGAAATGTACGATTGGGTTTAGCATCAGATAGATTTAATCCATTTGGGACAATGACTTCAACTCATAGTACTTGGCCTGTTGTATTGATGACATATAATTTGCCTCCTAACTTGTGTATGAAATCACAATTTATGATGCTTTCTTTGCTTATTCCTGGGCCAACTCAACCTGGAAATGATATTGATGTTTATTTACAACCACTTGTGGTTGAGTTAAAAGAATTATGGGAAATTGGTTTTCAAACTTATGATGCATATTCAAAGGAGAATTTTCAAATGCGAGCTGCATTATTATGGACTATAAATGATTTTCCATGTTATGTTAACTTATCAGGTTATAGTACAAAAGGGAAGTTTGCATGCCCTATTTGTCAGGAGAATACATGCTCAGAGTGGTTACATTTAAGTCATAAGAGATGTTATATGGGACATCGGAGGTTCTTAGATCACGATCATCCTGATAAAAAAGATAGTCGATTTTTTAATGGTTGTGAAGAACATGGGACAATACCACCACCTGTTAATGGATCCAAAATTGTTGATATATTAAGAAGTATAAATGTGAAGTTTGGAAAGAAAACACCTGCTAATCCTAATTTGCCTTCTAATTGGAAGAAATTTTGTATATTTTTCAAGCTGCCATATTGGGAAAGAAATCTTTTACGTCATAACTTAGATGTTATGCATATTGAAAAGAATGTATGTGATAAGCTTTTGGGTACGCTGTTGGATCTTGATGGAAAGACAAAAGATCATTTGAATGCACACAAGGACATGGAGAAAATGGGAATACGCCCTACATTGCATCCTACTTGTACTTCATCTGAACATACTTATTTACCTGCTGCATGCTTTACTATGAACAAAAAAGAAAAAGAAATTTTCTGTAAAGTCTTAAAAAATATTAAAGTGCCAGATGGATATACATCTAATATTTCAAGACGAGTGCAACTGAAACCACTAAAAATACTTGGATTAAAGAGCCATGATCATCACATAATAATGCAACAATTACTTCCATTATGCTTAAGATGAGTCCTATCTAAGTCAGTTTGCTCTCCTCTAATTCGACTGAGTCGTTTTTTTCAAGGCTTATGCTCTAAAGTTCTTCTCCCAATTGAGCTTCTTAGATTGGAAAAAGAAATTGCAATTACACTTTGCCAACTTGAAAAGATACTTCCTCCTACTTTTTTTGATATCATGGTGCATTTGACAATTCACTTGGCCACCGAGGCAAGGATTGGAGATCCTGTATATTATCGTTGGATGTATCCTATTGAGAGGTTAGTAATTATTTCATGTATTATTATTTCTTTTATCATATCTAACTTTAATAAAAAAAAATTTATATCATTTATCAAACAATTTTTTTAGATTTTTGGGAAAGTTAAAGTCATATGTTCGAAATAGAAGTCGTCCAGAGGGATCAATTGCAGAAGGCTATATTGCGGAGGAATGTTTAACATTTTGCTCTTTATATTTTGCTAAGCATGTGGAAACAAGGCATAATCAACTTGGAAGAAATGAGTTGGATGAGAATGTTTTGAATGAAGGACTTAATATCTTTAAAACAAATGGTCGGACACTTGGAAAAAGAGAGGTCAAGATCTTCAACGATGAGACACTCATAAAAGCACATCGATATGTCCTTTTCAATTGTGAGGAAATAGAGCCATATGTTAGGTAAGTAAAAGTTGAAGAATACATATTTTCATTTTTTACATAGTATTATATTCTTATAAAGTTTATGATTATATACAGTGAACATTACACTAAAGTTAAAGAAACGATAAGACAAAAAAGGTCTCGCTATGGAGAGCATGAAGCTAAAAGAGTTCACAATGAGGATTTTGTTTCTTGGTTTGCTAATAAGGTTAGTGTTGTAATACTAATGTACTTTACATAAGAATTTTTACTGATGACATCTATTTTGTTTTAATAGATTGCTTCAATTGATCCATTGAAGGATGATACTATTTCTACTGATTTGAGGCGCTTAGCTAGAGGTCCATCCAATGTTGTCACTCTATACAAGAAATATCTTATAAATGGTTTTAGATTTCATGTTGTAGATTTAATGAAAAAAAGAGAAACTCAAAATTGTGGAGTGATGGTTAAAGCTCTAACTTCAAGCTTTGCTAGCATCAAAGATAAGAACCCTATTTCAAGTAACTTGACATACTATGGGATCTTAAAAAATATAATTGAATTGGACTACACAGCAGAGCGAAGTGTTGTTTTATTTGAATGTGATTGGGTTTCTAAAGGAAAAAGATTAAAGGAGGACGAGGATGGCTTCATCTTGACTAATTTCAATAAAATTAAACGACATCAAGAGCCTTTTGTGCTTGCTTCTCAAGTTCAACAAGTTTTTTATGTGGAAGATCCTATTGATCCTACATGGTATATTGTTGTTACAACAGCACCAAGAAATGAAATTAATAACATTCACATAGACATGGATGTTGATGACTACTTGCAAAGTGAGACTTCTACTCAACAATATTTTATTGATGATGGAGTTCAGTGGACTAGAGATGAAGTTGATGGCGTTCTACTAGAGTAATTAATTTGTGTTCTGTTTATTTTGTAATTTTAAACCATTTGCGTACTGTTGATTTGCGTATTGTTTATTTGTGTACTTTTTTCCAAGTATGTTTACCACGTTATTTTTAAAAGTCCATACCTTAGGGAATGCAATGACATCTACTGTTTGAAATCGATTTGTAAAAGTTGGTAAATATTTCCTAATCTCAAACACGCTTTCTCCCCCCTTGATTTAATCTCTCTTGGGAAATTAATAATATGATTTGTATTGATATTAGTTTTGTTATGCTTTTTTTGAATCATTGTGTTTATTTGCCCAAATGGCTCTGAATGTGTAACAATTCATAAAAAACTTGCATTTTTTGCATTATTATGAAGCTGTTAAATGGAAAGGTGAGCTTTTTCAAACCCTTTCAATACCTAGTAATGCTTGAGAGCCCACCTTTCAATACCTAGTAATGTTTATTTTCAGCATTGGAAGATTGGCACCAGTTGGTTTAACTTGGTTCTATATAATAATGTTTCTAATGACATATCTTAAAGGCTTTTTCTTTGGTGTCATCTCTTGCCTCATTGCTCTTTTAGAAGACCTAATTTTCTTTCTTTTGAATGTTTTGGTGTAGTTGAAAATACATCGATGTGTAGTTGTAAATGCTTTTGGCCACTCTTTGATATTCTTCATTGTGGTGAGTCCATCTTGATGATTGAGTTTTGGTACATCATGAACTTTTTTTTGGTGGCAATCATTTTGCCTCCTTGAAAAGAGATACATACTCTTTAGTTTACCTCTATACATACCTGTCATCTTCCATGCTCAAGGTAAGGAGAGCACGGCTATATATTTCTCTTCATCAGCAAGGCAAATTGGCTTCAATAGGAATTTGTGTCCTACATTGATAAACCTACCCGCTTGCCCTGCTGTTATTACATTTTTCATTGCAGTCTTGTTAAAGTACAATTTTTTTTCAATCGTGAGATGATAAGATTGTCAATGCAATGATATATACCTCATGAATGTATAAACTGTCCGAGATAGCTTTATTTTATGCCAAGAGGAATCATCTTGCATATCATCTCATTGATATATTCCTTGGTGTTTACAAATTTCTCGTGGCATTTGCAATCAAGCTTCATCTTTGGGTCTTTATGAATCCAATCCAAACGGTAAAAAGATTGTGAAAAGGTATGGTGTCCAACCCTAGATGGTGTCCACTCTGCAATATTACATTAGAAAAATCCCAACCAATCTCTTGTAATAACTAGTTTGATGAAGAAAACTATAAATCTCTATGAAAGTACTTTGTTTTGGCTAATCAATCATTATGTTATTAGAAGACGTCAATAGCGAATCAAGAAGTTTGATGAGTGCAACGATTTTACGTAGTGAACCTTATATTTTTTTTTTTGAATATATTGCATACTTTATTTTTTTTCATAGATTATGTGAGAAATATGGGTGATAAATTGCATTGTTTATCTTCTATTATACTCTACTCACGTATATGTTTTCTAATGATTTTTAAGAAATGGCACCACACACCAGAACACGTGTTAGAAATACAGGATCTAGAGAACAAACTGAAGTTGAAATAGATGTTCCAACAAATACCATTGAAAATTTTGTTGCAGGTATGCCTCTTATTTAAGATATTATCAAATTTTTATATGCTTATTTTACATTTACATTTATCTTACTTACAAAACTTTAATTTCAAAATAATTTTTTCATAGTAGGTACAAGCAATGAGGAGCAAAAATGAAAAACAGGTCCAACCTATATGTGTAGTATTTGGGGATATCATGCTATCCAACATGGTGGAGAACGACTTGTTGTTAATTTAATTAATATGGTCAACCTATTGGTCAAAATAAATCATTATTTGTTGAGTTTTTAGGAACTATTGCTCGGAATGGGAAACATGCACCAATTGACATCAGAAGTTGGGATAAAATGCCAAAGTCTTTAAAAAAATATATGTTAGAAGTTGTTCAGGTATTTATCTTCATAATATTCGTACTTATTTTGTTTGATCTCAGTTGCATGCATAAAACAACAAATTTATTTGGATATAACAAAAAATATTTTATTTTTTTAGGAGAAATTTGAGATTCCTCGTGCTTGTGATGTATGGATTCTTCAATCAATTGGGAAGAAATGGAGAAATTGGAAAGCACATGTTAAATCTAAATATTATGACCCAAAAATGTCTTTAGAATTACAACTATGTAATGTGCCAAAAAGGATACTCAAAGATCAATGGAAAAATCTTCTAACCTATTGGATTTCAGAAGAATCAAAGGTATATTATTATAACTTTTAAATTTTAAAGTGTTATTCATGCTTTATTTTTTTATTAATTCATATTTGTGTTCAGTGTATAAGTGAACGAAATAAAAAGAGTAGGTCAAGAAAGAGTTTGATGCATATAACTGGAAAAAGGAGTTTCGGTCAAGTGCGTGAAGATCAGGTAAATTTTATTTGTATATACATTTGTATCAGTGTGTGTGTTAGACTTAAATTTAGAAGTCAATTAATATTTTTTTTAATTAACTTTTATATTATTTATTTAATTATTTAGGAGAAAAGTATAGGACACTCACCAACGAGAGTTAAAATGTTTGAAAAGTGTTACACAAAAGAACGAATTTCTAATAATATTGAGGCATGTGAAGCCTTGGTAAGTGCTGATAATAAACTATTTCATAAATTAATTATATAAAATACAAAATATTATGTGAAAGAGTTAATATTCATTATATGTAGGAAAAAATGAAGGAAATTAGAAGTCAAACATCTCAAACAGAAGATGTTGAAGAGATGATATTTTCTCAAAAGTTCTTGGAAATGACAAGGTCAGAAGAGTTCGCATGTATGGATTTGGTGTAACTCCTTATGTTGCATGGGGAGAAATCCCAAATCGAAGTAGTGCTTATCGATTAATAGAAGGTTACAAGGAAGCTTTCGAAAAAATGGAAAAACAAGTTCAAGAACAGGGTGAGGTAATTGCTAAAATGAAGTTGAATATGCAAAGTACACAGCAAGCAAGTAATACCACCCTATTAAGAGCTACTCAATATTCTCAAAATGGTGATGTTCACTCATTCAATAACAATACTCTTATTCAAGTAAGCAAATTATTTACTTATGAACTTTTATAACCATATTTTGATCTTTCATATGCTCTTACAAATTTTTGTTAGATCTTATATATATATATATATATATATATAGGTTGGAACTAAAGTTGCAGTCAAAATTATTCTTGATTCTACTAAAACTGTGCCAATTGGATACATTCAAAGTATGGATCCTGCACATAGGGTTGGTAACTATCCATTAGGTCCAAATTGGTGTTCCATTCATATAAACATTCCTATGAATTGGGAAGAACACTTGATTAGACTGTACAGTACTTTAACAACAATTGGACAGGCAATTGGAACTTATGTTGCAAGGCCTCAAGCTTTAGTAAGTATGTTTTAATTTTAAATATTAAACTTTTTATTATGTAATCAAATTACTTATATTTATGTAATTAATTTAATGCATGTTGTTTTATGAAGACGATTGATATACAAGAATTATAAACTTCTGAAGATACTAGTTGGATTTGAACAGTCTTACATATACTATATATATATATATATATATATATATATATATATATATATGTTGATAGAATTTGGTTATACGATTATGATTTTCTAAGAAGTTATTTTTATGTTTTAGAAGCATTTTTGATGTTTTTGTCCATACCGATTACTCTTGTTACAAGTACTTTGCAGTTTTATATAATATCATGATAATATATATGAGAAACAATGAGATAATTCCATTACCAAATTAGAAATATATGATGCAAGCTCTCCATCTTTCTGATGAAAGAAGCTTCAAAAGCACTAGGGGTCATGCTCTTCAAGTTGTACGAGGACAGGGTCAATTCTCCAGAAGTTTTCCTCTCAGTGGAAAAGTTTTCAGATGTGTCCAGAGAGGCTGGAAAGAAAATGCTTTCATCCATGTCAATCAATCCTTAGGTGGTATACTACTCTTTCCTTTATTTTACTCAGGTTGACACATTAATGAATTTTGTATTGAGAGTGATGGTACTTGACCCAATTAATAAAACATGTTTTTTTATTGGTAGTTGCTAGCAATGAAAAAAAAACATAAAACAAGATTCTTAATTTATAACAACTATTGTTTGCAATTTAAAATTTATTTTAACATATGTCCTTGATAGTTCTCGATGAATCGAAAGATATTGAGACAAAATCTGTAGCTATAAATGAAAGATCAAAATCAGATGAGATGGTCGGTGCAATGGACTTTGGTGATTTGTGTAACGATTTTGAATCCAATACCTCTTAGTTGATAGCCTAAGCTCCCAACCAACATACCAAAATGAGTTGTGTAGAAAATATGACAAGAGTACTTTGCATAAAGACCATCATGTATGATTATGGACAATTTCGAATACCGTTGACTGTGGGATACTAGCTTTAGCTTATTAAATCAAGCATAATGCTTATTTTTCTTTGGTAAATGTTGTGCTTGCTTGTTTCAACAGATAAAATCATGAAATATGACTATAACTTCATAGAATTTTCATTCAGTTGCTGCATTTTTAAACTTACTCCTCATGCTTGTCCTATTCCTGTTTGTTGAATTCAAAAATAGGAGTCTTTATATTTTATAAATTATTTATTCTAGAAAAAATAAGTTTAGCCACATGTTGTTTAAACATGTTCCTACCTTGTCACAACTGTTAGCAAAACTTTAAATTTGATACATTATGCACAATTTTTGTGCGGTCCTCCCCCATCATGTTTAGGGGGTAGTGTGGGGATGAATTTGAACTCCTCACTTCGATTGTAGAAGTTGAAGGATACTAATATTTTTGCACTTTGAGTTTGAATAAGAAATTATCAGCATCGTAAATATTCATAAATAGCTGTTGCTATGAGCTGACTACCAATCGTTGGGATAGGATTCTAATGATGTGCAGTTGCAAGTGCAATTGATCAATCTATTTTAAGTTTGTGAGTAAACTCTTCTTCGTTAATAGCAAAAAAAAAAATCATGCCATAATTAGCTGGGCCTAATAATCTAAAAGTGATCACTTATCAATTATTTAAGGTTTTTTTTTTATCTTAGCATATAAAAATATTGTAAGCTCAATACAAACTACTGTAGACGTGATATGTTAGCTGGGCCTCCAGTATGCTGAACGATTCAGTCACTTGATTATGTGTTCTCTTAAACGTCTAAAATTGAGCTTTGGTACAGTGTAGTTTCAGTATTCCGTTTACAAGCAGAGGAACTCCTAAACTCATCAAATTTATCAGCTGTAGAATTACTTGCTAAAGCACTTGCAAAGGCTGCAGTTAGTATTGAGTTTGTCTTATTACTTCTCGTTTGTTTGCTCTTAATTTATGTGCAATCCATGTAATGGTTTTTTTTTTCCTTAAACAGGGATACACTACTATTACAAAGAGATCACTTCTCTCATCTTTTTATGAGTATGTGACGTTGCATCTTGTATCGGAGACGCAGATATACATGCTAGCGTAAGCATCAGCTTAAGTAATTATTTGATTTTGTTACCATCTTGTACGTTTTTTTTTTTCATAACATCAATTTTTACTGTAATGGCTTTATAATTTAAGCTTAATTTAGGTTTCTATGAAGAATTGTGTACTTCTATATGTGTTAATGATTTGGGCCTTAATCTTGGGGTTCTTTTTTGTTGCGTGTAGCCTCAGGTTTGCTTTTAGTATATTGAAGAGATTCATGCCTGAAGAAAAGATTGCAGGAGTGAAGCATCTTTCCATAACATCTGATTTTATGGGTGCGGTGTTTGATGTGCCCGCTGATGATGTAGATAGTTTCATTGAAGGTACCATGGACTAAACTTTTATCACTGGTAACATTTGTTGTGTACTTTTTGTGATGCTAATGGTGCTACTTGATGATTTCAAGTGAAATACTTTCAAAAATATGATATGGAGAAAGCAAGGGCATTTATTGAATGCTATATATTTGACTTGATCGAGTCTCATTGGGTTAATTACTGCAACTAACTACATTGAGGGATGTAAGGTTGTTGGCATCGATTGTGAGTGGAAGCCTAATTATGAAAAAGGCTGTAAACCAAAAAAGGTTGCCATAATGCAATTTGCTGCAGAGATCCGAGCTTATATTTTTGATTTAATAAAGCTACATCAAAAACCTTCTATGTTGTCCCAACACCTTAAAGCTTTCTTATAACCTGCAATGTGATCTTTATCAACTTTCTCAATCTGATGAAGATCTAGAGTGTTTTACTACAAAATGCTGCCTAAAACTCTACTCTTACAACCCTTGGAAATGGCTAATAAAATATTTTTTTATTCATTTCTCTAGTTTTTTTCCGTGTACTGTAGAAACCAAGTGGTACTTCGATGTTCAAATAGAATAAAAAAATATGAAGTAAACCACTTATCCATGTGCTATTTAAAAAAAAACAAATCATAAATTTTCCTTTCAAAGTGCACCAAATTATTGTTTTGATGATAATTTCCAAGTATAATGCAGATGAAATACGCTGCCCTTAATGTCGCTGTGCTTGATCACATATTTCATTGCATCTATAATCAGCCTCAGTTCACTTGTAATGAGGTGCGGAGTAAAGTAGAATGGAAATCTCACATATAGTAAGTGCCGAGTAGCCATCTTCTGATATCTTCTATCGGTATGTTTCTTACAGGCTTATTGAATTTTGATCCCTGATTATTCTGGTTTCCAGCATGGGCAATGCAAAACTTAAGAGTAACTCATGTAGTTAATGCTGGGAATGCTTAAAACAATATCATTATTGGTTACAGTTCCCTATATGTTCAATGCATTTCTATAGAGCAAGTTGATATATTCCTTGTCCTCAACGACTGCGATCCACTCTGTAGTTTTTCACTTATCATGGACAAATTATTGTACATAATTCGCATTGAAAAGTAGTAGAAAAAAACTCTCTACATAAAGTTTATATATATATATATATATATATATATATATATGTTACGGCTGGGATCATTTATTTATAGATGAATCCTTCATTAACTGAATAGACAAACAGAAAATGCCAAATGCGAGTGTAAATCCATTAAAGGCAAGTTGAATGCAATAGCTACAGCTAATAATATATGTATATTCATTTTGATGACTATTTAATAATTTTCTCAATTGAAAAGCCATAGTTGCAGGCTGTGTTGTTCTCATCTGATGAATTATTTTGTTGGTTCATCATTTAAGTAAGATATCAAGCATATTTTATAACTTAGTGTTGTTGATGTGAAATGTTTTGCAGGACAAGGGCGAAGGTAGTTAGAAATGAGGTTGAGCCAAAGGATAGAAGTGGAGGGAGAGCTACCATTTCGTAAAAATTTGGAATCACTTCTAATTTCCTCAGTGCACCAACTCCACCAGCACCGTTGGCCAGGTCCACACTAACTTAGCTTGACTTAAATCATAGTGAAAATAACTAACATTTAAAAAAAAAAAAACTCATTAAAACCATGGGATCTGATATGTCAAATTCTTTATATTTGCTCTACTTATCATTTGAAATTAAAAAAGCTTATGATATTGTATAGAAATATTTTTTTTAGAAATTGTTAATTGTTGTTGAAATTTTAAATACATGTGGTCCTTAATTGACATTCCTCTTGTAAATGTCCAGCATGAATAATATATAAGCAATTAACATATTTATATTCATGATTTTATGATTTCAGATTCCAAATTATCTTTTCAAATGAAAGATGGAGTGGATGACAATGAAGTGTGGAAACAGAGATCCCAAGACTTAATTGTTATTTTGTAAAGAAATCGCCCTCATGATAAGGGTCATTTTTTGGATTTTCGTGTAATGTTTGTGAACAAATTTATTGTAATAAATTGATTATGTACGCATATGAAGATTGAAGTAGAATTTCTGTTTTATTTAAGGAGAAAAATTCTTGTAATTTTATATTTATGAAATAAATTTTTATTTGAAGAAAAATATCTTATGTAAGCTCTCATATGTATGTGAGATTTTAAGAAATTTGATTATAGATTAATTATTTCAATTGAAATATTATGAGTCAACATAATTAATTGATAAGTAAATGTAATTTTGAAACACATAATAATGTCATTTTATTAAAATTATTTCATTAAATTGAAGTGTTGAGAAATCATATATTTTAGGATAACTAATATGTGCATTATTATTAAATATATTCCATCAAATAAATGCACTATGAAAGTTAATCTATTATGACATATAATATTTGTCATATTTAGTTGCAAATTCCATCATATGAAGGTGTTAGAAAAACTTGTCTATTAGGACACCTAGAAGGTGTCATTGAGGAGGCTATGCCATCAAAATTATATGTCATAAAAGTTTAGTTTTTGTGGCACATAAAGATGCCCTTAACCCTATGCCAACAGCCACCTAAGTGACACCATTGTTTGATGCCTCAATATATCATGTGCCCTAATAGATATATATTATGACACTTTGAGGTGCCCTAATAGCCATTATTTTTTGTAGTGTAACATCATTTGAAATCTTGATATTTCTATTGAATTTACCTCTATTCCATTGCTGGCGTTTCGTCTGCTTCCTCTTCAGAAAGATTCTGAACTATCTAGTCATCAATGCGATGTCTTCTTCATCATCATGTTGTGAGTGTTCACTCTCAGACTCTTCCACATTCAGTGTTATGTTCTTCTCCCTTCATGGTTCACCTGCATCAATCTTTCTTTGGCTAACTCCTTGCTCGTAAGCAATAAGCAAACCAAGAAGATTGTTAATAGAATAAATGTTTAAATCCTTAGACTCTATAATTGCAGTAATTTTAGCATCATAAGCAGTAGGTAAACAACAAAGAATCTTATTAACCATTTCAGCATTCGTTAGTTCCCTACCAAGTGCATGCAAAGAGGTGACTATTTGTGTGAATCTTATGTACATGTCAGAAATGGATTTATTAGGTTTCATGCGAAACAATTCATAATCATGCAACAAAATATTGAGTCTAGTTTGTTTAAACTCATTAGTCCCCTCATATGTTATACAAAGTCCATCTCATATGTCCTTTCCACTTTTGCAAGTGGAAACCCACATGTAGTCTTTTGATTTTAATGCACAAAAAAAATTATTCAAGCATTTGGCATTTAGTTGTGCTAAGTCATGTTCTTCTACTGTCCAGTCTGCAAAAGGTGTTTCAACTCTAACTCCATCAACTAATCTAGTTGATTTTGTATATCCTTCCTGGACTAAGATTCACATACGATAATCAAGTGACTGTAAGAAAGTAGACATGCGTATTTTCCAAAAATCAAAAGCTATATTGTCAAACAGTGGAGGTCTAGTAATAGAGTAACCCTCATGTGTGTTTCGGTTTCTAAATGTAGCCATTTATGTTAATCAAAAAGTAGTTTAAACTTATGATTTTGAAATAAGGCTCTGATACCACTTGCTGAGATTCGTTCATTATGAATTAGTTTGTTAAACCTAAGCTTATGTCCCAAGGCTATCCAAGAGGGGGGGTGAATTGGTATTTTAAAAAATTATCCCTCTTGAGTATGTTGAACCAAAAATAAACTTTAATGAATTTTTAGAAAAAGTTTTTTAACGACAATTTTTAGAACAAAACAAAATGCAGAAAATAAAAAGCAGTAAAAATAAAAGACAAAATTTATAGTGGTTCGGTCTAAACCAGACCTACATCCACTCTCCGGAGGCACCCTCCAAGTACTGCACTAATACCAATAGTGTCTCTCCTTTTGCACCCACAGCAAGGCGGAGAAGCCTTTACAAACACTCTTTCCACCACTACCCGGTGCGGTAGAGAACCGTCGTCCTTTTACACTATCCCCAGTGTTGGCAGAGAACCTTCGTCCTTTTACACTATCCCCAGTATGGGCAGAGAACCTTCGTCCTTTTACACTATCCTCAATGTGGGAAGAGAACCCTTCGGCTGTTCACACTCTCCTAGTGTGGGCAGAGAACCCTCCGTTTGTTTACACTCTTTAAGTTTTGATAGAGAACCAATCTCCTTGATAGATCTCCTCACAAGAAATCTAGAAGGAAGAAAGAAAAGAGTGAAGTAATCCCAAATCATAAGTAGAGATTCTTACCTTTGAACACCAAGTGAAACCTTCATGCTCTAGTGGTAGGAATCCTCCTTTGAATGCTCTCTCTCCTTGACTCTTCTTTCAATAGGCACTAAGATCAATAAGCAAAAAGATTGGATAGCAGTCTAAATTAGACTATATAAGAGAGATAAGAAAAATCGTCCAAAACTATAAATTTTTCAAGTCAACACAGATTGAATCGTCCCGTATGATCGAGGATCGTCCTGGACGATTTTACTTAAAGTGTCGGAAATGATCCTAATGAATATTGGTACGAACTATATTCGTACACGATCATCATCCCGTACGAACTAGGTTTGTCCGGTACGATCAGTTATACCATAGGTCGGTTCCCAAATAACTGCATGGACGTAACCAATTTTGGTAAGTCGGTTCACATCGTTCTGGGACGAATAGGACTTCGCCTGGATGAAACTTTTACAGAGAGCAACTCGTCCTGGCATGATAATGAACTTCGTCTGAATGAAATTTTTACAGAGAAGAATTCATCCTGGGACGATTTGGATTTCGTCTGGACAAAATTTTTATAGAGAAGAAATCGTCCTAGCATGATTATAGATTTTTTTGAACAAAATTTTTACAGAGCCTAACTCATCCTGGGACGAAAATAATTTCGTCCTGGACGATCAGCACTTAGAAAACTTTCCTCTAACTCCTGTTCATTCCATTGCTCTTACTGGGAGAAAACTAACCTGATTGTCCCGTACAAACTATATTCATCCCGTACGATAAGTACAAATTTTGTAAGATCTCCTTAAGTGTGTGTGTGTGTGTTTTTTTATTCACTCAATTACAATCACTCCCTCTCAATTCAAAGAACAATTTAAAGCTTTAATTTGTAAAGAATTGTATGCTGAATTTGATTTGAAGTCTTCATAGTTTGGAGTTCAATTTTCCTGAAATGTTAGTACACACAAGAGCAAAAACAAATCTTCTAAAAAGTGTTAAAAGATAACTACACATAAAACAATAATATTTGGAATCATCAAAACTATACAAGTTACAAAAATGTAAAACATGCAAATAGCAACTCTCTTAACAATAGCTTTTTATCAGAAGATCTAAAAAGTATATCATCAATATAGATCTGAGCAATGAGTAACTCATCTCCTACTTTCCTCAGAAAAAGTGTGGTGTCTACACTCCCCTTAATAAACTCTCTCTTTAGTAAATATGTGCTAAGCCTCTTATACCAAGCTCTTGGTACCTATTTTAATCCATACAAGGCCTTCTTTTAATTTGAAAACATGATTTATAAATTGGGAACTCTTAAAACCTGAGGGTTGCTCTATAAACAAATCCTCTTTTATTACCCCCTTTAAAAAGGTACTCTTAACATCCATTTAGTAAAGCTTACATTCCTTATAACAAGCAAAGGCTAGTAGCACTCTAATGTCTTCCAATCTAGCTACAGGGTAAAGATCTCCTCAAAATCAATCCCTTATTTGGTTATACCCCTTAGCCACCAGTCTTGCCATATTCCTAATCACCACACTAAAATAATTCACCTTATTCTTAAACACCCATTTGGTTCCAATTACACTTTATCCCTTTGGTCTTCCTACAAGCTCCCAAATATCATTTCTAACAAATTGATTCAATTCCTCTTATATGGTTAAGATCCAAAACTCATCAGATAGAGCTTTTTTATGTTGGTGAATTCAGTCATTGAGATAAAGGTAGAGTGGTTCACTTTCTTCCTAAGTCCATACCTAGTCCTAACACCTTCAAAAGTATCTCCTATGAAAAATTCTTTAGGATGACTCAAAGACTATCTCCAATCTCTAGGCAAGGTGTGTGTAGCTTCAACCCTATCCTCCAATTTTCCATTTTTTGCTCCTTAGATAATCTCACCTACTCCTTCAGTGTTTTGGGGCTCTACCCTTTTCTCCAAATTTTTAACTCCTTAGGTAATCTCTTCAATTTCATCTTCATCCTCAACTCTAGACATCTTAGGATCAGATTCATCAAACAGTACATGAATAGTCTCCTCTACCACCAATGTCCTCTTATTAAACACCCTAAAGGATTTCAAAACACTTGAATATCCCAAGAACACTCCATCAGATTTTGGGTCAAATTTCTCTAAGTGTAACTTCCTTTATTAAGAATAAAAATTTTACAACCAAAGATATAGAGGTGGGAAAGGTTGGGTGTCATACCCTTAAGGATCTCATAGGGTGTCTTATCAAGTTTGGCTCTTATGTACAACCTATTCAACACATAATAAGTTGTGTTTATCGCTTCAGCCCAAAAGTATTTTGAAAGTAAATACTCAACATGCATGGCTGTAGCAGCTTCAACTAAGGTTTGATTCTTCCTTTCAGCTACCCCATTTTGTTGAGTCCTAGGAGCTGAAAAGTTGTGGCTAACCCCCTTATCCTCATAAAAGTCTACAAATCTCTTATTTTTAAACTCTCCCCATGGTCACTATGAATGGTCAAGATCTCACAACCTAACTTTCTTTGAATCTAAGTAGAGAAGGATCTAAACTCATCAAAAGATTCACTCTTGTGAGACAAAAATTTAATCCAAGTGAACCTCGAGTAGTCATCGATAATCATAAAACCATAAACTTTTCCCCCTAAGCTAGTAGTGCTAATGGGTCCAAATAAATCTATGTGAAGGACTTCTAAATGTTTAGAGGTGCTAATATCCTTAATGGAATGGAAAGAGGATTGAACTTGCTTCCCTAGTTGGCAGGTATCACCAAGGTGGTTTTTGGTGAACTTAAGTATGGGGACACCTCTAACTTGGTCTTTTTCGATCACTCTCCTAAGGGTTTTCATACTGACATGACATAATCTCATGTGCCACAATCAAGAATTATTAGCAATAGTTTTTAATAACATGAAGCAGAACATTCAATATTTTTTAAAACAAGTATGTAGACATTGTTGATCCACTTTCCCTGTAAAATAATATTATTATGCTAGCTAATAATGCATGTATTTGTTAAAAATTTTATGATAAATCCCTTATCATACAGCTGACTGATACTTAGTAAGTTGTGTTTCAGTCCATCTTTTTTTTTTTGAGAGAAAGCATAAAAAGCTTTTAATAATAACTAGAATTATTACATCTTAATAGCATTTGATTCCTCCTTTAACAAATTGAAAAAAGAAGGATGAATCTTATTCAAGACTAAATCATCCAAAATGAAAGAACTTAAAATAGCATAGTTAGCACAAAAATCCGCTAACTTATTGCAATCCCTTCTAACATAATCAAAGATTTAGTCTTGAATAAGAATTAGTGAAGACATCTATATTTACTTTGTGAGATGTCTAAGAATTAGAACAAAATTAAAACTTTTTAAAAAAGAGAGATCTCCCATCTTATTATTATCTTTTCTCACAATGTCTTGAATGAAATTAATCACATTTTTGTTGTCTCCTTCAATGATTAAGCCTTTGTATTCCAACATCCATTCTTTAACCACCTCCTTGATTGATAAAATAGCTTGAAGCTCCAATGAAGCACTATCCCAATGAGTTCGCTTTTGACCAAAAGCCATCAAGAATCTTCCCTTATAATCACAGAACATACCACCAATCCCAGCCTCATATGAAGAAATAAGGGAAGCATCTATATTTACTTTAATTCAATCGGGTGGAGGAGGGTGACAAGACATATTTTTAGATACTTCCCTTATTTCTTATTCAAGACATCTATATTTACTTTGTGATGCCTGCCAACTAGGGAAACATACTATCACCGCTATCCTATCCCTACGTCTTCATTGGGTATGCCCCATCTCACAATGTTATCTTCAACAAAGCCATCCTTCCCTACTCCAACCAATTCACTCAAAAATCTGAATCATCAAGAACAACTTGTTATCTAGATACCCCCCCCCCCCCCCCCCCCTCAGTCTGTTCGTAGTTTTAAAATTTTAAAAGTAAATTATTGTTCGATCATTCTTTAAAATTTAAGGAATTTGTTGAACACGTCAAATTTATGAGCGAGAGGATACACCATGTGTGTTTAGAAAAATCATCTAGGAATGACACATAATACCTGTAGCCCATTGTAGAAATAGTTAGGGCGGGTCCCCAAACGTCCGAGTGGACAAGAGAAAAGGAAAAGTAGTTACATTTTTAGATGTAGTATAGGGTAGTTGATGGCTCTTTGCCATTTTACAGGTATTACATAGATCTGATTTTGGGATGTTGTACATGCTTGGGTTATGTCTTGCGAAGATTGAGAGTATGGAGGAGGAGGGATGTCTCAATATACGATGCCATAAGTCTTGAACGGGTTGGATGGAGAGAAGGGATAGGTGAGTAGTTTTGATCTGATTAGTGTAACGGTTGTTATGGAGCGGTTGTAGGCCATTATCCTGTCCTTGATTTGATAGTCAGAGGAAGATAAAGTGATTAGACAGTTGTTATCTTTAGTTAGCTTGTGAACAGATAGAAGATTGAAGGACAAGTTGGGTACGAGATTGAGATTATTTAGTTTGAGGCTACCTGTAAGAGTTGGTAAGATTCCTTTACCGATTGTGTGTATGGGTAGTTGGTTACGATTACCTAGAACAACTTGTGTCAAGCCATTGTAAGTTGTAGATTATGTAGTTGAGTGGAATCGATGGTGAGATATGACGAGGCGCCGCTATCGACGAACCAGTCATGCTGATTGACTACTGTCGGAGAGGAGAAAAGTGCAGGTGTTGGATCGGTATTGTATTGCTCATCAAGTCGGTACCAGCATTTTATTATCGAATGCTTGTTCTTGCTGTAGATTTGGCATATGATGTTTTGGCGTTGTGTCCTGCCGCCGCGGTTATGATTAGGAGTGGTGGAGGAGTGATCGTTTGATCGTCTGTGAGGATACGATGATCTACCTCGATCGCGTTTGCAGGTTGCCGTCAAGGCCATTGAACTGCCTGAGATCTAGAGGGAGTGGAGTTCTTTTGCGGTCTCATGTGCAAGATTCAGCTCGTCGCTATAGAGTTGTGTGTATAGTTCATCCACAGTGACCAGATGGCTGTCTTGAAGGCTTAGTAGATTGTGGGTAAGCCATTTAGGGTGTAGTGGATGATGTCTTCAGTGTCAACTGGAGCACTGGCGGCTGCAAGAGCGTCAACTTTTGATTTGACATCGAGGAGGTATTGTGTCATGGACTTGTCTTTCATGGATAGATATTGTAGCTCATTTTTGAGATGAGCAATTCTTGAGTGGGTTGAAGATTGGAGTCGTTGATCTAACAACCAAATTTTGGCACAATGTTCAAGAGAGAGAACATATGGTAAGATTGTCAATGAGATGATAGAGTAAAGCACCGCTGTGAGTTTCTGGTCAACGAGGATCTAGTTGGTGGAGGAGCGAGATAAAGTGGACTAGTCGTCGGTGCTGGTTGTTGCTTGCGGCAGGCAAATGGCGGAGCCATCCAAGAATCCTTTGAAGCCGTTTGCGCAAAAAAGTTTATGAACTTATGAGCGCCAAAGGGGATAGTTCTCAATGGTGAGAGGTTGGTCAATGACGTTCTTGATGTTACTCATCAAGAATTTTATGGAAATCATGTAAAATATTTTTAATTGAATGCATGTGTCTAGAATTTTAGGGCAATGACGTTCTTGATGTTACTCATAAAGAATTTTAGGGCAATGACGTTCTTGATGTTACTCATCAAGAATTTTAGGGATAGTTCTCGGCGGTGAGAGGTTATGCTTCAGTCCATCTATAAGCAAAATATTTTTAATCAAAAGGTGCTTGGAGTTTCCAATTATACCTGCGCCCACCACTTTCCTGGTGGTGTTGTCTCCAAGAGTGGCCTTGCCTCTAGCTTTGGCCTTTAGCAAAATGAATTGGTTGGCATCTCCAATCATGTGTCGTGAGCATCCGCTTTCCAGGTACCACATGCTCTTACAAGGCCTTTTATGAGAGCAATCTTGTAAAATTATAAAACATTAGATTTAGGAACCCAAACAGTTTTGGGTCCCTTTATATGAAAAGAAGAATGCAATGCATGTGTATTATGTTATAAATCATGTAATTTGGGTATCCACACCTAATGTGTACTTTGGGGAACAATGCAAGTGTGTGAAATGTGCTATAGCATGCCACATGAAAAATATCAAACACCATGAAAAGGATTTACTAATCTGTTTGGGTTATAATTCCTCTTCATAAGTTTTGGCTTTAGATTAAGTGTAGGTATAGTCCTATTTTCCTCAAGTACATTCAATTCAGCTTTAAACCTCGAGTTAACACTTTCTAAAACGTCATTATTAACTCTTAAATAGTGCTCCATATGCTTAGATTCATCAATGTATGTCTTAAAATCATATTCAAGTGAAGTGAAGGATGCTTTCAATGAATCATGCTCAATAACCAACTCAGAGTGATTTTTATTCTGTTCATCAAACTCATCAAGTAAAGACATGTGATTGCTATCAATTTGAAAGTGATCTTTAAGCAAAACTGTATGCTCTATTTGCAAATTTAAAAACTCTAATTTTAAACTAGCATGTGATTTCTTAAGTTTCCCATATGATACATGAATTTTCACACAAACTTCAAGTAATTAATCATAGGTTGGTTCGCATACCTCTTCTTAGTCAGACTGTCCAAGATGATCACCAGCCATCAAGCATAAGTTTGTGGTCTCCTCCTCTACTTCAGTCTCAGAGGTGTTAGATGCAGAATCTGCCTAGAATACCTTTTAGAACCGCTTCTTGTCCTTCCTGAACTTAGGTTTCTCCTCACCCTTCTCCTTACTTGAGTGATCCTTAAGTGTAGGACAATCAGCTTTGAAATATCCAGGCTTCTTTCATTCAAAATAGATAATATCAGAAGAACTTTTATAATTTTTGCTATCCTTATCTTTTTTCCACTTCTGATGGTGTTTGTTATTCCTCCTTAGAAAGCTTTTGAATTACCAAGTGATTAAGGCAATATCATCACTTTCAAACCTGGAAGAATTTATATCCGTATCATTAGCCTTCAGTGCCATAATTTTCTCTTTCTTCTTCTCACCTACATCAAGTTATATTTTGTTCACTCCTTGTTCGTAAGCAATGAGTGACCCAAGTATGTTATCAACAGAATAAGTATTCAAATCCTTAGATTCAGCAATTGTAGTAATCTTGACATAAAAAGAAGAAGGCAAGCATCTTAAAATTTTATTCACTATTTCATAGTTAGTTAGCTCGTTTCCTAAGGCATGCAGTGAGGTGACAATTTGAGTAAACCTGGTATATAAATTAGAAATTAATTTAGTATGTTTCATGCAAAAAAGTTTGTAGTCATGCAATAGAATATTCAACCTAGATTGCTTAACTTCATTTGTTCCTTCATAAGTAATACAAAATCTATCCCAAATTTCTTTACCAGTAGTATAAGTTGAAACACGCATATAATTTTTCAAGTTCAAACCAAAAAAAAAAATAGTTCAAATATTTTGCATTCAATTACGCTAAATCCTTTTCATCAAAAGTTCATTCAGTAAAAGAAAGTTTAGTTTTAATGTCATTAATTTTACGAGACAGAGCTGAATAACCTTCTTTAACAAGCATCCACATGTTATAGTTAATCGATTGCAAAAATATATACATGCAAGTTTTCTAAAAATAAAAAAGAATATTATTAAACAAAGGTTGTCGGATAATAGAATATCCTTTCGCAGTATTACAATTATCGGAGTTAGCCATGGATCAAAATTCAAAAGTTTTCAAAAAACTTAATTTTATGAATCTCGCTCTGATACCACTTGAATGTTCGTTAGGAATGTTAAGCCCTTATGAACTAGTCCTGAGGCTAACCAAGAGGGTGGGCTGAATTGGTATATTAAAAATTTCTTCAAACAGAAGCATAAATTTAATAAAACTAAGATTCACCACAAGAGAAATAAAGTGAGCAATTAAATGCGAAAGCAATAATAATAAAGAACACATCAGATTTTGTAGTGGTTCGATCAACTTGACCTATGTCTACTCGCCAAAGGCACCCTCTGAGTATTGCATTAAACAGAGTGTCTCTCCTTTTGCCCCTATAGCAAGGAGGAGAAGCCCATACAAAAACTCTTTTCCACCAACCTCGGTGACGCAGAGAACCCAACTCCTTTTTCTTCCTCCTGAAGCAGACAGATAACCCAACTCTTTTTGCTTCCCCCAAAAGTAGTTAGAGAACATAACTCCTTTTACTTCCTCTAGAAATAGGCAGAGAACCTTGATCAATTTTTTAAGTCCACCTCTCTCGAACCTCCAAGAAACCAAGGACAATGACCAGAGAAGATGACTCAAACCATTGCTTAGAGAAACCTTTATGAATCCCCTCATAAACTCCCCCTCAGAAGATCCTCTCTCTCTCTCTCCCTTGCTCTCCCTCTCTTCTTGGCTCTCTCAAGTCTGAACAACAGTAAAAGATCTCTCATAAGAAGAATAAGAGAGCCTTTAAACAAGGGCTCAAAATTAGCCCTAATAGTAACTGATTGTCAAAGTTCATCCAGGACGATCGACCAATCATCCTATATGATCAGTTTAAATTTAGCTCAATCAGCCATGACAATTTGAAAGTGTTTGAACAATTAGAAGGATATTTTCTTCAAATCGTCAAGGACAATAGGGTATCATCATATATGATTAGTTCAAGTCGGTGAATATCATATAGACCAAATTCTTTATAAAAATTCTGACAACCTAGTACGATTACATTCGACGACCCCAATCTACTGAGGGGTCTTAGGAGCAGAAAAATTATGATCAAATCCAAATTCTTTAAAAAAATTCTCAAAATTTTCATTTTCAAATTCACCTCCGTGATCACTTTGAATTTTTAGAATTTGACAACCTAATTTCCTCTAAATCAAAGTCAAAAAACCTCTAAATTTCTCAAATGATTCATTCTTATGAAATACAAATTTAACCCACGTGAATCTTAAGAAATCATCAACTATTACAAATCTGTATACCTTCCCTCCTAGACTCAAGTACTAACCGGTCCAAAAAAATCCAAATGAATAATCTCCAATGATTTGCTAGTTTTAAGATCCTTATTGGGATGAAATGAGGACTTCTCCTATTTTTCTAATTGACATGCATCACAAAGGTGATCCTTAGTAAAGTCTAGTTTTGGTATACCTCTAACCAAATCCTTTTGAGTAATTTTCTTAAGGTTTTTCATGCTAGCGTCACAAAGTCTCCTGTGTTATAACCATGATTCATCAGAAATTATTTTAAGCAAAAAGCATTACGAGTTTTAATATAATTCAAATCTAGCATATAAACATTGTTTACCCTAGTTCAATCATCCCATAAGTAAAACATTTAACTCTAAGAAATAAGTTTTTTAATCTCCTATAATAAATTTGTCTTTTCCCAGGTTTTAAAAACTTTTCTTTCAAAATAGGCTTAGTAAAAGCTTTAAGTGTAGGGGTTATCCTATTTTACTCCAGAGCTTTCACTATCACTTTAAGAA
The DNA here is from genome assembly GCA_022539455.1 of Dendrobium nobile. Lineage (NCBI taxonomy): Eukaryota > Viridiplantae > Streptophyta > Magnoliopsida > Asparagales > Orchidaceae > Dendrobium > Dendrobium nobile. Next base: position 47,974,049 of record CM039723.1, read on the forward strand.
GCGAGTTTGCATCTTCTAACATAGTATTATCATATTTCAGATAGTACCCTCTATTCTCAAATTCATCCATAAAATCCTTAAATTTTTTTTCCCAATTTAGTATAGGATGATTTTAGTAATTTATTTTGCTTATTCAAATCATTGAATAAATTAAGTAAGCTCACATGATTTTTGTTTTTCTGTGCATGATCTTTTCTAAGGATTTCATGCACTTTTTTAATTCTTGCATTTCTAGGTTCAATCTAGAGTGCATTTTCTTAAGTTTTCTATATGCATCATGTATTCTTTCAGAAACTTCAAGTAATTCACCATAGGTTAAGTCTCATACCTCTTCTTGATCTGACTGATCAAGATTATTGGCCATTAAATACATATTTTGACTTCATCTTTCTTTTCTATTTCTAACAAATCCGAAGTTGAGTCCATCCAAAAAGCTATTTGAAATTTCTTCTTGTCCTTTCTCATATTTACTTTCTTCTCCATCTTCTCCTTATTAGGAGTGGCTTAGAGATTGGGGTAACCTGATCTTCCTTTAACTCACTCATTGCTCATAAGAAATTAGTGATCCAATTATATTATCAATAGAGTAAATATTTAAATCTTTCGACTATATAATAGCAGTAATTTTTGCATCATATGTAGTAGGCAAACAATGGAGAATTTTATTAACCATTTCAGTGTTTGTTAGTTCCCTACCTAATGCATATAAAGAAGCAACTATTTGAGTGAATCTTGTGTACATATTAAAAATAGATTCATTGAGTTTCATGCAAAATAATTCATATTTATATAACAAGATATTTAATTTAGATTGCTTTACTTCATTAGTCCATTCATAAGTAATACAAAATTTATCCCAGATGTTATTTCCACTTTTACAAGTGAAAATCCGCATGTAATCTTCTGACTTAAGTGCACAAAAAACTATTTAAATATTTTGCATTTAATTATGCTAAGTCATGCTCTTTTATAGTCCAATCAGTAAAGGGTGTTTCAACTCTAATGTCATCTACTAGTCAAGTTGGTATAGTATACCCTTCTTGAACTAAAATTCACATGTGATAATCAAGTAATTGCAAAAATATAAACATACGTGTTTTTCAAAAATTGAAAGGGATATTGTCAAATAATGGAGTTCTAGTGATCGAATATCCTTCAAGTGTGTTTCAGTTTTAAAAAGTAGCCATTATCATTTTTCAAAAAGTAGTATAAACTTATAATATTAAAAAAAAGCTCTGATACCACTTATTGATTCCTAATAGATTTTAAACCTAAGTAATTATCCCACGGCAAACTAAGAGGGGTAAATTGGTAATTTAAAAAATTATCTTGGATTTTATTAATAGAAAACAATTTTAAATTTTACATCAAATTTATTCTAAGTTAAAAGGAGTTTTTCAACCATGGTAAAGAAATTATATAAAATAAATACAAAAAATAAAAAGATACAAATATTTATAGTTGTTCAGTCAAACACGACCTATATACACTCTCTGAAGACTCCCTCTTCAGGTATTGCACTATTATCAAAGTGACTCTCCTTTAGTACCCACGGCAAGGCGAAGAAGCCTTTACAATTCCTCTCTTCCACCAATCTCCGGGGCAGCAGAAAACTATTGTCCTTTCACACGCTCCAAATGTCAATAGAGAATCATCATCCTTTCACACCCTCTAAATGTCGGCAGAGTACCATCATCTATTCACACACTCTATGTATCGGTAGAGTACCATCATCTGTTCACACTCTCTAAGTGTCGGTAGAGTACCGTCGTCTATTCACACTCTCCGTATTGACAGATTATTGGATCTTCTTCAAAAATCTTCTCACGAGCAACTAGAAAGAAGAAAAGAATAGTGATAACCAAAAGCATAAAGAGATCCTTACCTTTGAGTAACCTTGTGATCCCTTCACACTCCACTTGTAAGATATCTCTCTCAAACACTCTCTAACACTCACTCTTTCACCTGCCCTTGAAAAATCATGAAGAACAACTCTTTTTACGTTAGTTTTAAAGGACCTTTTATATGAAAGATACAAAAAACTATCAAGTAAATTGAAATTTTTAATTTTGAACTTGTACGATCGCACAGTACGATCGTATGTTCGCACATATGAATAATTCAAAAACTGTTGCGTACGAACTTTTTGTTAATATGTATGAAATGACTTCATACACGATTATCATCCAGTACGAACCTAGTTCGTATTGTAAAAATAGTTAGAAAATTTTCCATCTACGTCAGGACGAAAAGGGATGCTTCCAATTCATACTCTAGATAGCGTACGTACGAAGGCGACATCGTACAATATGATCCATTTAGAAAATTTTAGAATTTGTTGGGACAAAAAGGGACTCATCTAATTCGTACTCTAGATGGCATACATATAATGACGACATCATACGGTACGATTAGTTTAGAAAAAATTTGAATTCGTCGGCATGAAAATGGACCTCATATTTTTGTACTCTGGACATCGTATGTATGAAAAAAGCTTCATACAGTATAAATCATACTTAAAAAATTTTTCTGGTTGCAGTTCGTTCGACCGCTTGAAGGGGAAATAACTGAACAAATTGTCCCGTATGAAATGACTTCGTAAAGTATGATCAATTTAAAAAATTATAATTTTAAACACTCCCCCAGTGTGTGTGTGCACAGTTACTCAATTACAATCACTCTCTCTCAGACTCAATAAAATTTAAAATACATACTTCATTTACAATAAATCATAATCTGATATCATATGAAGTCTTCAATAATCTAGAGTACGATTTATCTGAAATTTTAGTACACACAAACAACAAAATAATACTTTCAAAATATGTTATGAACAATTATAATAAAAACTAATAATTTTTGGGAATCATAAAAAACATACATGTTGCAAGAATATCAATAATAAAAAAACTAAGTTGCAACTATCTCAACAAAGTTCTCTTCCTAACCAAGAGGGTGAAAAGATTGTCGTCATTTACCACCTAATTATGGGGGCTAAAAGAGAGTCACTAAAGATTTAGTGTAATACTTGGAGAGGAGGACTTTGGAGAGAATGTAGGTCATTGTTTGATCGAACCACTATAAAATTTTAGTGTTCTAATTCTAATTTTTTCACTATAGGAATTTATTACCAGCAAAAATTTATCATTTTCTAATGATTTCGAATTTACCAGCAAATTTCTGGCAAAAAATTTTTTGCTAGTAAAATCCACGCAGGAAAATTATTTTTCAACGACTTTTTCCAGTGAAAAATAATTTTGATGGCTTTCCGGAGAAAAAAAGCTGCTAGTAAATTTAAAAAACTCCAGCCCTCCTACCTACGCGACAAGAGCTGCTCGCACAGTTAATATTATTTTTAATCATTTTTATTAAATCATTTAAGTTGTTAAAATTTTAATCATTTTAATTAAATTATTTAAAACTCGCCATAAAACTAAAAAGCCACCAAAAAAGCCACTGGAAAGAAATTGTCGGACAATTCCATCGAAAAAGTTATGTCATTGTCTTCCGTCAAAAAAATACAGGAAAGCCGTAGAAAAATTTACCATCGAAAAGCCGTCGAAAAATTCTGCGGTAATGGGTGATTTTCTTGTAGTGTTTTTACACTTTATTTTTCTACATTTTATTTATGTGAAAAATTGCATGTTAAAATTTTATGGTTGATATTCTATTAGTTTGATTAAACAATCATCACTATTATTATAACTTTTTAAAAGTGTATTTGTTTTCGTGTCTAGTGATAGTATTGTTTTCGCATTGGTGTGCCTAGGGATAGTTCACTAAGGCTTAACATCCTACATTAAACTTTTAATTAGTATCAAAGAGGTTCTCACATGTAGTTTTTTAGAAAACCTTGAGAAAAATGATCCATTATACAATGTGGAAATAAAAACTCCATAGAGGATTATTCTATAATTCCTCCACATTTATTTGATAACAGATCATTTAATCTTTTGGAAAATTCATATGTCTAGTTTTTTATAATCAAATTATTTTTGAATGTGGCATATGATTCAAACTGGTTATTTTTTACCGTCATGTATTATCGATGGAGTAAAAAAATCATTCCTTTCATCAAATGGAGTAGAAAAGAATAAGTCTTTGCATAACTGAGTGCTTAAACTTTTTTTTTGACACTTAAGTTTACATATTACATAAAGATTACATGAGAATTTTTACATGTACCACAGGCAAAGACATTTGAAATAGACTATGGATTATATACAAAGGTACTAATTAAGTCAAATAATTTAGGTTAAATATCTTATTGCATGATTATGAACATTTTACATGAAACCATATGAGAATATCTTAGATATGTATAATAGGTTTACTTAGATAGTGACATCCTTCTATTCTTTAAGGAAGAAAACATTCAAACTCTGAGAATATCAACAAAATTCTATAATATCTACTTGATAATTTTGATGCCAAAGTCTTTACTATTTTATGTATTGGAAGATCTGAATGCTTATTCTAATGATAATCTACTTGGCTCACTCATTTCCTACGAGCAAAGTATGAGTCAAAGATTTTTTTTGGATGCACGTGATAAGAGAATAAAGAAGACTATAATGCTAAAGGCCAAATACACATATAAAAAGGATTAGGAGATGAAGGGAGTTAGGAGATAGCGTTAATAACATTTCAATTTAAAAGTTTACTAAAGCGCATGCACAAGCATCAACTAAGGTGGAGCAAGGATAAATATAATAAAAATGATAAATTTTCTTCTTATAATATTTGTTTTGGTTGTACAAAATGTGGACATCAAAAGTTTGAATGCCCCAATTTTAACAGCCACCATATGAAGGAAAAGAATGAGGATAAGCTAAAATGCAAAAAAGGGGTAATGAAAAGAAGCAAAAAATCTTTTGGGTAGACTTAACATCTGGCTAATCAGAATAAGAGCAAGAAGAGGAGGTAATGAACCTATGCTTTATGGCCAAGGATTCAATTGTTAACTCTAATTAGGTATAAGTATATTATAGTTTGTTTGTGTGGTTGTTTATCCGTTTTGTTTTGTTTTTAATAGTTATATTGTATACATGATTGTATATTGTAGCTTCTTTTTGCATGTTTTCTTTTTTTCTTTTTATTTAATGTTATGTTTTAATTATTTTCTTTCCCTTCTTTAAAAATTTCTTGTTTCATGTATAGAGTTAAATTTGTGTGTTGTGTTATCTCTTCTTTTTTTGATGTAAAAAAGGAAGTATATATTTAGTTGTATTTATTTATCTATTGTTTAGTTTTAAAAATAAATATTTTTCTCCTTTTTTTATTATAATTCTCTTAGTGAGGGGGAGATTTGGAGAAAATATTATTAGTCTACAAATTCAACAGATAATATTTGTCATCATTAAAATGAGAGAGATTGTTGCAAATCAGGCTTCCAAGTTTATGTTTATATGATAAATAATATTATTGATTACCTATTTATTTCTCCTAGTATTTATAGTGCAAATTTGTTTATATGCGTACTAAAATTTTTAGGTACAACTTGCATCATTTAATAAAGATTCAGGGCTTAAGATTGGGTTTAATATGGTATGTTGAAAGATTTTGTAATATTCTTTTATTTATTTTTTATTTTTTGAGTCAAGTTCTGTAAGGGTGTATGCTAGCTTAGTGGCCATACACACACACTCTCAAAGGAGTGAAATAGTGAGAAAGTTAGAATTGTAATTTTTTTTTAACTAATCATATTGTACAATTAGTTTTCAAAAAAAATCATTGAAATGGCTAATTAACAAAATTAAAGCTATTTAAACTCATCATATTGTACGATAATATCAAAAAAGACGATCTGTTGAAACTAATATGTTAGCCGCCAATCCAAATTTAGGTAATTTTTTAAAATTCAAAATATATACAAATCGTAGCGTATAATAGGTATCGTACTATATGATGAAATCAAATCTTGCCTAAATTAATCTTGTAATTAGGCAATAATTTTGGATTAATTGATCCAATCATATTGTTAAGGATGATTGAACCCAATCATACTGTATTACCTTTCTCATCGGGTGATAGTATTGCTTTCGCATTGGTGTACTTAAGGATAATTTACTAAGGCTTAACATCCTGCATCGAACTTTCAATGGAGATATTCTTTATTTCAATTCACACCTTCTTCAATTCACCTTCTTACTCAAAGTGTGAAACAATCCTTTTCTTACCTATGGCTAGTAGGAGAGGATGTTTCATTAAAGGCTCTTAATAAAGAGAGATGAACTATTTATGACTAATTATGATGTTGAAGCATATAGTAAGTATTAGGAAGAATCAATCACAAACTCAAAGATGGTTAATCAAGATCAATTAAACAATCAGGTATTGTATTTATTCATAGGCACCACTCTCCATTTCCTTATTTCCTTAGCCTTTTGTTTTCACACTAAGCTCCTACTTGATTTTTTTTTAAATCATCAAATTAATGCCAGTAGAATGACATCATAGTAATTAGTTTTTAGGCATCTAATAGCTATCACCAATTAATATTTTCAAGAGAATCTGCATGTTTATAACATTATTGTTGTTGAGTGCTATAATATACGTGGCGGTAGAGTTTATAAATTTGCGTCCGAGCATTGTACGAGTATTCAGAAAAGAAAAATGAACACCAAGGTTTCTACGTGAAAAACTCGAAAGAGGGAAAAAAACACGGGGCCTCGCCCAGTTGTAAAGTTCCACTAGTATTTGTTTGAAGTACAAAGGTTCATCCGTCTTACAAATCAAGACAATCAGATTACAATAAACTTCTAACAAAGTTACAAAGTTCTACAAATTCCCAGCATTTCTTGAAAATCCGGCAGAGTTCCTGCATCTTCAGGCGGCCAGAAGAGCTCCGGCGGTGGTCGAGGAGGAGCTTCTTCCTTCTCCTCCTTCTTCTCTTCTTCTTTTCTCTCTTTTCTTGAGTCCCCTTTGTGAAGAATGAGGGTTCTATTTACAGTTTTTCTGGAGTGGTGTGGCTCGTAAATACGTGTGAGATCATGAGCGAATTGGGAGTGGTTCGAATGGACGGCCGATATTGAACCCTTTGATCAGCACCATTCATTCGATATTTGGAGGCCTAAATGATGTCAGAATTTGGCGATCTTGGGCTCATTAGATTTGTCTCGTCAAGCCACTAGATTCGAGAATAAGATCGTTAAAATTGGAGACCGTTTGGTAACTCAAATTGCGGTTTGAACCTTCCAACAACGCTTCGGGTCCTTGATTCAGACTCATTTGGACTCGGATTGAGTTGAATTTGATGTCATTGGGTTTGTATTTCTGAGACGCTCAGTTTGACTATAAACTTACTGAAATCGGAGTTTGGGTGCTCCCAAAATTAATTTTTGAAGTTTCTAACTAGCTTTTGCCTCGAGATTCATGCCCGATCAAGAAAATTTTGTGATGTCGTATCAGTTGCCCCCCTATTTTCTAATGTCGTAGCTTCAGTAGTCCGAAAATAGAGAATTTTTTCAAGCGAGTTAGATTTAATCTTGTGTGCAGGTGCTCCGAACAGCTCTGAAAGTGTCGAAATTGAGTCCGGCATGTCAAAAAATGGTCCAGGGGACCCAAAAATGTCGAATTCGGACTTGTCGGGGTGAAAAACAGACCCAAAATGGGTTGGGCAGCCGAACCGGCCTGACCGGCCGCCGCCACCGCCGTCGCTGGCGGGGCAGAACTGATGCCGCGCGCGTTCACGCTCCGTGCCGGACCGCTCGCCCGCATTGGGCCGAACCGCGCGCCCGCGTGAGCGTGAGTTTCTCGCGCGGCGTTGCCACTGTTAATGCTGCCGGCGGTGCCAGCCGCAATCTGCGCGTCGTGTCAGCGGATTGATGCGCTGGTCGCATCGTTTCGTGTGGCCGGTTGGTTGTACTGCCTTAGGTGGGCCCCACTAGCAAAAAATAAGTATTTTTTTCGCTATTTTTGGCCCAAAAATTTTTGAAAAAATTCCAAAAAAATTCAGAATTTTTTTAAAAAATTGAGGATTTAAAAAATGACAGGAACTCCCCCTCATTCTTTACAAAACCTATAAATAGGCCCCCTGGGCCTTTAGAAAACTTGCATCTTCTCCTCCCTCCCCCTCTGGCTCTCTAACAGTTAAGGCTTTCACTAATTACGAGTGAAAAGTTTCCCCTGCTCGAATTAGCGCCCCTTCTCTCATGCAGATGTTAGGAGATTTTTCTTCTCCTCCCCCTCGGCTCTCTAACGGTTTAGGCTTCCACTATTTGCAAGTGGGAAATTTTCCCTGGTCGAATTAGCGCCCCTCCTCTCATGCAGGAGTTAGGGGATTTTTCTTCTCCTCCCCCCGGCTCTCTAACGGTTGAGGCTTCCACTATTTGCGAGTGAGACATTTCCCCTGCTCGAATTAGCGCCCCTCTTCTTGTGCAGGAGTTAGGAGATTTTTCTTCTCCTCCCCCCGGCTCTCTGACGGTTGAGGCTTCTGCTATTTGTGAGTGGGACATTTCCCACGCTCGACTTAGCGCCCCTCCTCTCGTACAGGAGTTAGGGGATTTCTTCGCTTCTCTCTTTTCTTCGAGAGATCCTTCGAAGTTCTGATGTTAGTTGGTTGGAGATGGAGGTCGGAGAGACCGTTGTAAGGAGGAAGGTTGAAAAGACTATAGAACTGTAGAAATTCGGCGTCGGGTAGAAATACGGTATCGGGCAGAAGACCGATGAAAGTCCATTGACGGACAGAAGTCCAACGACGAGTAGAATTCCAACGTCCGGTAGAAGTACGGTGTCAGGCAGAAGACCGACGAAAGTTCATCGACGGACAAAAATTTGATGACGGGTAGAAGTACGGTGTCGGGCAGAAGACCGACAAAATTCCATCGATGGTCAGAATTCCGACGACGAGTAGAAGTACGACGGCAGACAAAAGTCCAACGTTGTGTAGAAGTATGGCGTTGAGCAGGAGACCGACGAAAGTCCATCGACAGGCAGAAGTCTGACGATGGGTAGAAGTCCGCTGATGAGCAGAAGTTCGATGACAGGGAGAAGTCCTACGTCGGGTAGAAGTAATGTGTCAGGTAGAAGACTAACAAAAACCCATCGACATGTAGTAGACCGAATGCAGGCAGAAGTCTGATAGAAGTCCATTAACAGCATTCTGGCGATGTTAACCAAGGATATATGATCTATCCGAAGTTGTATGCTAGAGCATTTTCTTGATGATGTTAACCTATATTGGACACACTGAAGATGTGAGACCTATTCGATGTTGTATGTCAGAGCTTTTTCTCGATGACGTTTGTTGCAAATCTATTTTCATGACTTATGTTTTGATGATTGACAAACACTACTGATTCTCTTGGACTATCTATTACTTCTAACATTTCAGGAATGAAAGATCGAACGAACAAACGAAGCTAGTTCAAGTTTTCATTGGTTAGGGTTGAGTCAGTCTGTACTTTGCTTTTTCTCTTTTTGAGTCTATTTGTAAAGTTCAAAGAGACTGATGTTAAGTAACCCTACACACACACACACACTTGAGTGACTTAGAATTTTTATTTTTACTCACATCGGCTAGGACGATATTTGTATCGGCCTAGACAATCTAGTTTAAAACAGATATTCTATTCAAGATTCTTAATTAAGGCAGTCGTCATTAACTGATCGGCCTGGACGATACTTGTATCGGCCAAGACGATAAGCTCAAAACAGAAAGAAGTTGTCGCCATAAACAATTAAGGTATTCTATAATTTTTGGTAATCGGCCAGGACGATCTTGTATCGGCCTGGAAAATATTCACAATTATGCCTGAATTAATCAGACAAATCAAGTAAGTAATTAAGGATGATTGATACGATCATATCATCCTGGATAATCTCAGGATCAGTCAGGACGATCTATTCAAAAAACCTTAGTTACTTCTGGACGATCGGGATCAAACAGCTTGAATTCAGGGCGATGCTATGGACAATTTTCCTCTGATTTGAACTGATCGGTTTGGACGATCGTGAGATCGGCCAGGACGATCAAGCCAATTTTCAATCATCCAGTTTTCATTCAGGGCGATGCTCTGGCCGATCTCATGGAATTTGTACTGATCGTCCAGGACAATTTACCTATCGTCTTGGACGATATAGTCGGCAACTTACAATTAATGAGCTCCTTTGAAGCTCTTCTATTTAAGAGCTCTTATTCAACATTTTTGAACAATCTTTTGCTGCTGCCTTGACCTGAGAAGACCTTGAAGAGAGAGAGAGAGAGAGAGAGAGAGAGAGAGAGAGAGGAGAGAGAGATCTTATGAGGGGGAGCTTGTGAGGGGAATCACAAGGGTTGCTTCAAGGATCGCTCTGCTTCTTCTTCATCTAGAGTTTCTCATCCGTGGAAGGGTCAGTAGAGGTAAAGATTCAGCATCTGATTGTGGTTCTCTGCTAGCTTCAGGAGGAAGCAAAAGGAGATAGGTTCTCTGCCTTGCCGGGGTGGCAAAAAGAGGTTCTTTGTAAAGGCTTCTCCGCCTAGCTGTGGGGGCTAAAGGAGAGTCACGATTGTAGTGCAATACTCGGAGGGTGCCTCCGGGGAGTGGACGTAGGTCGAGTTGACCGAACCACTATAAATTTCTGTGTTCTTATTTCTTACTTTTGCACTTTAAATTTCCGCACTTATTTTTCTTGTGGTGTGATTTTGGTTTATGAGATTTTACTTCATTATGAAAAGAATTTTTTAAAATACCAATTCACCCCCCCCCCCTCTTGGTTAGCTCGGGCCAGTTCTATAGGGCTTAACATCCCTAACGAACTTTTAAGTGGTATCAAAGCAGGATTCATAAAAAATTAGTTTGAAAACTTTTTGAATTTTGATCCATGACTAACCTTGAGAATCATAACACTACGGAAGGGTATTCTATTACCCAACATCCCCTGTTCGATAACCTACCTTTTGATTTCTGGAAAACCTACATGTTAACATTTTTACAATCTACTGATTATCGCATGTGGATGCTTATCAAAGAAGGTTATTCTCCACCTTCTCGTGAAATTAATGGTGTTAAAACTGAAATTACTTTTACTGAATGGACTTTCGATGAAAGAGATTTAGCCCAATTAAATGCAAAATGTTTGAACTGTTTTTTTTTTGTGCTTTAAAATATGAGGATTACATGCGTGTCTCCACTTGCAAAACTGGTAAAGAAATTTGGGATAAATTGTGTGTCACTTATGAAGGCACTAATGAAGTTAAACAATCTCGTTTGAACATTCTCTTGCATGACTACGAACTTTTTCGTATGAAACCTCATGAATCAATTTCTGACATGTATACTAGGTTTACTTAGATAGTTACTTCGCTGCATGCATTAGGAAGAGAACTTTCAAACTTCGAAAAAGTAAACAAGATTCTAAGATGCTTGCCTTCGTCATATGATGCTAAAATCACTACAATCACTGAATCTAAGGATTTGAACACTTATTCTATTGATAACTTACTTGACTCACTCATTGCTTACGAGCAAGGGGTGAATCAAAGAAATCTTGATGCAGGTGAGAAAAAGAAGGAGAAAATAGTTGCACTGAAGGCGCGCAAATCTGACTCCGATTCTTCCGGGTCTGAGAGCGATGAAGTTGCCTTCATCACAAGGCAATTCAAAAGCTTTCAAAGGAAGAAGCAAAAGCATCATTGGAAAAAATGTAAGGATCTTAAATATTCTAAAGGATCTTCTGATGTTGTTTGTTATGAATGCAGGAAGTCTGGACATGTAAAAGCCGATTGTCCTATACTTTAAGATCACTCAAGCAATGAAAAGGAAAAGGGTGAGGAGAAACCTAAGTTTATGAAGGATAAGAAGAGAGTCCAAAAAGCATTCTGGGCAGAATCTGGTACTGATTCCTCTGAGTCTGAACCAGAGGAAGAGACAACAAACCTGTGCTTAATGGGGGAAGATCATATTGAGCAAAGTGATGAGGAAGAGGTATGTAAACCAACCTATGATGAATTGTTTGAGATTTGTGAGAAAACTCATGCATCATACAAAAAACTTAAGAATACTCATGCTAGCTTGAAATTAGAATTCTTGAATCTACAAAAAGTGCATGAAATTTTGACTAAAGATAATCAAATAATTGATTCAAATCATATGACTTTACTTGATGAATTTGATGAGTTAAATAAAAATCATTGTGAATTAGTTGAAAAGCATGATGCATTAAAAGTTTCACACACATCACTTGAATCTAAATTTAAGAAGTCTAAAGAGATGGAGAAAAACTTGAGGGTTGAGAACGATGTTCTAAAAAATATAAACTTGAGGATCAAAAATGAATTGGATACACTTAAGAAAACTTGGATGACGCCTACTCTTGATCCAAAGCCAAAACCTAGGAAGATGCATTATAACTCAAACCATTTAAGAAAACCTTTTCCTGGAGTTAGATATTTTTCTTGTGGCATGCTAGGACACATCTCACACACTTGCACCATTCACCGTAGTACACATTGGGTATAGAGACCTAAGGTATATGATTCACAGCATACCACACCTGCATTATATTCTACTTTTCCTGAGAAGGGTCCCAAACCAGTTTGGGTTCCTAAATCTGACTATTGTTGAGTTTTTCAAGTGTGCTCTCACCAAAGACCTCGTGAGAGCATAAAATGAGCTCACTAAATACAAGCTATCCTCTCTTTTCAAAACTTTTAAAACTTAGAGAACTCATTGGTTATGTGATGCTTTCAAAGGCTTGATTTCAAATTCCTTGGTTAAGACAAATTACTTTGGTATATTATTTATAAGATATTTTCTTTGTAACCAAATTTTGACTGAATCTTCTTTTTCCCCAGTAAAGTTTTTTTGAGTTAGACCGTTTGTTTTTAAAAGGATGATTATTGCCCTGAAAGAAGTCTGAGCTAGGGATTAACAAGATCGGATATTCTACCTTTTTCAGATTTTGACTTGTTAACTCTTTGATCTTTTGAATCTTTAAAATTGAATTGTTTGAAAAAATCTGCCATATGGATACTTTGCTAAAACAAAAAAAAATGTTTAACCAAAATCAAAAATTCTTTTTTTTCGGTTTTCCTTTTAGTTTTTTGCCTTTTTGTTGTTTTTAGCTTTATATTGTGAGTCTTTTATTTTTTTTAGGGCTTTGATCATTAACTTTTTCCTTGGATTCAAATCTTTTTTCACATCGTCTTGGCCGATTCTCATATCGTCTTGGACAATAGGACAATTCCTTCAAAATTCCTTCTGCTGAACCTTTTTCTGAGCTTGCTATAACTCTTCGTCCTGGACGATAATTTATCATCCTGGATGATCTGATCGAACTCTATTGCATTCATGATGATAGTCTTGGCCGATAACATATTTCATCCTGGCCGATGCATTTTATGGTCATCGTCCTGGCCGATACACTAGATCGTCCTGGACGATCCATGTGTCAGCACGTTTAAATCCTTAAAATCGGCCCCGGACGATTCATTATTGGACAATCGTCCCGGCCGATCCACTGTTCGTCCTTGAAGATACACGTGGCATAGATTTAAAACATTTTAACTTCGGCCGATACGATCAATTATTGTGCATCGTCCTGGACGATACACCTAATCGGCCTGGACGATCTGCTTTTTCAATGGTCGTCTAGCTTGACTCCTCGGGACAATCGCCTGTCTCTAATCGGCCTGGCCGATATCTGATTGGCCTGGCCGATCGGACCGTCTTTTTGACCAATCGGCCTATACGCAATTATTATACCATATCGTCCTGGACGATTCTACGATCAGCCTGGACGATATGGTCGTTTCTTTAAATTCAGGCCATTCCAGCCATGTTTTGCACTTCACATCCCTTCTTCTCTTGTGTTTGCATATTAGTCTCTTGCTATGGCTGGTGGGAAGCGAGTCCGTCAAGCTTCTAGAAGTTCCTCGAGGGCCACTCTGGACCCTCGATTCAGGGAAGTGGAGGATCAGATAGCTTACCGTCGCTATAAAGAATGTGGCATCACCCTTTTCAGAACAATCAATCCTGCCCACCTTTCATATACGGTAATGGATCTCTTTGCTCACACTTCTCTCTGTTTCATTCTTACCCTCGCTGTCCCTTTTTCTTCAGAACTTCTGTTTGAGTTTTATGCAAATCTTCGCATAAATCCTACTTTCACAGCCCTGACCTCCTATGTGAATCGACGCCCGGTCGAGATCACATATTAGGACTGTGCTGAACTTTTTCAACTATCCACCATCGAGGATAAGCTGCATATAATTGTCTCTGATCCTGACTTCAACTAGTCTGCTGCAAATCATTTTCTATGCCAAATTAACTCTCCCTTTCATGTTGGAGAGACTAGCTCTTTAGTCAAAGATGCTAGGACAATCCAACATGTCCTTCACACCTCCATAATTCCAAAAGTCGGGGACAGAATCCACATCACCCCATTACTTTCTCTTACCACCTTTTACATCATGGCCCATAGAGATTTCAATACTACTGATCTACTTTTTCGATACATTGATCACTTAACAACTATTCGCGATCCAGGCCATAGGAGGAAACCCAACCTTGCTTTAGGACATCTCATAGCCTACATTCTTGAAACCAAATACAATCTTCAATATCCTGCTCGTCACAATCTTCAGCCTCCTTACTACTCAAATAATTCATTCACTATCCTTCACAATACTCGTCTCCACCCAGGGGATAAGGAACCTTAGGGGGCTGAGGAGGAGGAGGCTCCTGCTCCCGCTCCTTTTCCTGATCCTACTCCTCTTTGCCAGCACTCTCAGCTTGACCAGTTAGTGGAGAGGTTTGATCGATGGGAGACCCGCTTCGACGCTTACGTTGCTGCACAGGAGCAGTAACATTCTGAGGACATGGCCCGCTACGAGCAGCACCGCACAGAGGACTTAGCCCTGTCTGACAGCTACATTACTCACCACCAGTAGTAGCATGACCAGGACATCGCCTGGTTCAATGCTCATTTTACTACGCTAGCTAGCTACTTTCAGCAGCCACCTCCACCACCTCCATCTAATGATCATGATCCCTCATTTTTCTAGTTTTTGTTTTCTGTAGTTTGTCTTGTAGTTTGTTTTAGTCTCTATTGTGGTGTTTCTTTTTTCTTTTTGTGTGTCTAGGATCCTCTTTTTGTAATGACAAAAGGGGGAGTAGGATGTGGTAGGAAAAGTTGATGTGCTTGTAACTTTGAAATTTTAATGAACTGCTATTTTTTACTGAGATTTTCCTACTTGTGTTTGCCATCATCAAAAAGGGGGAGATTGTTGTAAATCTATTTTCATGACTTATATTTTGATGATTGACAAACACTATTGATTCTCTTAGACTGTCCGTTACTTTTAACTTTTCAGGAATCAAAGATCGGACGAACTAACGAAGTTAATTCAAGTTTTCATTGGTTAGGGTTGAGTTAGTCTGTACTTTGCTTTTTCTCTTTTTGAGTCTATTTGTAATGTTCAAAGAGACTAATGCTAAGTAACCCTACACACACACGCTTGAGAGACTTAGAATTTCTGTTTTTACTCACATCAGCCAGGATGATATTTGTATCGGCTTGGACGATCTAGTTTAAAACAGATATTCTATTCAGGATTCTTAATTAAGGTAGCCATCATTAACTGATCGGCCTGGAAAATACTTGTATCGGCTAGGATGATAAGCTCAAAATAGAAAGAAGTTGCCGCCATAAACAATTAAGGTATTCTATAATTTTTGGTAATCGTTCAGGACGATCTTGAAACAGCCTAGACGATATTCACAATTTTGCCTTAATCAATCAGACAAATCAAGGAAGTAATTAAGGATGATTGATACGATCATATCATCCTGAATGATCTCAGGATCGGCCAGGACGATCTATTCAAAAAATCTTAGTTACTTCTGGACGATCGGGATCGGACAGCTTGAATTCAGGGCGATGCTCTGGATGATTTTCGTCTGATTTGAACTGATCGGCCTGGATGATCGTGAGATCGGCCAGAACGATCAAGCTAATTTTTAATCGTCTAGTTTGCATTCAGGGCGATGTTCTGGCCGATCTCATGGAATTTGTACTGATCGGCCAGGACGATTTATATATCATCCTAGACGATATAGTCAGCAACTTGCAATTAATGAGCTCCTTTGAAGCTCTTCTATTTAAGAGCTCTTGTTCAACATTTTTGAACAATCTTTTGCTGCTGCCTTGATCTGAGAAGACCTTGAGGACAGAAAGAGAGAGAGAGAGAGAGAGAGAGAGAGAGAGAGAGAGAGAGAGAGAGAGAGAGAGAGAGAGAGTGAGGGGAGCTTGTGAGGGGATTCATAAGGGTTGCTTCAAGGATCGATCTGCTTCTTCTTCATCTAGAGTTTCTCATCCGTGGAAGGGTCGGTAGAGGTAAGGATTCAGCATCTGATTGTGGTTCTCTGCCAGCTTCAGGAGGAAGCAAAAGGAGATAGGTTCTCTGCCTTACCGGGGTGGCAAAAAGAGGTTCTTTGTAAAGGCTTCTCACCTAGCTGTGGGGGCTAAAGGAGAGTCACGATTGTAGTGCAATACTCGGAGGGCGCCTCTGGGGAGTGGACATAGGTCGAGTTGACCGAACCACTATAAATTTCTGTGTTCTTATTTCTTACTTTCGCACTTTAAATTTCCGCACTTTTTTTTCTTGTGATGTGATTTTGGTTTATGAGATTTTACTTTTTTGTGAAAAGAATTTTTTAAAATACCAATTCACCCCCCCCCCCCCCCTCTTGTTTAGCTCGGGCCTATTCTATAGGGCTTAACATCCCTAACGAACTTTCAACGTTAACCTGTATGGAAGAGGTCGAGAGAATCCACCAAGAATGTGAGACCTTTCCGAGATTGTATGTTAGAGCCTTGCCCTATGACATTAACCTGTATGGAAGAGGTTGGGAGAATCCACCAAGAATGTGAGACCTATCCGAGGTTGTATGTCGGAGCCTTTGTTCGACGGCGTAACCTGTATGGAAGAGGTCGGGAGAATCCACCAAGTATATGAGACCTATCTGAGGTTGTATGTCAGAGTTTTTGCTCGATGACGTTAACCTGTGTGGAAGAGGTCGGGAGAATCCACCAAGGATGTGAGATCTATCCGAGGTTGTATGTCATAGTCTTTGCTCGATGACGTTAACCTGTATGGAAGAGGCCAGGAGAATCCACCAAGAATGTGAGACCTATCCGAGGTTGTATGTCGGAGTCTTTGCTCGATGATGTTAACTCGTGTGGATGAGGCTAGATCAAATCCCCTGGGATTGATCAACGATGATTGAGATATAATATAGATTACGTATTTCTCGAATCACGGAGAAAGAGTTTGAGAAGTTTTTTTATCTTTCACAAGAGAAAATAATATCACAATAACATGAACATTATATTACTGCATTATGTAAGACAGTACAATACTTCCCTAGTATGAGTTAGGGATATACAAATTATAAAGTACTCAACACATAAGATCTACGTACGTTGACAATACAACATTTAACTTGAAAGAAGACATTAGAGATATCAAAGTGACACCCTACTCAACATAAAAGAGACAACAAGATAAGTAGTATTGCGAATACAAATGTACAAAGTGCGTGATCATTCAATCTCTCCAACCACTTGAATATTATTCAATGGTTGTCTTTGTTGTTGATTTTGCCCCCCAGCGGGACGAGCTTCCTCTCGGGTAGGTGGATCCTGAATAAACTGCCGAAGATAGCTTTGACGGATAAGCCTTTCAATTTCCTTTTTCAGTTCTCTACAAGCTTCGGTAGTGTGGCCACGACTACGATGGAAGTGGCAGTATTGATCCTGATTTTCTGTGTTTAGCTTCAAGGGATGTGGCCACTTTACCATATCTTGATCTCGAACAGCCATTAACACATTTGCTCGAGATGTATTGAGAGGAGTATACTCCTCCTGTCGGAGTTCCCATCACGGTAATGGAGGCCTAGGAGATAGATTATTCTTCCCTTGCTTTTTCTGTTGTGAGAATGAGTTGTCCATCCCAAGTGCACCTTTGTGCTTCCCATTGATTTTCTCAAACTGCTTCTTGTGAGCATTTATAGCTTCATCTGCAGAAATTTGCGCCTCCACACGAGCTTCCTCTGTTGAATATGCATGATGGTTCCGTAGTAGTCGATATGCTCATACGGGTCGGTCGTCCCATCATAGGACTCAACGTTTTGCACTTTGAATCCGACCGGAATGGGGTGCTAAAGAATGGCTTCAGTTAGAGGTGATGACTCCTGGAAGTTCCTCTGTCGGAGAGCATGCCTCACTTCTCCTCGGGGGAACTCTTCCCGTATCAATCTTCACAGTTCGCGATGCAGGACATTGTGAAGGAGTTCCGTAATGTGTGGTTGGGCAAAGTCTTCTGGGAGATCCAAAAGAATGCGAGGCTGCCGAGTCGAGGGAGAAGGATGTGTTGAACTCACTGTATTGGCAAGTTCATCATCCTGTCATGATTGAGGATGTCTCCTAGGTGGAGGAAGATGAATCTCTTCTTAAAGATGCTCGAATTGAACATCTTCAACCCTTGGTGGATCCCGAGGGAGAAGGACCTCCTCCAATATCGGCTGTCGATCATCTCATAAGAGTTGAAGGATCTCGTTCTGAGATTCTTCCATCTTCCGAATTCTTTCTTCTAAAGAAGGTCCCGATGTCCATTTTCCGGCAGCATTCTGCCCCCCAGGATGAAAAGAGGCAGACATCGGGCGTCTGTGATTTGCAGACAGATTTTTGGATTGGTGGGAGTTAGAGCAGGAAGCTCCAATGATGCGACTACTACGCCTATTGACCATTGTAGCAATACTTGAAGTTGTGGGATAGTGTTTCCCATAGACGGCGCCAAACTGTTGCGTGCTAGAATATACATGGCGGTAGAGTTTATAAATTTGCGTCCGAGTTTTGCACGAGTATTTAGCACATAAACAGAAAAGAAAATTGAACACCAAGGTTTTTACGTGAAAAACCCGAAAGAGGGAAAAAACCATGGGGCCTCGCCCAGTTGTAAAGTTCCACTAGTGTTTGTTTGAAGTACAAAAGTTGATCCGTCTTACAAATCAAGACGATCAGTTTACAATCAACTTCTCACAAAGTTACAAAGTTCTGCAAATTTCTGGCATTTCCCGAAAATCCGGCAGAGTTCCGACGTCTTCAGGCGGCGGGAAGAGCTTCGTCGGTGGTCGAGGAGGAGCTTCTTCCTTCTCCTCCTTCTTCTCTTCTTCTTCTTCTCTCTCTTTACTTGAGTCCCCTTTGTAAAGAACGATGGCTCTATTTATAAATTTTTTGGAGTGGCTCGTAAATAGGTGTGAGATCATGGGCGAATAGGGAGTGGTTTGAATGGACGGCCGATATTGAACCCTTCGATCGTGCACTGTTCGTTAGACATTTGGAGGCCTTAGTGATGTCAGAATTTGGCGATCTTGGGCTTGTTGGATTCTTCTCGTCGAGCCGCTCGATTCGAGTATAAGCTCGTTAAAATCGGAGACCGTTTGGTAACTCAAATTGCGGTTTGAATCTTCCAACAGCGCTTCGGGTCCTTGATTCGGACTCATTTGTACTCGGATTGAGTTGAATTTGGTGTCATTGGGTTTGTATTTCCGAGACGCTCAGTTTGACTATAAACTTGCTGAAATCGGAGTTCGGGTGCTCCCAAAATTAATTTTTGAAGTTTCCAACTAGCTTTTGCCTCGAGATTCGTGCCCGATCAAACTAATTTTGTGATGCCGTATCAATTGTCAAACCATATGACATTGCTAATAAATCCTTAAGGTCGGTGATAAGACCAAAATAACACCCCTCTTCTCCATAGTTACCTATTTTCAATACAAAGTTTAATGTAGCTGATATTTTATTCTAGTACATCTAAAGCATAACGAACATTAGGAGTCCTAGATTCCAATGATACCAAAATCTAGCACTAAGACACACATTTCCTATAACCTTGAAACTAAGTACAACCCCACCAATCCAACACAATTGTATCACCTTCCTTGTTAGTTAACTTGCCACTCATTTAACCTTATAGTGAGAGGCATAAACATGAACACATTGGATGAGATCAAGAAGAAGAAGAAGAAGGTGGAGTTACAGCTCAACCAACACCCGTAGAATGTTTGGACGGACCACTTTGCTCAACTTAAGCTCAAAGTGGATGATCATATTTAGCAAATAAATAAGAGGGGGAAGGAATTACAATGCCAATACAAGAATGATTGGACATGGTTTCAAGAGTAGTTTTTTCCCATCTATAATTATTTTCAGCCATCACCACCATCACCTAATTAGGAATCTTTTAAATATTGAGTGTTATTTATATTATTAATATTATTTTCTTTTTCTTGCGTACCTTTTTGTGATGTCAAAAGGCGCAAAAAGTTTGGCTATTATTGTATCTTATTATTATTATTTTAAAGGTTTGGCTATTATAATATATATTTTTTAGTTTGTGATGGAACTTTTTCCCTTGATAAAAAATTAAAAAAACTTATATTTGCATTTCATTTCATTATGGTTTCTTTTATTTTCTCTCTCATATTATATTTTTAGGAGGCATAAAGTGAGGGGGAAAAATTTTAATTCAATAATGAAATTCTTTACTCAATTTTTTTTTTCAAAATTGAAGTTTAACTAAAAGTATTTGCTATCATCAAATAAGGGGAGATTTTTGGACCCCATAAGCCTAGTGTGTACATTGAAATTTTGATTATCACAAATATTATTAGTTATGTTATTATTAATTATAGCTAAGAGTGCAGATTTTTGGACTAACACTTCAAGTGAAAATAAACAACTATTGTAGAAGAGATGGAATATAAAAGAAAATATAATTGAGCTTCAAATTAAAAACGTGAAGACTATCTACGATTAAAAAGATCTTAGACGGCAAAATGTGTGTCAAAATTATAAATTTTTTTCTTCTTTTGTCTAAATAATTTTATTGGCTAAATAATTATTCCTCACACACATTTCACAGTGGGCAAAATTTTAATGATAAGAAAATTATAAAATCCTCACTAAAAATTATCAATTCAATAAATCACATTTTGACTTCTTAAATTTCAATTTATTTTTATTTCATGTATTTTACACTTCTGGAAAGGAACCTATAAGGATTATAATCTAGGGAACCCATTCTGAGTATTATTGAATTTAAAGTCCACCAAACATAGCCATACTATTATAATTATCTTAAGAGAACCCCCGTATACCAATTGGATCACAATAGTGATATAAAGCTCACACAAGTAGCAAAATCGTAGTAATTTTAAAATTTAATCATCATCATATTTCAAATACTTATAATTTCAAAGCAACTTCTAAATTTTCTTTTAAGAACTTATTGTGAGCAAATTTTAAATTTGTCATCCTTTTGCAAATCGAGTAGTGTGTAAGCACAATTAATTTGAAAAGGTTGAGAGATAAATCTTGTCATGATAATTCTTTTCGTTGTATTCGTCCATTGTAATAGAGTATGATGTTTGATTGTTGCAAGGGTTGTGCTCGCCCCCATTGTAGGAGAGCATAAAAAAAAGGTTTAAGATAGTTTGACAAAATTTGAATTGAATGAGATCCAAAATCATTAAGGTTAATATATAAATAATTAAATTAAATTGATATTATATATATTTTAAAATAAATTCATTAATTTTGAAATTAATTTGATAAGAATTTTATCAAACTATCCTGATGCAATTATTTCTCGATCAAAATTTGATAATAATGAATTCAAAAAATTTTTTTTTGAGATGAATATAATTAAATTATATTCATCTCAAAATATAATAATGAATTCAAAATATGATATCATCCTTTTCCATGCTGCTATTCTAGTCATCGTCTTCGGTTGGTCAGGGAGACGAAGCAAGGGTAGAGAGATTGATTAGATTATAATACAAACAAGTCACAGCGGTTATTGCCAAGATCAAATTCCAGAGGGCAAAGGATGTATCATCCTTCTAGAGGCGGTGTGCGAGGCGGTCGAGATCGTAAGATTCCTCGGACTTTACCTAATTATTATTTTTGTTTATTTTTAGGGTTTCTGGTATTGCATGGATCTGTTTTACTCAACCGACTTCTTCTGTCTATCGCTCCAATTGTAACGTTAATTTGATTTCTTACTTGGCTTATCACCGGGATTGATAGATTCTAAGCTGCTGTTTTTTTCTTTAATCTATTATGAGAGAGAGAGAGAGAGAGAGAGAGAGAGAGAGAGAGAGAGAGAGAGGAAAGGTTGAGAAAATTTCTTTTTTTAATTTTATTTAAGGTGAATTATTATCTAGAAATATGCTGATAGAGAAACTGTAAGGTGGTCGTTAATTTATTCTGAAACCCTGGCATCTCATCATCTGATTATTTGTATCTCTTAACTGACTAATATTGATTTTCTTCTATGAAGGGGCGCTACTGGTGAAATTTTAATAGATAGCAAAGTTCTTGAATCTGAATGTGATGAGCACTTTTCATCTGTGACAGTATGGTCTACTCACTCATCCATGATTGCCTTCTAGCGCCTGTGTCGACAATAACTGCAGTTAATTGTAGGTCTGGCCTTAAGTTATAAACCCCATATGGGCATTGGGGTAATCGCTTATCCCCCTATCTTTGGAGTTCTATCCTCCCCTCCCTCCCCCTTGGAGAGACTGCTCGATTCATTTTGATTCAAACTCATAACGATCTTTCATACCAAATGACAAGCTTTCATACCAAATGATGCATGACCATTTTTTTAACTAACTATTCTAGAAGGCCTTAGCTTGCATCTAAGACTTTGTTGCTAATGGTCATCCTACACATCCTTGGGTGTGCTCATAAAGGCCCATGACATAATAGCCAATCATGATTGACTGTAGGTCTTGCATAAGCTTGTGCAGGTATGAGGAACACTTGAGTAATGCCTATTTTGATGCTAAAAATGAACAACTTCTAGTGAAGGGAAAGTAATTAATTTGTGAAAGCACCTTGTAAGTTCGGAAGTACCTTTTAATACTAATAACTAACTGCTTTGTGAAAATAAAGCATTCTAGAAAATGAGTTAATTCCAAATATATGATGAAACTAAGAATGTAATAAATTCATGGCTTATCTCATGCACCGTTGGTGTAAGAAACATTCTTGGACTTGAACTTTAACCAAGGGATCTAAGTAAAGATTCTCTAAAGATGTTTTAATTAAACAAATCAAATTTTTTTTTTTTTTTTTTTGGGAAATTGATAGATCTAGTAACATAGAACAAACAAAAGAGGTTATCTCTATGAAGTCATGGATTCGAAAGGATTGAGTAGTAAGTAGCTTAATTTAATGTAAGATACTTTGATTCGGACTTAGGCTTAAGCTTAGATTTGGGATCAGGTTCAAGATCAAGTTATTTTGCATGCTCAAGTTTGGAGGCAATCTGATATCTAAGTTTTAAATTTAAGTTCATATTCAAGTGGACGATCATTAAGAGGATCATCTTATATATGAAAATCTTCTTTTAAATCTTGTCAAAAAGGGGATCATTATCTTATATATTATCAATAAACTAGTTTCTTACATGTGGATATCTTAGAAATCTAGCATAGATGCCATGTTTTGGATCCTATCTATTGAATTATTGACTGCAGATAATACTGTTGTTGGCATTGGTGTAGAAAGGATGTATAAAGTGGATTCTAATATGCTCTAGCAATTAATTTTGATAATGTTGAATGGATTGATCAACAAAATTATCAGCATAATTGTTATAAAATGGATATGATAATTTTTAGGGTTTTTATTCCTGTGAAAATTTTTATGATCCGAAAAATTCTTCAGTGGTAACGCTACTAACATACCAAAAATATATGATGTGAAATAAATTGTAAATTCAATGCAATGTCAACTTGCTTAATCTTATACATTAATTAGGTAAACCTTTCATCAAGTTTGCATATTCTTGTGTTTAATGTTTTCCAGCCTATTGAAATATGCCCATCATTTTGATAAAATGTAAATTTCTAATTATGTTCAATGAGTGATGATATGCTGTTTTATTGTATTTCAATGATGTGATAGCATTTGGTGTAAGTAAATGTAATTATATGAAATTATGAATATTCTATCAAGCTGACAATCGATTTAAATTTATACAAAATTCAACTTTATTTATTAACTTACTTTATTTAAGTGCTAGCTTAAACAATAAATTCAACCAAGTTTAATTCGTATCATATGGTTATTAGCTTTTTAGTTTATCTATCTCTATCAAGAATATACTCATTATATTTTAGTGTAATCTGCTAAAAGCTTGCTATGGCGTCCCCTCAAAGAATTATATCTATCTTTAACACTGCCGTTGCCAGGTCCCAAGTTCTAGATGAGAAAAGTGGAGGGTTGCGTTAGGTAGTCGACAGTCAGCGTAAGACTTGTCGAATAATAATGACATTAATCCTTTAAGAAATTGTGTTAATGTTAGGGCATCCCATGGAAGCGACGCGCTGTATGACCTAAATACAGTGATAAGTGTGCAAGGGTTGCTGCACCGGCGCCCGGGTGCAGTGTTAAATAGGCAATGATTCCCACATCAAGGACGGATATGGGCAAAGAAGCTAGTCCATGAAACTAAAATTAGGATAGGAACTTAGAATATAGGTCCACTTACAGGAAAATTAATGAATTAATAGATATTATGATTCATAAGAAGATAAATATTTTGTGCATTCAAGAAACTAAGTAGGTTGGAGAGAAGGCTAAGGAAATTGATAGTTTAGGATTTAAACTTTGATATTCAGGTTGGAGTCGTACTAGAAATGGTGTAGGTGTTATTATAGATAAGAGTTTGAATGATAATGTTATAAAAATAAATAGGTTTAGAGATAGAATTATAGCTTTCAAGATTGTGGTTGATGATAAGATTGTTAATATTATAAGTGCTTATGCTCCTCAAGTATGTTTGGATATGAGTTCTAAATTAAAATTTTGGAATGACTTGGAAGAATTATTACAAAAGATATCTCTTGAAAAAGAGTTTTTATTGGAGGAAATTTAAATGGACATGCTGGTAGAGAGGTAGATGATTTTAAAAGCTTTCATGGTGGCCATGGTTTTGAAACGACAAATGAAGGTGGCAAGCCCATATTAGATCGTTTAGATTGTAAAGATTGTAAAGTTATTACTAGCGAAAATTTATGTACCCAACATCGATTATTAGTTTTGGACTTTAAGATAAATGAGCAGAAAATAAAAAATAAAGTAAAACGATATTCTAGGATTAGATGGGGCATTTAAAAAATATTAACAAAAATATTTTTGAGAGTAATATTTTAGATCGTAAGATTTTATCTGTGCATGAGGATGCTAATATTATGTCGAAAAAAGTGGCTAGTGATATTAAGAATATTGTAAAAGATGTACTTGGAGTATTAATGAGAAAAGCTCCTTATAGTAAAAATAGTTGGTAGAATCCAAATGTGCAAGAAAAGATTAAAAATAAGAAGATTTGTTATAAAAATTGGTTTAATTTTAAAAATTCTGATAATTGGAAAAGATATAAAGAGGCTTGTAAGGAATCTAAGAAAACACAAAGTCCTTAGCTTTTAGTGATTTATATAATAGATTAGATACTAAGGAGGGAGCACAGGCGGACCCACGTTATACTCAGGGTGGGCAAATGCCCACCCTCAAAAAAAAAAAAAAAACATGAGGGGCAATTTCGGTAATTTGCCCACCCTGAAAATAAATTTTTGCCCTAATAAGAGTAGCGCTTGCCCAAATCCTATTCCAGCCGCTGCATATTTCGCAAAATCCCGCTCTCTTCTCCGCTCGGCGTGCTTCTTCTTCGGCAAATCTCTAGCATTCGCCTCGACGTCTCCCGGTCTCCGCAGGTTTCGTCTTCGCCGGCATCGTCGCCCTTCTATTCGCACTTCGTCTTCGCCGTCTTGTTCGTGGATTTTGCTTCAGCCTTCAAGCCGATCTCAGTTGGCCGTCGGCATCGTCGCCCTTCAGCCTTCAAGCCTTCAACCGTTGGATTTTGCTTCAGCTTTCAAGCAGATCTCAGTTTGTCTTGCTCGCCGCTAGGCTCGCCATTCGTCCTCACAACGTCAAGGTAACTCGCCAATCGCCGCATTTCCTCTTTTTTGGGTGGATTTGATTAGAATGAAACATAGTTTTTAAATTTTTTCCTGTTGAGTTTATTTTATGCTATGTTTTAATTCAGTCATTTAGGAAGTTTAATTGAGTATTTGAGTGAGGTTTTAATTCAGTCATATTTCTACCGAGTTACTGCTGTTGTTTGATTTGATTAGAAACAGATTTGTGACAGAACATCGCAGTTTTTAATCTAGTTTCAAAATTTTGATTTTTAACTAATCAAATAGTGCGAGGAGGGACTATTTGGATTACTTTATAAAAGCACCTCACTTTGATTGCAGGAAATTTGGCACCTACTGTAACCAATTTTATCAAAATTCTAGTTTTGTTAGTATCAAATGAGTAATGCTCACATAAACATGGGATTAGAACTGCATGGTACACAATTTTGGTTAACAATTATAAATATATATAATTTTAAATTCCTGTATCACCAAATAGATCAATTAAGACTATCTTTAAAATTTTACTCAAATAATATCTGGTGGAGAAGTAACTAGCCAAAAAGCTTATTATCTTTAAAAAAAACAAATGCACAAGAAACCAATTTGACCAAAATGATATCGAAACAAATAGACAAATTACAGAACATGATTACATTAACTTAAAATTTTAACAAAAATTCTATTATTTAACAAATATCACAACATTGATCATCATTTATCATTTATTATTGTCTATTTCTTGTTTTACTAGAAATGGAAAGATTCTTGAAGACAATCTTCCAGCTGACCCTGGCCTTCGACCATCAATATGGAGTTATGATGTGAATGAGCGTGATAAAGTTCGTAGAGCTTATATGTTAAAAGGGCCTCATCAACCAAAAAATCATTGTTTCCCTCAAACAGTCATAGGAAATATTGCACGTAGGTTCAATTCAAAGTGGTTTGAAGAATTTCCTGATTGGATAGAATACAGTGTACATAAAGATGCTGTATTTTGTCTGTATTGCTATTTATTCAAGTCTCAAGACCAAGCTAATACTTCCCAAGGCGGTGGAGACGTATTTGTTGGTGAGGGATTTAAGAATTGGAAGAGAAAAGAGAAGCTTTTGAGTCATGTTGGAGATCACAACAGTGCACACAACAAGGCAAGACATAAATGTGAGGCTTTAATGAAGTTTCAAGAGCATAGTATTCCCGCTTTATGGTCGAGCAAAGAAGAGAAGAAAAAAAAAGAATATCGCACTATGCTAACTGCAGCTGTTGATTGTGTTCGATTTCTTATTCGCCAAGGCCTATCATTTCGTGGGCATGATGAATCATCTAGCTCCAATAATCAAGGGAATTATGTTGAACTATTTCAGTTTCTTGCCAATCATAATGAAGAAGTCAGAAAAGTTACATTTGAAAATGCAAATGCAAAGTTAAAATTGATTGCACCAAAAGTCCAAAGAGAGATTTGTGCTTCGATTGCTGCTGAGACTTTGGTTGTAATCATGAATGATATTGGTGATTCATATTTCACCATTCTAGTAGATGAATCTCGTGACGTGTCTACAAAAGAACAACTAGCTATTGCGGTTAGATACGTGGATAAGTTGGGCCAAGTAATTGAGAGATTCATAGGTGTTACTCATGTTAATTCAACAAATGCAATAACACTCAAGGCAGCAGTTGAAGCACTTCTTGCAAAACATTCTTTAAGTTTACACAGAATTAGGGGACAAGGTTATGATGGAGCATCAAATATGCGAGGGGAGTTCAATGGTTTGAAAGCACTCATTCTAAAAGATAATCCTCAAGCATTCTATATTCATTGTTTTGCACATCAACTCCAATTATGTTTGGTGGCTGTTGCAAAAAATCATTGGCAAGTAAAACATTTATTTGAGATGACTTCAAGAATTGTAAACACTGTTGGAGCTTCATGCAAGAGGAATGATGCACTGAAAAGTATTCAGCGTGATAAAATACTTTTTCATTTAAACAGTGGAGAGTTAGATAGTGGTCGAGGCTTGAACCAAGAAACCAATTTGCATCGTGCTGGTGACACCCGCTGGAATTCGCATTTCCAAACATTAATCAGTCTTACAAAAATGTATGCTTCTGTACTTGAAGTTTTAGAAATTGTGAAGGAAGAGGGTATACATGATCAACAATCAGTTGAAGCTGGTGTTTTAATAAATGCCATGGAATCTTTTGACTTTGTCTTGACACTGCATTTGATGATTGACATTTTAGGGATTACAAATGAATTATCTCAAGCATTACAAAGAAAGGATCAAGATATTATAAATGCAATGAAATTGGTACAAGTGTCCAAACAACGATTGCAAATGATGAGAGAAAATGGATGGGTGCATTTACTTGAAGAAGTGTCACGTTTTTGCAATGTTTTTGAAATTGAAGTTCCAAATATGGATTCTAAATTCAAGGCTCGTGGACGATCTATAAGAAAAAGTGAAGAAATTACAAACTTTCATCATTATCGAGTAGATTTATTCTATGCGGTTATTGATATGCAACTTCAGGAATTGAATAACCGATTCTCAGAAAGTAGCACCGAGTTACTTCTTTGTGTGACATGTCTAAATCCGAGCAATATGTTTTCTGCTTATGATAAGGGAAAATTAATTCGTCTTGCAGAATTATATGCAGCAGATTTCACTATGATTGATCTTGTGTCTCTTGAGCATCAACTATCAACTTATATTATTGATATGCGTACTAGCGAGGAGTTTACTTCTTTAACTAGCATTGCTGCTCTAGCAAAACAGATGGTAAAGGATAAAAAAAATGTTGTGTATCCACTAGTTTATAAACTTATTGTTTTTGCACTGACGTTACCAGTTGCTACTGCTACGGTGGAAAGAGCATTTTCTGCAATGAAGATCATTAAGCATCGACTTCGTAGCAAAATGGGCGATGCTTGGCTTAATGACTGTCTAGTGCCATATATTGAAAAAGAAGTATTTGATTCTGTTTCGAATGAAGTCATTATGCAACATTATCAGAAAATGCAAAGTAGAATGCAGAGTTTGTAATTTTCTTTTTAATTTCAAAAATTATGATGAAATATAATACTTTGTTTTGAATTTTGTTAGTGAAATATATCTATATTTTTTGTATTTATATTTTTATATATATCGAGTTTGCCCACCCTAAAAAAAAGGGCTGGATCCGCCACTGGGAGGGAGAAAAATATATATATAAGTTAGCCAAATAAAGAGATAGGAGTAGTAAGGATTTAGTTCAAGTGAAGTGTATTAAGGATGAAGATCAAAAAATACTTTTCTTAGAAGATGATATTCAACAAAGATGGATGAGATATATTGCTAAACTTTTTAACGAAAATTGTGAAAATAAGATTGACTATAGTGACCTTAGCACCCTAAATGAAAATAAAGATTTATATTTTTTTCGGCGTATTAGTAAAACCGAAGTTAGAGAGGCTTTAAAGAAAATGAAGGGTGCAAAAGCTGTTGGACCTGATGATATTCCAATAGAGGTGTGGAAATGCTTCGGAGATGAAGGAATATCTTGGCTTACTAAACTTTTTAATACTATTTTGAAGACTAAAAAGATGCCAGATGAGTGGAGAATGAGTGTGTTAATTCCTATTTTTAAGAATAAAGGTGATACACAAGATTGTGCGAATTATAGAGGAATTAAGTTAATGTGTCATACTTTAAAACTATGGGAGCGAGTTATAGAGCATAGGTTGCGGCGTGATACTAATGTCATGGTTTAAAATTGCGCAATTAGAGGCGCGCCTCAAGGCGCGCCTTTGCGCAATTTCATCAAAAAACGCCTCGAGGCTTACGCAATTCTGGACCTGGCTGAGGCGTACGCCTCACCTGGACTGAGGCGTGCCTCAGAGGCGCAATTGCGCAATTCTGGGTGAGGCGTACGCCTCACAGAACCGGCCCCACCCACTTAAAATGAAGGCTTTTCTCCCCTTCATCCCGCACGGCTTTCCTCCTCTCCGAAAAAAACACCTCCCAGCTCTCTGTACGCGAAACTGCACGCGTCCCGCACGGTCGGCCAAGCTACCCGCCGCTCCTCCCGCCGGCGCCGCCCCTCTCCGGCGAAGAGAAAACTTCCGGCCACCCTCTAGGAGTACTCCACATTCGATTTTAGGTATTTTTTTTAAGTTTAGGGATTTTTTTTTTTTTTGGTTAAAACCCACTGTAGGGGCTTACGCGTTTATTGAAAAGAGCGATTACAAAAGATCCTTAAAGAGGCTAATGGCTCAACTAAAATAAAAGAAAATACATTTGAAAAAAATAAAATACATCAAAAAGAAAATAAAATCTAAAGAGCCAAAAGCCTCTAAACTAGTTACAAGTTAATGAGAAAATAAACTTATAAGAACAACATAACCAAAATATTTCAATAGATTGAAATAAAAGAGAATGAATTTTAAAGCTCCTTCTTCAATCAATAAGCTGACAAACAAAACATCTTCAATCTTTAATCTGCATTCTTCCTTCTTTAGAGTATAACCAAAATTATTAAGAATGAAATTGATGAAGTCATTAAGAAACCTGAAAAAAAACCTTAAACAACATATCAGTTAATAAAAATTGATTATAATTTTGAAAAGAAATAAGAACAATATAGTTTCTTAATGGCTCCGGATAAAATTTTATTATAGAAAAAAATAAAATACCAATTTTCTCAAAGATAACTGGTAGGATAGTAAAATATCATCAGATAATATAATCTTCCACATGATCAAACAATCTACTAAACCTTTTTTCAAATAATCATCATCTAAAAACTTCCAGCCAAAGCTAATGTAAAGATAATACCAAATAAATTGGCAAAATATTTCGGTCCAGCTACAATCTTGAATATTGTATAGCCAAGAAACTATATAATTTGCCCATCTACTATCCAATCCAGTTAAATCAAAGAGAAAAGGCAAAATATTCTTCCATAATAAAATGATTAATTTAAACATCATAGCCAACCAATCAATTAACTTGATCAAAATATAGTATCTTAATTGCTCAGAAATAAAATTTTATTTACAGAAAAATAAAATACCATTTTTCTCATAAAAAAAACTAGTTTGGATAGCAAAAGAAATAAAAAAATTTTTACTCCTCCAATAAACCAAATCATCCATAGATACAGAAAGAAAAACCAAATTCTAAAACTTTCCAGCCATAATAATAGAATATGACCAACTATTCCATATAAGATCCAAGCCAAAATAATCCAGAAAATTATTAAAGCTATTGAAATACATCCAATATATACAGAAAAAAAATTCATTACATTTGCTATCCGAACTAGAATTTTCAAAAAGAAAAGGTAAATTATACTTCTATAGTAAAATTTTAATCTAAACAACAAAACAAACAGAATAACTCTAAAAATTCAATAAGAACGAATATAAGGTAAACCACTTTTATCAAGGTTTATTATACCCCTTAATAAAGTAGGTATATTATTTTGATGAAATAGAGTAAATTGATCCAAATTGCAACCAGTTTTAGCTAAAAAATCTGCAGCTGAATTTCCTTCCCTCCATATATGAGATATTTTATAGTCAAGATGAGATAGAATTTTTTTGATATCTTTTAGAATGTAAAAAGTATCAAAATTTCCAATATGATCAGCAGAAATACAACTTATAGTTAACATAGCATCAACTTCTATCCAAATTTTGAAGTATCCAGATGATAAGCATATTTGAAGACCTTTAAAAATAGCCATAAGTTCAGCATATAAAACAGAGCATTTATTAAGAGGAGAAGAAAATGCCACAATTAAATTACCTTTATCATTTCTCAGAATACCACCACAACCATATTTGTTTTCAGAAATTGAAACCATCAGTATTGATTTTGATATAATGAAGATTGGGTTTTTTCCAAATAACATATTTGAAACAAGTTTTAGAGAAATTAGGGTTTAGTTTTTTTTGATTTTTTTGGAATGTATTTGTTTTTTTGCTTTAGGAGACATGGTTAGAGGTAAAGAAAAGACGAATACGTCATTGCGGAGGGACCCTTCTTGGAAGTATAGTGTACAAGTTGACATTGGCGGCGGCGAGAAGAGCTATGTATATTTAAAGTGCAACTTTTGTGAGAAAGTTGTGAAGGGTGGAGTAACCCGCATGAAGGAGCACTTATCATGCTCTCACAAGAACGTAGCACCTTGTGCAAAACTGCCGGACAATGTGAAGGAAGAAATATGTGCTTACATGAAGAAAACTACCACTGTCAAACACTTACAACAGCAACAATTTGATGAAAGGGTCGACCAAGGTGCCTATTTTGGGAGCGAGAGTGGAAAGGGCTCCTCCTCCACTATACATAATAGAGGTGCACGGGGTCCTATGGATCAGTACATGACTACTGAAGGAGCAGATATAATGCCTGTAGGTGGTACTAGAGAGGGTCGGCGACAGGTTTGCATGGACATTGGGAGGTTTTTTTTTGAAAATGCAATACCTTTTAATGTTGCTACATCGCCTGCCTACTTCAGTATGATGCGGTCTGTAGGATTGTATGGAAGAGGGTTGAAAGCACCTTCTATGTATGAGTTGCGCACTTGGATTTTAAAGGAGGAGTTGCAGAACACCGAGCGAACCATTGGTGAGATTAAAAGGACATGGATTGAGACAGGTGTGACTATAATGTCAGATGGATGGTCTGACATGAAGAGTAGGAGTTTGATAAACATCCTTGTCAACAATCCCTATGGTACAGTGTTCTTAAAATTTGTTGAAGCTTCTGATGAGGTGAAGAATGCTACATTTATTTTTAATTTACTTGATGGAGTTATTGAGGAGATTGGAGAGCAGTTGGTTGTCCAGGTAGTGACTGATAATGCCAGTGCATACAAAGCAGCTGGTCAGATGTTGATGGAGAAGAGGACACACCTCTATTGGACACCTTGCGCAGCACATTGTATTGATCTCATATTGGAGGATCTTGGTGACTTACCTCAGCACAAGAGTGCTCTTGTTAGGGCGAAGAAGATTACAAAATTCATCTACAATCACTCTTGGGTATTAAGCTTAATGAGAAAATTTTCAAAGAAAGAAATCATTCGACCTGCAACCACTAGGTATGTTCATATTTTTTACGTTGTAAATCATTCCAACTGTATGTTCATAGTTTTAACATTTGGGCATTGTAGGTTTGCCACCTCCTATTTGACACTGCAGAGCTTGATGGAGGTGAGGCAACCTTTGGAAGCCATGTTTACATCAACTGAATGGCTAAACTCTGCTTGGGGGAAGAAGAGTGAGGGAAAGGAGATAAGAAAGATAATTCTGAATGATAAATTTTGGGCTACTGTGACCTATGTCATTTTGAGCACGAGACCCTTAGTGCAAGTTCTACGCTTAGTGGATGCAGAGAAGAAACCAGCTATGGGTTTTATTTATAATGCTATG
Organism: Dendrobium nobile; assembly: GCA_022539455.1. Taxonomy (NCBI): domain Eukaryota; kingdom Viridiplantae; phylum Streptophyta; class Magnoliopsida; order Asparagales; family Orchidaceae; genus Dendrobium; species Dendrobium nobile. Next base: position 48,007,448 of record CM039723.1, read on the forward strand.
GATGAGGCCAAGGAGTTGATTGCACATAACTTGGGAGGAGAGGAGGCAAGTTATAGGGAGATCTGGGATATCATTGATGCTCGGTGGGAGGTGCAGTTACACCGACATCTACATGCAGCTGCATATTATCTTAACCCTCAATTTCAATATTCAGAGAAAAAATCTTCAAATCCGGAAGTTAAGCTTGGTCTATATCACTGTATGGAAAGATTAATACCGGAGCAGGCAGATAGGGAGCTTGCAGATTTACAGCTTGTTCTGTTCCGGAATAAAGAGGGTTTTTTTGGTTTGAATGTAGCAAAAGCAACCATTTCTAAACGGTCTCCAGGTATAATTAATTTGGTAAATGCAATACACTTTATTCAATATTCTGAATTTTGATTATATTTTCTTCTTGAAAACAGTTGAATGGTGGATCCAATTTGGTGATTCCACCCCTGAGCTACAGAGTTTTGCTGTGAGAGTGTTGGGCCTCACTTGTTCTTCTTCTGGGTGTCAGCGAAATTGGAGTACATATAGTCAAGTGCAAACAAAGAGAAGAAATCGACTATCTACACTCAGAATGAACTCCCTCGTATACATAATGCACAACAAGAGGTTAAGAGATAGGAGGTTGAGGAATAAGGGGTTGAAAGATGATGAGGACCCGTTGGTGTGTGATGATCTGTCGTCTGATAATGAGTGGTTCATAGATGATGAGGCAGATTTATCATTATCAGACTTACAGGTAGAAGATCTAAATGTGGATGTATTGAGGGGCGAAGCAGATCAAACGGGTACATCCACTAGTACCACACCACACACATCTACTAGCTCTGCAAGTAAAGGTATATGTTCTCTGCCAGTCTGCTTGATAATGAGTGGTTCATCCAATTAATATGCTAATAATCTTTTCTTTTAATGAACAGGGAAGAGAAAAGTGAGCCATGTTGAAGATGAAGATGACATGGCATTCATAGATACAATTGGAGAAGAAGATTCACTTGAAGACTGATATTTTGTGATGGGATATGACTTCATTTTATATGTTTTTTGTATTTTGGGAGTTTTGTTAAACTGATATTTTGTGATTTTGTACTTTGGGACATAATTTTATTGCATCTACTTTCTTATTTTCCATTATTGCTATTATTTTCCTGCTAAAATCCTTAATTTTTCATTTACGCAATTCTGTGTTCGTGAGGCTTATGCCTCAGACCGCCTCGAGGCTTACGCCTCGCCTCACGGACGAAAACCGCCTCGAGGCGCAGTTACGCAATTTTAAACCTTGACTAATGTTTCTCAAAATCAATTTGGATTCATGCCGGGTAGGTCGACTATGGAAGTCATACATTTATTAAGAGGTTTGATGGAGAAATATAGAGAAAATAAGGAGGATCTACATATGATATTTATTGATTTAGAAAAAGCATATGATATAGTTCCAAGAGAAGTGCTATGGAGAGTTCTTGAAAAGAAAGGAGTTAATAATGCTTATATTCAAATCATTAAAGATATGTATGCAGGAGCTATTACTCATGTTCAAACACAAGGTGATTTGACCAAGTATTTCCCTATTTCGGTTGGGTTACATCAAGGATCAGCTTTAAGCCCATATCTTTTTGCTTTAGCCATGGATGTTCTCACTAGACATTTGCAAGAGGATGTACCTTGGTGTATGCTTTTTGCTAATGATATTCTTCTTGTTGATAAGACTAGAGAGGGAGTTGAAAGTAAACTTGAATTATGGAGGTCAACATTAGAGATTAAAGGTTTTTGCTTGAGTAGATCTAAAACTGAATATATGGAGTGTAATTTTAGTAGTAATAGACCTAGTGAGGGGATTGTGACTTTGGGCGATCAAGTCATTAATAGAAGTACACGTTTAGATATCTTGGATTTATTATTCAGAGTGATGGTGAAGTAGATGGGGATATTATCAGCAGAGTTCAAGTTGGATGGTTGAAGTGGAGGAATGCATCGGGCTTGTTGTGTGATAGAAAAGTACCCCTCAAACTTAAGGGAAAATTCTATAAGATGGTAGTGAGGCCTGCAATGCTTTATGGTGCTGAATTTTGGCCATTAAAAGAGAAGCATAATACTAAGTTAAGTGTGGCAGAGATGAGGATACTCAGGTGGCTGAGTGGCTTTACCCTTAGAGATAAGATACGAAATGAGCATATACGTGAAAAGGTTGGAGTAGCTCCAATAGAAGATAAGATTAGAGAGGTTCGCCTTAAATGGTTTGGTCACATAAAACAGCGGCCTTCCAATGACCTGGTTAGGAGAGTAGAGGTATTAGATTTGACTTATGTTAAGAGAGGTAGAGGCAGACCTAAAAATACTTGGTTAGAAAATATTAGGAATGACCTTTCTTTATTAGATTTAAACGAGAATTTGACCTTTAAGGACACAATGGAGAAAAAGGATTCATGTAGTCGACCCCACATAGTGAGATAAAGGCTTGATGTTGTTGTTGTTGTTGCTAAAAGCATGCTATGGGATTAATGTACTTTTGGACAGCCTCCGATTGACAACCCTGTACAGAACTTGGTTGCCATCCAACAAAAAATCAATCCAAAACTTCTTGTTGGCATCAAATACGTTAATCTTGAGTATAATATATCTTATCCATTGCACAACTTAATGGAAGATATAATATATCTTAACTCAAGATTGCTGCAAAATAAAGTGCAAATGCTAGAAAGAAGATGATTTCATTGTTGTGATGTGGCTCCAAGAAAAATATTATGTTTTTTTAGGGTGAAGTGGCAGTGGCTTAGTTCACTTAAATTAGATCGAGTGGGTTGGCTTATTTAAACGTAGGTGGTTTGGCTAACCCATGGGAGTTGGATTTAGGTTTCGTTTGGGGCAGCTTTCATATGGCTTTTTAAAGCAACTTTTTAGTTAAAAATTTTCAAGTCCAAAAAATATTTATACTAGAAAACTGCTTTATAAAGCAACAAGAAAGCTGTCCCAAACGAAGACTTAGTGTGGGTTAGTTTTTGATATTTTTTTGTTGCTCAAGTTATAGTTATGGTTTTTTAAGGCTTTAATAGGATAAGATTAGGCAGGTTCAATTTTTTGAAAGTTTTGGCGCTACTTTGGCAGATAAATGTAACACAATAATTTTGCAGGATGGTTGATTATTTTTTGGAGAAATTTGGGATAGAAGTTATGTGGGAAAATTTGAATGAATGGCGCTCGGAGTGTGGTGTACTGGGAAGAAAGATGGCATCTACCAATAGATCTTATAGTAGTATGATGAGTACTTTAAGTCTTATCCTAAATCAATAAAAAGCTGCAACTTAGCCAGTTATTTCTTGCAATAGCCTTGAAGGTTTGTTGGTGAAATGAGAAGAAGATGAATAGGTTCTCAGATTTGGGAGTTAATGAGTTTTTTTATTATTTGCTTGACATTAGAATTAAATGGCTATTAGTAATGGATTAAAAGGGAGGAAAGGAAATGGCAATTGTTTCTGGGCATGTGTTGGGTGATGGAGATTGTTGTATTCACTAAGAAGATGGCTATTATTTCCTTGATGAGGTTACTATAGTAAATTAAGAGAAATGTTTGAGATGCGAGCATGGGAGTTCAAATCTGAGTTGGGAGGAAGTCAAATTTGAGTTGGGAGGAAGAAGGGGTCGCACACCAATTAGTCAAGAGTGAAAAAGAAAACAATTAAAAGCACTTGGTAACACTTAACTTAGGAGTAAACATTCCTCATGCTCAATCATTCAATGCCATTAGATCAATGAACTGTGTTTCACCCTAATTCCTAAACTACTAGGTAGCCAGTTGTCGTCATCTTCCTAGTAGGCTACTCTTTTACATTCACCCATTAAAATTTCAAACCCAATTTTCTAAGTTTCTCTATCAAGTAAAAAACCATCCTAGAAGGCTATCACTTTTTTTTTTTTTCTGAACTTTCTAAAGTTTGAACTAACCTTTTCCTGTTCTGTTAAAACCTTATCTACCCTTAAATGTATCCTAATTTGAATAAAAAATACACAAATTACAACCCAAATTGAACCCAACCATCTTTGGTTAGCCAATCCTACCAAGTTAAAATAAGCCAACACACCTATCTGATTCAAATGAACTAATCCAACACTTGTTCACCTCAAAAGTGTCCAATAATTTTTTTTTCTTTTGATCCACTGTACAACAACGACATTCTCTTCTTAGTGGCTTTTTACACTTTCTTATATTGCATTCATGTTGTTCAAACCTTGGAGTATTAATTGTAGTTGAGGTTTGTTGTGCTGTGAAATTTAGGCTTCTTAGATGTCAATTCAAATGCTTGAATAATAATTTGTGTTAATTGAAAAATTTAGTTCAAAACGCAGAACTTTGCTTATGAGGCTATATTGAATTACATGAACTTTATTATATCCCTTTACATGCTTTGATGAAATTGATCAAGTTTACCTAAAATACAAACTATGCATGTTGATATGTTGTTGAATGTGTAATCTTTGTTATAACATTCATTGTGCAATTGGAATGCTAGTATATTTATCATTTGAGTTCTTAAGTCTATTAATATTCATGTTATTAAAATTTTAGAAAACTTTTTAAGCTCTTTTATGATAATAATTATGCTAATTTTTCAATTAAGATTGTGAGAATATGATTGAGTTTGCTGACCTTAGCATCCTTAATGAAATAATGATTTTTATTCTTATCGGCGTATTAGTAAAACTGAAGTTAGAGATGCTTTAAAGAAAATGAAGTGTAGAAAGTTATTGGACCTGATGATATTCCAATAGAGGTGTGGAGATACTTAGGAGATGAAGGAATTTCTTGGTTTGCTAAACTTTTTAATATTATTTTAAAGACAAAAGATGTCAGATGAGTGGAGAAGAAATGTATTGTTTCTTTTTTCTTAGGAATAAAAGTGAAGTACAAGATTGTGCAAAGTATAGATAAATTAAGTTAATGTGTCATAATTAAAAACTATAGGAGGGAGTTATAGAGCATAGGTTATGATGTGATACTAATGTTTCTCAAATCAATTTGGATTCATGCCGGGTAGGTGTACTATGGAAGCTATATATTTATTCAGATGTTTGATGGAGAATTATAGAGAGAATAAGGAGGATCTTCATATGATATTTATTGATTTAGAGAGAGCATATAATAAAGTTCCAAGAGCAGTTTTATGGAGAGTTCTAGAAAAGAAAGGGGTTAATAATGCTTATATTCAAGTCAAGAATATGTATGCAGAAGCTTTTACTTGTCTTTAAACACAAGGTGGTTTGACCAAGTATTTTCCTATTTTTTAGGTGTGTCAATTTCGGGTCACGGGTTGGGTTCGGGTCGAACCCGGAATTGACCCGACACTATTTGGGTTAACCTAAATCCGACCCGTTTTTTCAAACGGGTCGGTTATCTGGACCCAAACCCGACCCGCTTCGGGTTTGGGACCTTTGGGTCAACCTAACCCGACTTGTAAGTCTTAAACCTTATTTGGTTATTCCGATTTCTCGCATGCAGTTCAGTCCTCCGGCAGTGGAAGACGGAAGTGGCTGTCGGCGGAGCAATGACAACGGTGCAGGAAGCAACGCGACAATGGTGTAGGCGGCGATGCGACAGCGAGCAGGCAACTCGGGAAGGCGACGCGACTTGTTGCTGTCTCCCGATGCGATGGAGCGATGTGAAGCGATGCGGGCAGTCAGGGCAGGCGGGTCGTGGCGCACGGGGCACGCAACGCTGGTAGACTCGGGCAGGGGCTGTCAGAGCGGGCAGATTGGTTTTTTTGGGTCATTCCGGGTTAGTCCCAAGTTTCCAGGTCAACCCGAACCGACTCAGTTTTGCAAACCGGTAAATTTTTCGGACCCAAACCCGACCTATTTCATGTTCCAATCAACCCAAACCCGAAATTTTCCGGTCAGATTTTCGGATCGGGTCCAATATTGACACCTCTACTATTTCTGTTAGTTTACATCGAGATCAACTTTATGCTCATCTCTTTTTGCTTTAGTCATGGATGTTCTCACAAGACATTTGTAAGAGGTTGTACCCTTGTGTTTGCTTTTTGCTGATGATATTCTTCTTGTTGATGAGACTAGAGAGGGAGTTGAAGGTAAATTTGAATTATAGAGGTCAACCTTAGAGTCTAAAGGTTTTCATTTGAGTAAATCTAAAACTGAATATATGATGTGTAATTTTTGTAGTAATAGATCTAATGAGGGGATTGCGACTTTGGGCGATCAAATCATTAGTAAAAGTACAAGTTTTAGCTATATTGGATCTATTGTTCAGAGTGATGGTGAAATAGATAGGGATAGTACTAGCTGAATTCAAGTTGGATGGTTGAAGTGGAGGAAGGCATCAGGCTTGTTGTGTGATAGAAAAATCACCCTCAAACTTAAGGGAAAATTCTACAAGATGGGGTGAGACCTGCAATGCTTTATGTTGCTGAATGTTGTCCATTAAAAGGGAAGCATAATATTAAGTGTTGTAGAGAGGAGAATGCTTAGGTGGATGAGTGGCTTCATTTTTAAAAGCAGGATACGAAAGGAGATGTGAAAAGGTTGGAGTTGCTCTAGTGGAAGATAAAATTAGTGAGAGTCGCCTTAGATTCGTTTGGTCACATAAAATGGCAGCCTTTGGATGATCCAGTTAGGAAAGTAGATGTATTAGATTTGGCTTATATTAAGAAAGGTAGAGTAGATCTAAAAAGTTTTGGTTAGAAAATATTAGAAATGACCTTTCTTTGTTAGATTTAAGTGAGAATTTGACGCTTAAATGGTAGCCCATCTTACGTAGTGAGATAAAAACTTGATGTTGTTGTTGTTCTAGTATGATAATAATTATGCTGATATTTTTTGTTTATTAGTTCATTTTTATAAAGTCAATATACATTGCTTCAGACTTATTGTGATCCACTTTTCCATATGATGAAATTTAAATATAATATTGATTCATACTTGCGTATTAAACTAACACCAACACCAAGTTTACTGAAGTTTTGTAATTAAATCTACGAACATGCCACCTAGATCATTTAGACTTTCTTATGCAAGAAATTGGCTCTATTAATGATGCATAGGGCTATTATCCTCTTTTGATTGATGATTTAGAAGAAAATTCTCAAATGAGAGGAGCACACTATATTTTTTAAGTGGTTTGACACCCTAGCTTATTTCTACACCTAAGCATACACAACTTACGATTCTGCTATTACTTCCCTTCTTTAACCTAGAAGTCGGTAAAAAAATTGTCACACTTTCTACTCTCCTACGTTGGCAAATTTAACCCAAAACAAATGATAAATAAGTGAAGAACCAAATCTTCCAAGACTATAACAATAAGAGTAAACTGGAAAGAAAAATGAAATAAAAGAAAGGAACTTAAAAGATAGTTTTGCATTAAAAACTTAGTGAGTAAATCACTTTATGCTGTGAATGTTATTATTTTTTTTTTATTATTTTTTTATTATTATTTTTTTATTTTTTATATGCTGTGAATGTTATGATTCAAGTGCTCTTCTCAGTTGGTGAATGAAACAAAGCGCAATTAGTTTCTAGAGATAATCCAGAAGTTTTCACAGAGACTGCAAGATCTTGAAATCTTTCAATGGATGTTGTAGCAAAATTTTGATTCTTAAATACTTTTATTTATAAGTGTTGATATAAGGAGCAAAAAACATAAAAGAATCTCTTCAAATCTAAGAAGATAAAATGTCAAGTTAGTAGTTCACGCTGCAAGGAACCATCACCACGCAGGCGAAATCCCATAACATTCTATGGGAATCAACATCGCTTTGTTAGGTTCTAGTTGAGTTTAGTAAGGAAAGGAGATGTACATGGAAGGTTCTTATATATATACAATGAGTGTTGTATATAAAATAAATATTACATTTAATAGTATGATATTATTTGTGTTACAGTACTCTTCTAAATTGGTTGGTGTGATGTTGAACTAAAGTTTTCCAGAGTGAGTTGAAATACAATGAGCTTTAGTGTTTAGAGGGCTTTAACATATATTTTGCAGTTAGAGCTTGAAAGCTTTTCAGGTGTTATTCATGATTGTGATAGTATCAATTTGATTCTAGAAGACTTATATCTATAAATTTTAAGATGGGGGACAAAAAACATGGATGGAGAAGATCAAATCTAAGAATGATGGATTGTTAAACTAGCCATTTACCATGCAGGGAGTCATTATTTGCAGTAAAAATCCCACAACATTGTGGGAAACGATAGTGCTTCGTTTGGTTCTACTAGCTTAATTTATTAAGGAATTGAGATGTCCAAGAAATGCTTTTTATTTATATATAATAAATGTTATTCATATATTGATAGGATAATTAAGAATAGGTTTTTATATGCGTTAAAGTGCTCCTCTCAGTTGATGAGTGAAACAGTGAACAAAAGTTTTTCAAAGAGAATTAGTAATGAGCTTCATTAATTGTGTTCTGAGAATTTTCATAGAGAGTTTACAAAAAAAGCTTGAAAGTTTTTTCTACCTATTTTCATTGGATGTCATAATATCATTTTTACTCTAAAAAACTTATAATAAAATATTGAGATGTCGGGCAAAAACATAAAAGGATCTCATCAGTTTTGAGAAGGATAAAGAAGTCAAACTAATTGTGTACTATGAAGGAGCTAATATTGCACATAGCCAAAATCATATAACATATGTGGACATCGACGACAGTTCAATGGATTTGGGTAGCAAGAAAATGATACTTATAGGGAATGATTTTATTTATATGTAATGAATGTTGTATAAAAAATGAATTGGGGTTATTAAAAATAGGATATTATATGAATAAAATAGATTATTTATAAATAATTTTATTTAATCAAGTATAGAAACTTGAATAAAATGTTTTTGATCAAAATGAGAGCCTGGTAGAGTGTATCTATTGGCCATAAACCACCCTTGAAGTAAATTTGCTTCACTAAATATGAATATATGTGATGAGGACATCAGTAGAAGATTCCAGTGTGTCTATCACATGAGACATCGCAAATCGACGGTCACGATCACGAGCATCTATTTATGAGTTCTTTTATGTTATTGTATTAGTATTATTTTATTATTTGTTTTAGTTGACCTTTGTACCCCTACAAGGGAGTTTAGTGAGTTGTAGCCCGAAGGGCATATGTGTCTTTGGTTTTTCTTCATTGTTGAGGCCTATATATAGTGGCCATAGTCTTTGTATTGATTTTTTAATGATTTCTTAATAAAATTTTTGATTTACCTCTCTTGAGCTTGTGAGTTCTTGAGTGGCGAAATCCCAATGCGTGGGCAAGCAATACCCACCAGTCGCGGAGGTTCTCCGGGCTCATGCCATCTCCCCTTAACCGACCCCCTCCACCTCACCAAACCGCCGGACAACCCACACCCCCATCCAGCCGCCAGTCCGGCCCCCTCCCTAATCCTCCCTTAGCCGCCGGCCCCCCTTGCCCCATGATTTGAATTTCAAAATTCAAATCACTTAATTACCTTCCTAAAATAAACTCCTTGCCATTTAGGTAAGTATCCATATTTGAATTCAATTAAATATTTGAATTCTAAATACTTTCCTACTGTCAAAACTGATGCATGCAAATTAGAAAGAAAAGTCAAGATAGGAGAACACTAGGAAAAATGAAACCAAACTCGATTCAAAATAAAATGCGGACATCCAAACAAACATCAAAACAAACAAAAAGTCGAACAAACGAAACAAAATTATAAAATACAAACACTATCCTCAGAACAACTGGCAAGCAGTTTCCTCACATGCAACGAATTGTAGGTAAAATATGATAAGTGCTTAGGGCTTGCAAACCAAGGGTCCACCACAGCAACAAGGTCCAATGTCCAACCAAACTCCTCCAGCAAATGTCACCAAATTCTGCCAACAAACACCTCCAATAGTTCAAGAAGAAGGATACAAGTGGAGTGGAACTTGTGTAGAGCAGAAGAGATTAGAAGCCAAGACGAAATAGAGAGGAAGAGATAATTAGAACAAGCTCTCAAGCTTTTCCAAGAAAGGAGAAAAAACCCTCCGATTTTTAGAGACTTTTCTCATGATAATCAACAACCTTCTCATGACAAATACATCTCTAATTTATAAGAGAAAAAGGGGAGCCAAACAGCCAATTTTCAACTCCAACCAAACCAATCAGGTAACGGAAAGAGGAAGGCCAGCAGGCAAAACAGAACAACACCCAAAAAAGGCAGCACATGAACCGGGTAAAGCAGCCACAGGAAAGCAACCAGGGAAGAAACCGAAAAGACAACACAAGGGACCAGAACCAGCACCCAGCAAAGGGAGTAGAACTAGCCATGGGAAACAACACCAGGAAGAAACCAAGGGGGCATAAAGAAGGGGAAGAGGCAAGTACAAAATCCACATAATAAGCTAAAAGGAAAAGTACCTTTTCAAATTAATGAACTAAATAGTGTAATAACTCCTCCAAATAATGAGCTAAACATCAGCTCAAGCAATAATGAGCTAGGACCAAGTAGATCCCAAATTTTCAGCTCACAATCAAAGCAGCCAAGGCCCAACCCAAGAGCAGCCAAGGTCCAACCTGAGAGGCAACAAGCAGCCCAAAGACCAAAAGAACCCAAGCTAGCACACCCAAGACTTGCCATGCCCAAGCACTACGTACTCATGATCATTGGATGATCTCCATCATTGCATAGTATAAAAAAACTTAAAAACAACTATAATATTCAAATTACAATAAAATGAAAATAAACTAAAATATGCATGTTTAAAAACCCAATTAGGAAACTTCCCAAATTAAATCAAATATGGAATTAAAATTCAGATTTGATTCGAATCCATAATTCACTCCTTTGGTCCCACATGCATTAAATCTTGACATCTAATCCCCTCCCTACAATGTCGGCCCCCTCTACTTTCCTATTTCTCTCCCCAATTAATTCTCTAATTCAAATTAATTGCCCCCCCCCCCCCCCCTCTTAACTCCCTAAACTGTCGACCCCTCCTTGGCTATTTGAAGACTAATTTGAGAGCTCAATTCACCCCTTTCGTCCCTTAGAAAATATTGAAATAAATTTTAAATTTTCTAAGATCTCTTGCCCACTTCCCTAGCCTTAAACCTTAACCTCCCTTCCCCTTTTCCCTCCATCCGTGAAGCCCTCACCGCCGACCCTTCCCTCCCTTTTCCCCTTTTATACACGCCGGCTCCTCCAAGATTCCCACAAAGGAGATTCCTAAGTTCATGGATGGTCGATCCTTAGATCGACCACGGGTTCACATACAATTCTTAAGGACAAATCGACACCTTGCAAGCACCTTTCTTTGATCTCGATTGGGAATTCGAAGATTCCGTCCAAGGCTACGTAGATCATATACTCTACCATTTTGCCGAGACGATCAACGAACAATGACCTTCCGGCCAGTGGCAGCTCATTGGACGTTTACCTGTGCTTCCTTCTCCGGCTAGTCTCCCGTGGATCAAGACCATCGGCGTCGTCACCGTCCTAGTGGCATCGCTTAGTTTGCTAAAGTTCTCTCTCCGCTAAAGCTCCTCAAATAGTGTAAGTGCGAGAGCGAAACTCGAGGTGAAAGTTCTTGATATTAGCTTGCGGATTATTATTACCATTACATCTAGTTTTATTGTAATTTTCGATTTTATTTTTAAAGTGATCTGTTCTCTTAAAAGTGTAACTGCATGCATGAACAAAATTTTAAAGGATAATTCTTAAAGCTATTTCTTAGGATTCATTAATCTTAAAGTAAGCTAACTTGCAATAATTTTATTATTTCCTAAAATTTCCTGGTTGTTTCACATCAATATGTTTCTCTAGATTGCATGATGTTCGGCCCCTTATCTTTCCAATTCCATTATGAACTTCCATACCTACATCTTCATTATTTTTTAAAGCTTTGTCAGTCACCCATTAATGAACTTCATAATAATCTTCGTGGTGGGTGTAACAATCTTCTTTTTATATAGCCACCCGAGAAACTTTAGTCATGATATAACACTTGAAAGAAAGTCTTGTTTTCATTTGAATGCTTCTTGATGAAGAAGAGGAGGGCAAAAAAATATCCAAAAAGGAGGTGTAAGCAGACCTCTAAGAGGGAGTTGAATATGAGTCCAAAAGGGAGCAAGGGTAGGGGACATGACCATTCTACAAGTCACCATTTATGGTAGGGTTCTAAAGCAAAAACTCATGAGTCATAAAGATGTCTAATGTACAAAATTATGTAAAAGTAATAAAAACAAGAAAAGAAAATAAACATACTTCTCAGCAGAGAATGGTTTATTTTGGCAGAAGGATTTGTTATAAATATAGCATATGGCTCATGCTACTTTAGAAAAAGTGTAGTACTAAAAAAAATTTAGTAATATATTTATAATGGAATGATGTAAGAGAAAAAATATCTTTAAGTAAAAAAAATAAGATGCACATAAGTAGAATTTATGCATGTTTAACCGAACATTGACAAAAAAATAACTAGATTGAAAAATAAAACTATCATAGTTGTTGTATAAAATATTTGAATAACATACAAAACTTAAAGAAAGATAATGATAAATATTCTCAATGGAAAAATAGATAATCCAACATTGAATTAAAATATCGAACTATCATCTAGATATTTATCATCATTGCCATCATTATCTTCTATAAAATCTTCTTCATCATCCTTATCATCTTCATCATCTGTAAGTGCTTTGGCTTGGATGAATGTTTGATTTGGAGCTGGCCTGACCAGTAAAAAACCTGAACCAATTAAATCGGCATGATATGAATTACAGGCCTTGTAACTAAACAATAGCCCAAACTTTTTGGTTTATCTACACCCCGCCTCATCAAAGGTGCAAATATTGTGCCTCCATGCACTATAGCACGCTCTATTTGCACTATTGATAAGCTGTTGTCATGTTCCTGACAAATTTGGTTGTTGGTAATAATCCTAACACTTCAATCTGTTCATGGAACACATTGATGATATTCTGCAGTCTTTGAGCATCAAAACATACAGTATTGAGTGCACTGTTCTTCTCTTTCAATAATTGAGAAGGAAGAAAGTTTATATGATGCAGGTATGAGTGATCATGCATCGGATGAATTTGGTTTCAAGTCTGATTTTTTTATTGTCGTGTCCGGTCGTGGAACAAGTCTAACTATTCTAGGAAGGCTCCAACACTTGCCCATTCTTTCCTCCCTTTTAATCTCTCACTTGTCACTCTTAAATCCCTGTCTACCAAATAGCCATGCCACTCACAAGTACACAAATCCCGTGCCTACTGCCCTTCTGCTCATTTGACCAGCCATCACGGAGTAAGGAAGAATGGGCTTGCTGCAGTGCTGCATCCCCTATGCAAATCAAGGATATTTTGCACTATCCCGTAATAAAATTTTTAAGGGAAATGCACTACCCTGCAACAGATGTGCTGTAAGTTCGTTGTATTATGTTTCCACCTACAGTCTTTTTTTTTGAAGAAATGCAAATTGCATGAAAATAAGAAAAACCTAATACAAACTACAAAGCAAAAGCAACCCTTTAAAACTACCATAATGGATATGCGATTCACTAAGTTCCATTTTAGATCCATTGGGGTGATGGGGATACCAAGTAAAAGAACAACCTAAAAGGTTGGTTAGTATCCCAGCTTTTCCAAAAGATGGAAAATGAAACCTAGTAAAATCCCATATTTCATCATAATGGTTTTAAGAAGGAAAAAGGAACCTAATAGTAAAACAAGCAAAAAATAACAAGATTTAAGAAAAACAAACATAACTACTAAACTAGCTTTCCAATCATCAACCGCAACCCCATCTATATTAGGGTCCAACAAGCTCCAATCAAGAATAGAAACTTCTGATGTTGCATCAACATAACCAACAACATCCACCAAGAACAAACCAATCAGCATCAACAAAGCAAACACACCAACTGTCTCCTCAATAGTCCAAGAGTCAGCCTCTTCATAAGCAAAGTCATGCAGACTAAAAATCTCCCCCATATCCATCATACTGGAATGAACAATACCAGTAATCTTCCAATGTAAAGCCATAATACCAACAATTACCTCAAGAAGCCAATACCCGGCTTCATCAATGCCAAGGACAACCAAACTGATAATCTTCATCACTCTCTTCACATTAACGAGAGGAAAACAACAAAACTTCAAATCCTTCAAATCTTTAACCAATAAGGATTGATCTTCAAGGAGCAACTGAAAAACAAGTGACCAAATAATCACTTTGTCATTAAAAACATAAACAAACTTCTTCTTCAAACTGATAGAACCTCGGGTAGGAAATTTTGACGTTCCAGCCAACAAAGCAAAAACCATTGATCCAAATTCATTAGATCCGTTTATGGAATAAGGAAAATCCATAAATCCAGGCATTCCCGAGCTCCATTTAACATTCATAATCAAGAAAATTTTCCCATCAATTCCACTAGGACAATCCGAAACAAAGACTGAACAATCAATCTCTTCCAGGATTGCATTAGAATTTTCACCAAAAATTCTCAAGAAAACGGGCGCAGAAATAGACTTGATCAAAATCCTTATCAAATAACCTTCTCTATTCACATTTCTCAGAATTTCCAAGATTATTTCTGCCAATATCGACAAGAATCCAAAAACCTCTCGTCTCAGAAATTGTTCCGACAAAATCAAATACAAATCGATAAAAACAGACAAGAGTGCCAAGATCTTTCTCCGCTCCTCATCTCTCATATTGTTCTTCTTTCCTTCAAGAACAACAAAGACATACTAATGAAAATCAACGGCCATACAAGGCTAATGAAGCTCCGCCGATCGCAAAAGATCCGTCAGAATCGATCTTCTTTCTGACATTATTTGACCCTCAGGAAGATGGAGATCTAATAGACTCCAAAAAATTTCCAATACTCCAAGATCATAACGATCCGAGAAAATCGTCCAGAGTGCCGAGAACGATCTCCGCTCTTCTCCGCTCAACCAATTCATCTCTCTGTCAAGAACAACAAGGACGTACCAAGAACCTCCGTCGGCCATACAAGGCCGACGGAGAACCACCGATCGCTGAACCTCCGTCAAAACCGCTCGCTTCGCTCCGTCAAAACCGCTCGCTCCGCTCGCTTCGCTCCGTCAAAACCGCTCGCTCCGCTCGCTTTGCTCCGTCAAAATCGCTCGCTCCAATTATTGTTTCCACCTATTGTCAAGGAACAAAATCATGTTTTTTTTCTTAATTGACAGTTCTCCGCCTATCACAATGAAGTTCTCTCATTACTACCTTATCCTATGAAAATGTGATCATGAAAATTATGATCCAAACAACATTATCTTAACAAGGCCTTAGAGGGCTTATATCACTCGTTCACTGTGCTTGGGGCCAGCAATTGACTCGTCACCATGATGAACTTTGTTATTGCGTTGCTGAGCAAAACGCTATGCACAAAGCTCAGATACAGGATTTGTTAATTAACGGGGTAGCAGTAGCAGGTTGTATGTAGTTGTAGTCAGATCTTATTGCAGAATTGAGCATAATTATTGGCGTATTTATCATTTACATTTGCTAGAATGGATGGTTGTGGATATAATGGTTAAGATTAGTAATTAAATTATGAGGCTAAATTTATTTGCTGATAAATCTCCCCCAACTTGATTTTTGTCATCCAGTTATATGCGATGCTCTCTAATGCTTGCATTTTTTATTTGATTAAAATCACAGTTCTTGTTTTGTGGTTATCATTTTACTAAGAGTCATTGATAAAAATTAATCATTTGATAGTTCTTTTATCTACTTTTGTTTTTTTATTGAGTTTGATTGTTTAAGTAGATTTGAATTTCATACGTTAGATCGTTAGTTGTAATACCTTTTTTTTCTAGTTATCAATGCAATTTGCATTTCTTTCAAAAAAAAAAAAGTAGACTAGTGTTGTTGCATGTGCATTAAATACACGTGAATAAAAATTTACAATAGAAACAACAATATTAAGCCTTTATCACACTATGTTGGGTCGGCTACATGAATCCATTTTCTCCGTTGTGCCCTGTTAAGAGTTAAATTTTCAATTAAAAATACTAAAGAAAGGTTATTTCTAATATTTTCTAACCAAGTCTTCTTAGGTCTACCTCTACCTTTCTTAACATAAGCCAAATCTAATACGTTTACTCTCCCAACCAGGTCATGGAAACCTATCGTTTTTTGTGACCAAACCATCAAAGGAGACTTTCTAATTTTATCTACCACGGGAGCTACTCCAACTATTTTCACGTATATGCTCGTTTAAGAGTAAAGCCACTCATACACCTAACCATCCTCATTTCTTCAAAACTTATCTTAATATTATGTATCTCTTTTAATGGTCAACTCTGCTCCATAAAGCATTGCAGGTCTCACCATCATCTTATAAAATTTTCCCTTAAGTTTGAGGGTACTTTTCTATCACACAACAAAGCCCGATGAATTCCTCCACTTTAACCATCCAACTTGAATTCTACTAATAATATCCCTATCTATTTCACCATTACTCTGAACAATAGACCCAAGATATCTAAAACGTGTACTCTTATTAATGACTTGATAGTCCAAAGTCAATCTCCCCCAATAAATCTATTACTACTAAAATTACACTCAATGTATTCGATTTTAGATCTACTTAAGCGAAAATTTTTAGACTTTAAGGTTGACCTCCATAGTTCAAGTTTACCTTCAACCCCCTCTCTAGTCTTATCACCAAGTAGAATATCATCAGCAAAAAGCATGCACTAGGTTACATCCTCTTGCAAATGTTTAGTAAGGACATCCATGACTAAAGCAAAAGATATGGGCTTAAGACCTTGATGCAATCCAACTGAAATAGGAAAATACTTGGTCAAACCACCTTGTTTTTGAACACAAGTAATAGCTCTTGAATACATATCTTTAATAACTTGAATATAAGCATTATTAATCCCTTTCTTTTCTATTACTCTCCATAACACTTCTCTTGGAACTTTATTATATGCTTTCTCTAAATCAATAAATATCATATGTAGATCCTCTTTATTCTTACTATACTTCTCCATTTAAATTCTCAATAAACGTATAGCTTCCATAATAGACTTACCCGACATGAATCCAAATTGATTTTGAGAAGCATTAGTATCACAACGCAGTCTATGCTCCATAACTCTCTCCCAATGTTTTAAAGTATGACACATTAACTTAATTCCTCTATTATTTACACAGTCTTGTGCATCACCTTTATTCTTAAAAATAGGAATCAACACACTCATTCTCCACTCATCTAGCATCTTTTTAGTCTTCTAAATAATATTAAAAAGTTTAGTAAGCCAAGAAATTTCCTTCATCTCATGAGCATTTCCACACCTCTATTGAAATATCATCAAGTTCAATAGCTTTTCACACTTATTTTTTTTAAAGCTTCACTAACTTTAGTTTTACCAAGATGATGATAAAAAAAAAATTTCTATTTTCATGAGTGCTAATGTTACTAAAGTCAATCGTATACTCACAATTTTCATTTACAAGCTTAACAAAATATCTCATCCACCTTTGTTGAATATCCTCTTCTAATAAAAACACTTTTTAATTTTCATCTTTAATGCACCTCACTTAAACTAATTTTTTACTTCTCTTATCTCTTAGTTTGACTAGCTTATACATATATCTTTCGTCCTCCTTAGTATCTAATCTAATATATAAATCATTAAAAGCTAATATATTTGTATTGCATATTAATTTTTTTAGACTCCTTACAGGCGACCTCTTTATAGTTTTTTCAATTGTCAGCGTTTTTACATCTCAACCATTTCTTTTAATAAATTTTCTCATTTTTTATCTTTTCTTGTACATTTTGATTTCATCATTAACTATTTTTACTATTTAGAGCTTTTCCTTTTGATACTCTAAGCACATTCTTTGCAATATTTTTATTATCCCCAGCTACATTTTCTCACATAACATTTGCTTTCTCATGCATATATAAAATCTTAAGATCTCGAATCTTACTTTTAAAAATATTTTTATTTGTATTTTTTAAATGCACATTTTACATTATTTTTATATTCTGTCCCTTCATCTTAAAGTCCAAAATTAATAAGCGATAATGGGTGTATAAATTTTCATTCAGGATAGCTTTTCAATCTTTGCAATCTAAACGATCAATTTCTCTTATAAGATTAATTAATCTGAGTTTTACTATATCAATTCTTATAGGTGATGAGATACTCATATCTTTTCTTAAAAAATATATTAGTAATTACAAAATCATAAGTTAAAGCAAAATCTAATATGGTCTTATCACCTTTATTGATCGCTCCAAACCCATAGTCATTATGTATGCTTTTAAAATCATATATCTTTCTACTAACATGGCCATTTAAATCTCCACAAATAAAAATTATTTCTTCAAGAGGTATCTTTTATGTTAATTCTTCTAAGTCATTTTAAAATTTTAATTTTGAACACATCCAAATCTGTTTGAGGAGCATAAACACTTATAATATTAATAATCTTAGCATCAACAATAATTCTTAATGCTATAATACTATTTCTAATTCTATTAATTTTTACAATATTATCTTTCAAATTCTAATATATAATCAAACCAACACCATTTCTAGTATGACTTCTACTAGAATATTAATGTTTAAATCCTAAACTATCGATCTGCTTAGCTTTTTCACTAACCCATTTAGTTTCTTGAATGTATAGCATATTTATGTCTATGAACCATAATATCTACTAATTTCAATAATTTGCCTACAAGGGATCCTACATTCCAAGATTATATCCTAATTCTAGTTTCATGCACTATTTTCTTTGTGCATATCCGTCCGTGCTGTGGAAACCCTCTCTTATTTAACACTGCACCCAAGCATTAGTGCAGCGACCCTTGCACAATTCTCGCTATATTTAGGTCATACAATGTGTCGCTTTCAGGAAACGCCCTAGTATTAATATATTGTATTAAATGATTTATGTCAACATGCATAAATATCTATATTTAAAATATTTTAATCATATTATCAATTGAAAGCCAGTTTCTCTAAATTTTTTTGGAAGGAACTATCATTTATTTAAGCCTAAGAGAAGATTTTCACATTCCCTAGTTTAAGAGTGATGCAAGCTATAATGGAGGTTACAATATGTTTTAATGCCTTTTCAAAATATGAATTGTGTTTTACCATAATTTTATATGAAAATATAGGCCATATATAAGACACCAATAATTTAACAATGAGGTCCCATACATAAAGTTCCATAGACTTTAAATCTTGTAAGTGAGGTTAAGGTGAGTAGAAAAATAATCCAGCCTCTTATACTAACTGCTTTAGTAACCTTATGTTTAATGCTTTCCTAAATACAAAAATAATGCCAATTGTATTGTAAGGAAAAATTGCTTGTTCTTCTATAGCTTGGTGAATTAATCAAATGAAACATAAGAGATGTCAATTGAAGAATGAGATAACAAAATAAAAATTCCAAAAAGATTTATGGAGTTTTGCTGGAGTGAGTAGAAGAATAAGCCTTTGGCTACCCGTATTTAATTGAAGAATGAAAACCAAATAGTTCTAATCAATCAAAAACCATTTTCTTTAGCGATTTCCAATGGAAACAGGCGAAGAAGCTTCTTTAGCGACTTTTTAAATCAAATTTAGACATTGCGTTATTATTTCATGAAGTATAAGGTACCACATTTAGACTTGCGATCATCGTTAACTTCCAATGCATGCAACTATATATGTTGAATAAATGCAGATTATAAAAGGATTTATGTAGCCGACCCCACGTAGTTGGACAAAGGCTTTATGTTGTTGTTGTTGTTGCTGCTAATCTTTCACAACCTCTAACTAATTTAATACCTCCAATGAAAATTATTTGATCGATAAGTGATAAAAATTTTAGAATATTAGATGAAATAATTCTAAATTTGAATTTCTTAGTTAAAAAAAAAGGAAAAAGATTTGAGTGACTTATAACAATTGAAGAAAAATATTTCACAAAACAGAGAAATACTTGAGGATCAAATGGTAAATCGAATACAATTCTTATTGTAATTAGAAGAAAATTTTTATGTAATTATTCATGTACTATTTTTTAATTTTGGATAAACCCTTTTAGCTTCTCAATTTTAAAATTATAATTGTGCCTTTAGACCCAAAACAAAAAAACTTGTGAAGCATGAATTAGGCATGATGAGTTTGAATGTCGGCATTTACCTTAAAATTTGTTTATTTTTTAAAATAAGTTTTTTTTATAGTATTTTTCTCCAATATGAACATTCGCCAAAAATTGACTAAAAAATTCTAAGTTTTCTTTTCTTAAGGGATTAAGTGCGGATGGGTTTACATAGTTATATAAATTTTTTATTATTTAAAACAAAATATTTTGAAAAATTAGCAAACAAAAACCATTTTGTTAATCTTATTATATTATTGATTTATTTAAACCTAATTTGCACTAATAGTGTTAGACACCTAAACTACTTTAATTTATTTTAATAAATGAAGAAGACAAATGTTTAAGACTAAGACATTTAATTAAATGATAAAAAAACAACACCGTGGAGCATTTATGTCTTCTCATGAAATATGTATATCATCTAGTTTTAAGCATTCATCTTTTTCTCTTTTTTTTTTAATTAAACACCAACTGGACTACGCATTAATTTATGAAAAAATTATAAGTCCTTAAAGGATCAAATGCTTACTAATTCTCAAAGAGCTATAATAAAAAATAAAAAGAAACCTAAAGAGCCAATGATCTCAACTACAATACATGAAAAAAAGGAAAGAGATTATCATAATAGAGATTATAATAATACAACAACAACAATAGCAAGCCTTTATCCCCCTACGTGAGCTCGGCTACATGAATTCTTTTTCTCCATTGTGTTTGATTAAGAGTCAAATTCTCATTTAGATCTAATAAAGACAGGTCAATTCTAATATTTTACAACCCAATATTTTTAGGTCTATCTCTACCTTTCTTTACATAGGTTAAATCTAACACATTTTCTCTCCTAACCAGGTCATCGGAAGGTCATCGTTTTATGTGTCCAAAGGAGACTCTCTAATCTTATCTGCCACTGAAGCTACTCAAACCTTTTCACGTAAATGCTTATTTCGTATCTTATCTCTAAGAGTAAAGCCACTCATCCACCTAAGAATTCTCATCTCTGCAACACTTAACATTATGCTTCTCTTTTAATGGCCAACATTTCCATAAATCTTTGCAGGTCTAACCACCATCTTATATAATTTTCCCTTAAGTTTGAGTGATACTTTCTTTCACACAACAAGCCCGATACATTTCTCCACTTCATCCATCTAACTTGAATTCTACTAATAATATCCCCCATCACCATCATTCTGAACAATAAACACAAGATATCTAAAACGTATACTCTTATTAATGACTTGATTTTTCAAAGTCTCAAACCCTCCACTAGATCTATTAGTACTAAAATTACACTCAATGTATTCGGTTTTAGATCTACCCAAATGAAAACCTTTAGACTCTAAAGTTGATCTCAATAATTCAAGTTTATCTTCAACTCCCTCTTTTGTCTTGTCAACAAGAAAAATATCGTCAGCAAAAAGCATACACCAGGGAACATCCTATTGCAAATCTTTAGTAAGAACATCCATGACTAAAGCAAAAAGATATAGGCTTAAGGTTGATCCTTGATGTGATCCAACTAAAATTGGAAAATACTTGGTCAAACGACCTTATGTTTGAACACAAGTAATAGCTCTAGCATAGGCATCTCTCATGACTTGAATATAAACATTATTAATCCTTCTTTTCTAGAGTTCTCCATAGCACTTCTCTTAGAACTTTATCATATACTTTCTTTAAATCAATATATATCATACGAAGATCTTTGTTTTTCTCTCTATACTCTCCATCAAACCTCTTAATAAATGTATGGCTACAGTTGTAGACCTACCCGGCATGAATCCAAATTGATTTTGAGAAATATTAGTATCACGTCAAAACCTATGCTCAATAACTCTCTCCCATAGTTTTAAAGTATGACACATCAACTTAATTCCTCTATAATTTACACAATCTTATGCATCACCTTTATTTTTAAAGATAGGAATTATCACACTCAATCTCCACACATTTGAAAACTTTTTTTTCTTCAAAATAATATTAAAAAGTTTAATAAGAAAATAAATTACTTCATCACCTAAGCATTTTCACACCTCTATTGGAATATCATCAGGCCCAACAGTTTTCCCACACTTCATTTTTTTTAAAGCCTCTCTAACTTCAATTTTAGTAATACGCCGATAAAAATAAAAATTTTTATTTTTATTTAGAGTGTTAAGGTTACTAAAGTCAATCGTATTTTCATAATCTTCATTAAAAAACCTAGCAAATTATCTTATCCACCTTTGTTGAATATCCTCTTCCAAAAAAGTACTTTTTGATCTTCATCCTTATGCACTTCACTTGAACTAAATCCTTACTAATATCTCTTTGTTTGGCTAGCTTATACATTAATCTTTCGCCCTCTTTTGTATCTAATATATTATGTAAATCATTGAAAGCTAAAGCCTTTGTATCACAGAATGCTTTCTTAGGCTCCTTATGAGCAATTTTATATCTTTCCCAATTTTTAGAATTTTTACATCTAAACCAATTTTTATAATAGAGCTTCTTATTTTTTATCTTTTCTTGCATATTTTGATTCCACCACCAAGTATTTTTACTATTAAAATCTTTTCCTTTTGATAGTTCAAACAGATCCTTTGCAATATTCTTAATATTACAAGCTACTACTTCCTATATAACATTAGCTTTATCATATACAGACAAATTCTTAAAATTGTGAATCTTACTCTCATAGATATTTTTGTTAGAATTCTTTAAATGTCATCATCTAATCCAATAATAACAATTTAATATATTTTTCATACTCTGTCCATTCATCCTAAAGTTCAAAACTAATAGGTGGTGTTAGGTACATAGAGTTTCACTCGGAATAATTTTACACTATGTAATCGAAACGATCTATTTTTCTTACAAGAAAATAATCAATTTGAGTTTTATTATATTCATTCTTATAAGTGATTAGATGCTCATTTTTTTAAAGAAAAGTATTAGCATTAACAAATTCATAAGCTAAAAAAAAATTTAATATAGTCTTACGGCATTCATTAGTTGCTTCAAACCCATAGCCACTATGAATGATTTTAAAATCCTCAACTTCTCTACCAACATTTACATTTAAATCTCCTTTAAAAAAATTTTCTTCAAGAGGTATCTTTTGTATTAATTCTTCTAAGCCATTTCAAAATTTTAATTTTAAACACATATCCAAACCTGCTTGAGGAGTATAAGCACATATACTATTAATAATCTTATCATCCATAATAATTGTCAAAGCTATAATTCTATCAATTTTTATAACATTATTTTTCAAACTCTTATCTATAATCACGCTTACATCATTTCAAGTATGACTCCTACTTGAATACTAAAGTTTGAATCCTAAACTATCCATCTTTTTAGTCTTATCTCTCACCCATTTAGTTTCCTGAATGCATAGAATATTTATCTTCCTATAAATTATAATATAAATTAATTGATTAATTCCATTATTTTGTCTATAAGGGAACATACATTCCACTATCCTAACCTAGTTTTAGTTTCATGGACTTACTTCTTTACCCATATCTGTCTATGATGTGGGAATCCTTGCCTATTTAACACTGCATTTGGGCACCGATATAGCAGCCTTTGCACACTTCTCACTGTATTCAGGCCATACAATGCGTCACTTTTAGGAAACATCCTAGCATTAACACAATGTATTAAATGATTCATGTCATGATTATTTGACAAATTTTATGCTGTTTGTCGACTACCTAACGCAACCCTCCACCTTTCTCATCCAAGACTTGGAATCTAGCAATGACATTGTTAGAGATTATATAATATTTTATGATAATTTCTCTCTTATGATAATCTTTTATAACCTCCAACTAATTAATTAATGAAAAGTGCAAACTACTTACTTTTAGTCAAAAGTTGATGCAAACAAATAATAATAAAATTCACTTTAATAAATAATGTGTTCAAAAGTGATTAAAATAACATAATAGAATTACAACTACAATATATATTAATGATAATCATATAATTAGTATTATGAATAACACATAATTTGTAAGGCTAAAGATTTAAATTAATTACATCAATATGAAATAATATCATGCAAAATTCAATAAATTCTATCTCCATAATTTATTAGAAATATATATACAATTAAATAACTTTATGTATACTTGTCCATAAAACGATGGCAGCTTTTGTGGCCAATTGAAATAATAGATAAATAAAATAAATTAGATTCTTTGATATTAATTGGAAAAAATACATTAACGAATATGATCAATGGTTTTCAAATATGGGTTATTTAAAAATAAAATAAATTATGTATTAGAAAAAAAATAGCATGATAGAATTACAAATGAAATATATACTAAAAATAAAATTTCTGAATATAAATAATATCAAGAATATCTATAGAGTTTTAAGAAATAATTAAGTATTGTTACGGAAGAGTATCTATAGAAAATTCAAAAATATCAAAAGAGAACCGATATGATCCAATCAACTTCAATGCATGCATATAATTTTAATAAAATTCCTTTTGTATTAGAAAATTTCTACACTTCAATAGCCACAGTTTTTCTTAGAATTTAATAGTTATATGTGAAAAAGCAAATTTTGACAAATAAACAAAAGTAAATTGTTTTCCGTAAAAATAATTGTGTTGTTTCACCAACTAATTTGAATTGTTTTAAGAAATTTGTAAAGAAGATGAATACATATTTTGTAATTGTAATGTCGAGTAATTCAAGATGTTTTTTAAGTAATAAGTGATGCTGATGGAAATATCTTTTTTTTTTTAATTATATAAATTTCAATGTATTATTTCAACTTCGATTCATCTTGAAATATTTTTTTAATTGATTTAGAGAAGTTGAAGAATTCAAATACAATATAACATCATGCATATAATTTTGCATTCAAATATGATTTGTTTTCTTCTTTTTCATAATTTTTTTGAAGTATAAAATGCAGAATTATGTTATGAAATCATTTCTATTGTAAACATTTGAATAATAATAAAGACAACAACTATTATTTATTTAGAAAGGACATAAGTTGTATTAATGTTTAATACAATTATATGCAAACTTCAAATATGAAATTAGAACAATCCGATTACTTCATAACAGATGAGTTAAGCTCATATGCATGCATGACAAATGGAAGAGCAATGGATGGTGTTGACTTCTTTAACTCATCTCTAATGCCAAAGATAAACTATGATCGTCACGCTAGTGAAGCTTCTTCTTCCTCCAATTTTACAGACAAGGTCCAACAATCCCTTCTCCGGTTTCGGCTTTAACAAGGAGTTCTGCAATGTATTTCAGATAGTTAATGTGAGGAGTTTCACAATGTAATGTATAATAACAATTGGGAATACAAAGAGTTGCCTTGGGATTTTATTTTTGAAGCGGAATACGAAGCATTTAGAATTATCATAATGTCAGATGGATGGACAAATTTGATTTAGAAAATATTAGAAATGATCTTTCTTTATTAGATTTAAACGAGAATTTGACTTTTAATAGGACACAATGGAGAAAAATGATTCATTTAGTCGACCCCACGTAGTGGGATAAAGGCTTGATGTTGTTGTTGTTGTTCAGATGAATGGACAAATTTGATTTGAGAAGAATAACAATGTATTTCAGATAGGTAATATGAGAAGTTTCACAATTTTATTTCTAGAACGGATTACGAAACATTCAGAATTATAATAGCACCTGATGGATTATCAGATTTGGTTTGTGAAGATTTAAAATGTATGGCCAGGATTTTATTTGATATAGTAGTGTAGATATACAGGGTTTAAGTAGTTTTAGAAAGATTCTCTTGAATTATGTAATTGATGCTTTCTCATAATTTGATGGTTTGGCTCTAGTCTTACCTCCGTACGCTTTACTTTTGTTGAGTTCATGACACATTGTTAAGATGTATGCAGTTTTGGTAGCTCTATGAATCATTCGCTTGAATGGTTGAATCAAACTTTTATATTTGCAACTTTAGAGTCTCCTGATATTTCTTCATGTAGAACATATATTTACATCATGATACGTAAATTTGCCACTTTCTAAATTTCAAATCCGTCTCAGATGTACAAATATCAATTTTAATCGAAACAATATGTTTATAGTAAAAGCATCGCATGTAATGGCAGCTATTTATCATTGCATGTTTCTATGTTCAACTCAATGTATAAACTGGTCTTATTTCATGGAAATACAAATACTAACTTCTGTTTTGATTCAAAAGATAAGATAAGTTGTCGCAGCCTGGCTATCTCATATAAAGTAGTGTCCTGGTACTGATCATATGTTACTTTTGTATCTTTATGAACTTATGTAACTTATCATTTCAATGTTTGCTTCTTTTATCCCGCAGAATTCAAATGGGATGATGTCAAAGTTGATAAGCACCGTGAGAACTACCTTGGTCACAGCATCATGGCTCCTGTGGGGAGATGGCAGAAAGGTAATTGATTTGTTTGCATGGTATTTCAATATTTTGTTTTATGAGCCTAAAAAGTTAGTTGTGAATCAATCTTTTCACTCAATTTGCTTTGAAAATCCTCATTTTTTTAATCATCTAATCAGACATGCTTGCTAGTTTTTGGCGCTGGCCTTTTCAATTCTTGGTGTTGTAGATGGAAGATTAACTTCTACTCATATCAAGGTGCTTGTGCCAGTCCAAGGTTTAAAATTGCGTAATTAAGCCTCGAGGCGGTTTTCGTCCGTGAGGCGAGGCGTAAGCCTCGAGGCGGTCTGAGGCGTAAGCCTCACGGACACAGAATTGTGTAAATGAAAAATTAAGGATTTTTGCAGGAAAATAATAGCAATATTGTATCTTACAATAAAAATATCTAAATGATATATGAAAATAGTGGAAAGTAAGAAAGTAGATGCAACAAAATCATGTCCCAAAATACAAAATCACAAAATATTAGTTCAACAAAACTCCCAAAGTACAAAAAACATATAAAATGCAATCATATCCCATCACTAAGTCTGATAATGGCAAATCTGTCTCATTATCTATGAACCACTCATTATCAGACGACACATCATCACACACCAATGGGTCCTCATCATCCTTCAACCCCTTATTCCTTAACCTCCTCTCTCTTAACCTCTTGTTGTGCATTATATATACGAGGGAGTTTATTCTGAGCGTAGATAGTCGATTTCTTCTCTTTGTTTGCACTTGACTATATGTACTCCAGTTTCGCTCACACCCAGAAGAAGAACAAGTGAGGCCCAACACTCTTACAGCAAAACTCTGTAACTCAGTGGTGGAATCACGAAATTAGATCCACCATTCAACTGTTTTCAAGAAAAAATATAATCAAAATTCAGAACTGAATAAAGTGTCTTGAAGAAGCGGCGGGAAGGAGGCCGACGGCGTGCGGGAGCTCTGTTTCGCCGACGGGAGCGTGCGGGAGCTCTGTTTCGCGAACTGGAGGGGGAAAAATCGGGTCCGTTCGGGTATAAGGAGAGAAAAGGATTCAATTTAAGTGAGTGGGCCCTATCCCAGTGAGGCGTACGCCTCACCAGGAATTGCGCAATTGCGCCTCTGAGGCGCGCCTCAGTCCCAGTGAGGCGTACACCTCTTACAGAGGTGGAATTGCGTATTTGCGCAAAGGCGCGCCTCTAATTGCTCAATTTTAAACAGAGTGCCAGTCTTCAGTATATGTGAATGAAACTACTATAATTTGTCAGCATTTAATGAACAAATATTTATAAGCCTGAAATATTATGATTGAAATAAAAATTTAATTCATGTATTTGTAAATTTTATGACCACAAACCATTGCTCCTAAAAAATGTATGATCATGTTATTATTAATTGCTATGCTTGAGGTTTGCTAGGCTAAACAATACATAACTTTATGGCGAGAAGCTGATATTAATCATGAACTAGGGTTTTTTTGAATTGTAGGGGAACAAAGAAAAAGGAAGCTTCCCATTATTTAAGAAGTTTGGTTTTTGAGAGTGATGTTTTCTTTATTGGTTTTTTGGAAACTAAGTTATTAAATGTGGATAAATCAGAAGTTCGTAGAATAATTTATGATGATTGGGGCTTTTTCCATTTTGCAGCTAATGGAACATCGGGTGGTATATTTTCCCTTTCGAAAAACAAGATCTCTTCCTTTTCCATAGTAAATTCATCTAATCAATGTGTGATTGGGAGTTTACAATCTCCTAGAGGCCTCTCAATGATAGTGACAATTGTATATGGGAATAAAGATCTTTATGAAAGAAGGAATTTGTGGAAGATAATAGAAGATTATACTTGTAATGATAATCCTTGTTTTGTTAGAGGTGATTTGAATTGCTTTCTAATCTAAGGAAGAAAAGAAGGGTGGCAAAATGTTCTTATTCTCTCAAGGACCCCAAGAAATGAAGGAGTTCATTACTAAGAATGATTTTCATGACATTGGTATTGTTGGTCCTAAGTATAATTGGTTCAATAATAAGGAAGGCCTTGCTCATATTTGAGAAATACTTGATAGAGTTTTTTTAAACTCTAAAGCCTTGGAGTATGTTCCTTTTGCGGTAATAAGGCATCTTCCAAGAGTCGCTTCTGATCATTTTCCTTTGTTATTTAATTTAAATAATTCTAAGGCTTTCTAGCATAAGGAGATCAGATTCGAAAATATTTGGTGTTCGTATGAAGCTTTGAGAGGCATTATGACTAAAGTATGGAGTCAAAGGTATTATGGGTCGTCTGCGGAGATTCTTCAAAGGAAGGTTAGAAGATCTCTTAAATGTTTGTTTTATTGGAGTAAAAATAAGCCAAGGGAATTGAATAATCTCAAGTCAACCTTACAAAATGAGATCTTATTATTACAAGAAGAGTATACTACGATGAATGTATTGAGCCCTGAAAAGGTGTTAATTCTTAGGAAAAAAGTGCATGAGTTGAATGTTATGCTTGCTAAACTTGCAACTTGGTGGAGGCAACGTTCTAAGACACAATGGATGGAAGAAGGAGATCAAAACTCTTGTTTTTTCCATGCTTATGCAACAGGTAGAAGGAATGGTAACATGATTAACCAAATCTCTTATCCCAACAGGCGAAGTTGCGAATTATCTAATTGGCTAACGTTTGAAATTGAAGATCAATTAAATGAAGATATGAAGGTAGCCATTAATTTGGGGTTCACTAAAGAAGAGCTTTTTCATACTGTTATGAATATGAGTAATAACAAATCACCTGGAATTGATGGTGCCAATGCATGCTTCTTCAAATCTTTTTGGAGTATTGTGTAGAATGAGATGTGGAATGCAATAGATACTTTCTTTTCCTCGGGCATTATGCCAGATTATTGGAAGGAAACTATGGGAAATGTTGAACCAAGTAATGAAGTAAGTGGGGTTTCCATGTAAGATAATGAACCTAGTTATGCAATGTGTTAGCCATCAAATTCTCGATTAAGATTAATGGAAAAATGAGCAAATGGATTGTAGCTGAATGTGTCTTCAAGCAAGGGAGTCCACTTTCATCATGCCTGTTCATTTTGTGTTCTGAACTCTTTTCCAAGGCCTTTTAAAGAGAAGGGTAATCAGCTTGGCATTAGAGTGGCTGCAAATTCATATAATATATCTCACCTCCTTTACCCTGATGATGTGTTAGTGTTTGCTGAGGCTTCTAGAAGTAATGCAAAAATCTTGAATCAGATTTTTATTGATTAATGTAAATGGGTTGGGCATCACATCAATTATAAGAAATCCATAATTCTTTATGGGAAAGTGGTATTAAAGAAAAGGAGAAGAAGATTAAATAAAATAATGGGATTTAGTGTTGTTGATGAGATCACATATTTGGGAGTCAAAATGGGATTGAGAAGAATGAAGGCTTCAAATTTCCAAATTGTTTTGGATAAGGCTAGGGTTAAATTGAACACGTGGGGCTCTCGATCTCTTTCTCTTGCAAGAAGAATTATGCTTTTCAAAACCTCTTTTTCATCTATTCCATCCTTTTTAATGTCTCACTATTTGGTTCCTAAAAGCATTTTATTAGAAATTGACGAAGTCTGCAGAATTTTTCTTTGCACAAGGAGCAAGGAAGGAAAGTGTTGCATTATATTTCATGGAAGACTTTGTGTTCTTCTATGAATTTGGGAGGTTTTGGTATTCAAGGAGCTGCTGAAAGATATGGTCCTCTAAGGTCTCTCTTGCGTGGAAATTTATACAAAATCAGAACTCACTTGTTATTATAGTTTTAAAGGCAAAACATGGAGTATGGGATGAAGAGTTGAAGAGAAATGCTTCTCCCTCATGGCATATCATCAAAGATGGAGCCGATCTTTTAAGCCGATTGTTAGATGAAGGTATTATCTGGTACTAAAATCAACATTATGAATGACGTTTGGTTGCTTGTTAGATGTTTAAAGAAGTCGCCTGCAATTTGCAATCTAACGGAGCTCCAAGGTAAAAAAAATGTGTCCATGCTACTTGATGATGAGAAAAAATGGGATATGAAAGTTTTGAAACTTTATTTCTCTAATGATATGATAAAACTAATATTGGACACTCCTATTTCAATTGATTCTGAAGAAGATTATCTGGAGCTGGTCTTTTTTAATTCTGATAAATCAATTGCTGCTATGTAGGGCTGCAAGCGTACCAAACGTTCGACGAGCTACTCGTTGCTCGGTTAGATTAAAGCTCATTTGTGATCATTTAACTAACTAAACTAACAAACTTGAACAACATTTTTAATACTCGATCATTAAATAAACAAGCTTGAACACTAATGTGTTCGATTCATTTATGTTCACGAACAATATCATTTGAAGCTCATGAACATGCTCGACATTAAGTTCGATTCGTATTCGATTTAGAACTCAATGAATAAATATTTTAATTTATTATAACATAATGATATAATTTTTTTTAATTAATAAATTTTAGAGTAATTAAATATTATAATATAAGTTATAGTTTTAATTTCCTTACAATTGATAATTTATTATATTACATCATTAGATCTTGCTCATTTGATAGCTCAAGAATTCTCTTTAGATTTGTTCATGAACATGCTTTTTTTATCGTTTGAAGAAATTTGCTAAATATGTTCACAAACAGAGCTTGTTAAAGCTCGATAAACACTAAATGAACTGAACATGAACCGAATATCAACCAAATATGAACATCATTAATTTAAATGAACCAAACATGAACACAAATAATAAAGCTCGAAATAAACACGAACCAAACTTGAACAAGTTAATAATAAACAAACTCGAACATGAACACTCACGTACTCAGCTTGGCTCGGTTCATTTGCAGCCCTACTGTTATGGCATGTGAAGCTAATTTTCCCATTCAACAAGATAACTAGAATGATCTAAAGTGGATGAGGAAATTGAAAATTTCTCATAGGGAGTTTTTATTCTAGTGGAGACTCTTTAACAATGCATTACCTACAAACAGTTGGTTGTATCAGAGAAATCCTCCTACAAAATATCTGTTGTCCGGGATGTTGTGATGAAATTGAAGATTTGGCAATGCATTAAATTATTTATAAGTTTTAGATATGTTGAGACAATGGGGTATCAATCTACCTAAGTTTGAAAGTTTATCTCAATGCCACGAAGCCTTGAAGAAGGGAGTTGGAGTGAAGTCGGGCCTTGCCAGAATTCACATTTCTACTATTTATCAAAATTGGAAAGCTATAAATATGAGCCAACATTGTAGATCGTCACCTGCTGCTTCGACTATTGCTATAGAAATTCTTTCTTCCTATACATTTTTGCACTTGTTTCCAATTGAAAAGAATTGGGACATCAATTAGCAAGATTTGCTGTCGCATATTTGGTGCTGCTCTCCACCTAAAGTTTGGATCAAATTGAACGTGGTTGCTGGCTTGCTGCTCTAACAAAGTCTACTATGGCGGGTATGGCAGGAGTTTTAAGAGACTATAAAGCAAGATTGTTATTTTTCATTTTGTACCTAGAAATTGTAATAATGTGGTACATTTAGTTCTCATTATGTCATATTGGTTGATTTTTATTGGGATCATTTCTTGGATAGTGAACTTCCTTCAACGTTTGTTGAGTTGATTAGGAAGGATTGTGATAGGCTTCTTTTTCCTAAGTAGGTTGTATCCTTCTTTTTATTGATTAATGTAATTTGCACAGTTTCAAAAAAAAAAAAAATCATGAGCTAGTTGCCAGTATCATAAGCCTACTTATGAGCATTATGAACTATTCACTATTAACGTTTGCACAACTATTTTCCTCATTCATGAACCTGAATTTAATCTGCTTTATTTTCTTAAGTTCATTAGTTTTCTTACAAATCCTTTTAGAGATCATGCAGTATAGCTTTCTCCCAAAAAGGGGAAAATAAGTGCAGTATAGCCATATCTTCGTAACAGCTATGCATTTATGGTCCATTTAATTTTATCAATGTTATTCAACAACAACAACAACAACAACGACATCAAGCCTTTATCCCATTACGTGGGGTCGGCTAAATAAATCATTTTTTGTCATTATGTCCTATTAAAAGTCAAATTCTCATTTTATCAATGTTCTTAAATTGAAATTGAATATTTGATTCTGATATAAATTGCTATATTTTTCTTTAATCTATCCTTCACGTTCTTTTGCTTCATCTTTGTCTTTGGACCTTTTTTTTGTTGAGTCTAGTGAATAGGTTGTTAAACCTTAAGTTAATGTCCCACGGTTATCAAGAGGGGGGGTGAATTGGTAGTTAAAAAATATCCCTCTTTTGGATGAGTTGAACAGAAAATAACTTTAGTGAATTTTTATAAAAAAGTTTTTCAACCACAACTTTTTAAACAGTAAAATGCGGAAAAGAAAAAAATTAAAAATAAATGACACAAGATTTATAGTGGTTCGATCTAAACCAGACTTACATCTACTCCCCAAAGGCACCCTCTGAGTATTGCACTAAGACCAATAGTGTCTCTTATTTTGCACCTACAGCAAGGCGGAGAAGCCTTTACAAACACTCTTTCCACCACTATCCGGTGCGGCAGAGAACCGTCGTCCTTTTACACTATTCCCAGTGTTGGCAGAGAACCGTCCGTCCTTTCACTCTCCTAGTGTGGGCAGAGAACCCTTCGTCCTTTTACACTCTCCTAGTGTGGGCAGAGAACCCGATCTCCTTGACAGATCTCCTCACAAGAAATCTAGAAAGAAGAAAGAAAAGAGTGAAGTAATATCAAATTACAAGTAGGAAATTTTACCTTTGAACACCAAGTAAAGCCTTCACGCTCCAGTAGTAGAAATCCTTCTTTGAATGCTCTCACTCACACTCTGCTTGAGTCTTCTTTCAATAGACACGAAGATCAATGACCAAAAAGATTTGGTGGCAGTCTAATTTGGACTATATATAGAAAAGACAAGAAAAACTGCCCAAAAACTGCAAATTTTCAATTCTGTACGCAGTGGATCGTCCCGTACGATCGTGGATCGTGTCGGACGATTTTACTTAAAGTGTCGGAAACGATCCTAATGTATATTTGTACGAACTATGTTCGTACACTATTATCGTCCCGTACGAACTATGTTCGTTTAGTACGAAACGGTTATTCCATAGGTCGGTTTCCAAATCCCTATAGGACGTAACCAACTGAGGTAAGTCGGTTCGGTTCGTCCTAGGATGAACAAGTTTCGTCCTGGACGATTTTAAACAGAGTTTCGTCTAAGGATGAAGGGTAATTTCGTCCTGTACCATTTTAAACAGAGAGTTTCGTCCAGAGACGAAGGGTAATTTCATCCTGTATGATTTTAAACAGAGAGTTTCGTCCAGAGACAAACCATGCATTTTGTCTGGACGAACAGTGCAACGTGAGAATCCAGAGGCGTTCGTCCCGGGACGAACATTAAATTCGTCCGAACGATTAGGACTTAGAAAAATTTTCTCACTGCCTGTTTGATCCATTGCTCTTCCGAGGGGTTAATTGACATGATTGTCCCGTACGAACTATGTTCGTCCCGTACGATCAGTTCCCAAAAATTATTCCCCCATATGTGTGTGTTGTGAATATTCACTCAATTACAATCACTCCCTTTCAATTTAAAAATATTTTTAAAGCTTTTAATTTACAAATGATTCGATGTTGAATTTGATTTGAAGTCTTCATAGTTTGGAGTTGATTTTCCTGAAATGTTAGTATACATTAGAGCAAAAATAAATCTTCCAAAAAGTGTTAGGAGATATCTATACATAAAACAATAATATTTGAAATCATCAAAATTATACAAGTTGCAAGAATGTAAAACATTTAAATAACAACTCTCTTAACAATCTCCCCCTTTTTGATGATGACAAAATAATTATTGTTTGTACGATTTTAAATTCTAAGAAACTCTTAAACTCCCCCTGAATTGATGAATACATGAAAAATAAGGAGGCATAAATTAAAAAAAAAATTATTTTTCAAAAATTTTATAACAAAACAAGAAACATACAAAACACACAA
Source organism: Dendrobium nobile (assembly GCA_022539455.1). Taxonomy (NCBI): domain Eukaryota; kingdom Viridiplantae; phylum Streptophyta; class Magnoliopsida; order Asparagales; family Orchidaceae; genus Dendrobium; species Dendrobium nobile. Next base: position 48,041,961 of record CM039723.1, read on the forward strand.
CTACAATAATGACAAACATCTACAATAATGACAAACATAAAAAGGACTATAAAAAACAAACAATACAAACAAACAATTTCTCCCCCTTTTTGACAACAGAAAAAAGTGAAGAAGAAAAGAAGTCTTGAAATGTAAGCAGAAGTATGAAATTCATTTTATAATTTAATCTTGAAAGTGATTGAAATAAGGTATGCAAATAAAATTAAAACATTAGAGAAATCATAGAATTTCATATAATTTAAGAAGTGATATAACATAGATAATAAAAAGAATTTATTAAAGACATTAGTCAATTTAGACATTAAGATAAAGAAAATCATTGCACTAAGGATGAATAAAAAATTTTATATTTCAAAATTCAATGTCAATTATAAATGACATAAGATCAATTTGAATTAAGAGATTAAAAGAGTCCGGAAAAAAGTGACTACCACATGTGGTGGTTTGCGCATCTTTTTTAATTTTATGGCACATTTTTGTGCATCTTTTTTAATTTTATGGCACATTTTTGTGCATATTTTTACTTTGGGCTTATTTTGTCTCTTTTTCTTATTGCAAACTTTTGTGCAATTCCTTTGATTTTTGTACATTTGTATAATTTTCAAGAGTAATTGAATTCTTTCCGAAATCAATAATTTAAAATTTCAAATTTTTCTAAGTGCATAAATACTATTTGAAAAGAGAAATACAAAATAAGAAAATATCTAAATTGCAATAATAATATTAAAGATAATATGGTCTAAATAAGAGACATGAAATTGAAAATCCTAATAATATCAAGTTATAAGCATCACTTAAATTTAGAATAATTAGATTTTCTAATGAAATTAATTTTAATTTACAATTTAGGTTAAAGCACTATTAAGATTAAAAAAAATGAATGTCATAAAGTCTAACACATTTCAAAAATAATTAAACAACAAAACATTGGAACATATATTGATATCAAATGAAGATATTACAATTTTAAGTCCTAGATATCAATAATAACATAACTAAAACAAGGAAAATATAACAATCTAAAAGAAATCACTTAACACATGAACTACAAAGAAACACAAAACAAACACAACAATCATTCAGATGGACCCTGATCTGGAGGAGAGGTGGTGGTGTTGTACCAAAGAAGTTGAAGTAACTACTCATCATAAGCATGTTGGTATTTATGTTATTTATCTGATCACGCATAAATCCCATATCTTGATTGTACTGAATTTCATGTTCTTTTTGAAGTTCTTCAAAATTTAAATTTAGACTAGCATGCATTTTCTTCATTTTCTTATATGCATCATGCATGTGTTCAGAAACTTTAAATAATTCATCATAAGTTAAATCACTTACCTCTTCTTGATCTGACTGATCAAGACTATCTGCCATCAAGCAAAGATTGGTGACTTCTTCTTCCTTTTCAGTCTCTGATGAATCTGAAGCTGAGTCCGCCCAGAAAGCTCTTTGAAACTTCTTCTTGCCCTTTTTTACAATTGGTTTCTCCTCTACCTTCTCCTTGCTAGGAGTGGCTTTGAGTTTTGGGCAATCAGTTTTAATATGACCAGGTTTCCTGCATTCATAGCAAATTACTTCATTAGAAACCTTGTCATTTCTATTAAATTTACCTCTATTCTATTGCTGGCGTCTCTTTTGTTTCATTTTCAGAAAGCTTCTAAACTGTCTAGTCATTAATGCAATGTTTTCTTCATCCTTAGGTTGTGAGTGTTCACTCTCAGACTCTTTCACTTTTAGTGCAATGTTATTTTCCTTTCGTGGTTTACCTGCATCCATCTTTCTTTGGCTAACTCTTTGCTCGTAAGCAATAAGTGAACCAAGAAGATTGCCAATTGAATAAATGTTTAGATCTTTAGACTCTGTAATTGCAGTAATTTTTGTATCATAAGTAGTAGGTAAACAACAAAGAATCTTATTAACCATTTCAGCATTCATTAGTTCCCTACCAAGTGCATGCAAAGAGGTGACTATTTGAGTAAATCTTGTGTACATATCAGAAATGGATTCATTAGGTTTCATGCGAAACAGTTCATAATCATGCAACAAGATATTAAGTCTAGATTGTTTAACCTCATTAGTCCCCTCATATATTATACAAAGTCTATCCCATATATTCTTTCCACTTTTGCAAGTGAAAATCCGCATGTAGTCTTCAGATTTTAAAGCACAAAAGAAACTATTCAAACATTTAGCGTTTAGTTGTGCTAAGTCACGTTCTTCTACAGTCTAGTCTGCAAAAGGTGTTTCAACTCTAACTCCATCAACTAATATAGTTGGTTTTGTATATCCTTCCTAGACTAAGATCCACATATGATAATCAAGTGATTGTAAGAAAGTAGACATGCGTGTTTTCCAAAAATCAAAAGGTATATTGTCAAATAGTGGAGGTCTAGTAATAGAATAATCCTCAGGTGTGTTTTGGTTTCCAAATGTAGCCATTTACGTTAATCAAAAAGTAGTTTAAACTTATGATTTTGAAACAAAGCTCTGATACCACTTGTTGAGTCTAGTGAATAGGTTGTTAAACCTAAGTTAATGTCCCACGGCTATTAAGAGGGGGGGTGAATTGGTAGTTAAAAATTATCCATCTTTTGGATGAGTTGAATCGAAAATAACTTTAGTGAATTTTTATAAAAAAGTTTTTCAACCACAACTTTTTAAACAGTAAAATGCGGAAAAGAAAAAAAAATTAAAAATAAACGACACAAGATTTATAGTGGTTTGGTCTAAACCAGGCCTACATTTTCTCCCCAGAGGCACCATCTGATTATTGCACTAATACCAATAGTGTCTCCTCTTTTGCACCCACAGCAAGACGGAGAAGCCTTTATAAACACTCTTTCCACCACTACCAGGTGCGACAGAGAACCGTCGTCCTTTTACACTATCCCCAGTGTTGGCAGAGAACCGTCCGTCCTTTCACACTCTCCTAGTGTGGGCAGAGAACCCTTCGTCTTTTTACAATCTCCTTGTGTGGGCAGAAAACCCGATCTCCTTGACAGATCTCCTCACAAGAAATCTAGAAAGAAGAAAGAAAAGAGAAGTAATCTCAAATCACAAGTAGGAAATCTTACCTTTAAACACCAAGTAAAGCCTTCACGCTCCAGTGGTAGAAATCCTTCTTTGAATGCTCTCACTCACTCTCTGCTTGAGTCTTCTTTTAATAACACGAAGATCAATGACCAAAAAGATTTGGTGACAGTCTAATTTGGACTATATATAGGAAAGACAAGAAAAACTGCCCAAAAACTGTAAATTTTCAATTCTGTACGCAGTGGATCGTCCCGTACGATCGTGGATCGTTCCGGACGATTTTACTTAAAGTGTAGGAAACGATCCTAATATATATTGGTACGAACTATGTTCGTACACGATTATCGTCCCATACGAACTAGGTTCGTCCGGTACGAAACGGTTATTCCATAGGTCGGTTTCCAAATCCCTGCAGGATGTAACCAACTGAGGTAAGTCGGTTCGGTTCGTCCTGGGACGAACAAGTTTCGTCTTGGACGATTTTAAACAGAGAGTTTTGTCCAGGGATGAAGGGTAATTTCGTCCTGTACGATTTTAAACAGAGAGTTTCGTCCAGAGACGAAGGGTAATTTCGTCCTGTATGATTTTAAACAGAGAGTTTCGTCCAGAGACGAACCATGCATTTCTTTTGGACGAACAGTGCAACGTGAGAATCCAGAGGCGTTAGTCCCGGAGCGAATATTAAGTTCGTTCGGACGATTAGGACTTAGAAAAATTTTCTCACTGCCTGTTCGATCCATTGCTCTTCTGAGGGGTTAATTGACATGATCATCTCGTACGAACTATGTTCGTCCCGTACGATCAGTTCACAAAAATTATTCCCCCATATGTGTGTGTTGTGAATATTCACTCAATTACAATCACTCCCTTTCAATTCAAAACATTTTTAAAGCTTTTAATTTACAAATGATTCGATACTGAATTTGATTTGAAGTGTTCATAGTTTGGAGTTGATTTTCCTGAAATGTTAGTACACACTAGAGCAAAAACAAATCTTCCAAAAAGTGTTAGGAGATATCTATACATAAAATAATAATATTTGAAATCATCAAAATAATACAAGCTGCAAGAATGTAAAACATGCAAATAGCAACTCTCTTAACATTTTTTCTCCAAGAGGGAATAAAAATGATAAGGCCATACATTTTTTTTTCGCCCATCAAACAGGGAAGGATTTACATTGGTATACTAGGGATAATAAAGCTGCTGCCCTCAATTCAGAGGCAGCAAAGGAGGAGATCAGAAGGATCAAGGAGGAGGAAGAGCAACTTATGCGTGAGGCTTTAGGTTTAGCTCCTAAGCGTACTATCCATCCCCGAGGAAATCAAATTGATAAGCATGAGTATGCTGAACTTATCAAGAGAGGATCTGCTGCTGAAGATTTGGGTGGAGGCCATGCTGAAGCAGCTCAAGTTCAAGGCCTTGGCTTATACAAGTAAGATAATGGGAATTTATTTCTCCTAAATAACATGAACTGCATTAATTTATCGATTATCTTTTCTTTGGAACCTGATATTATTGGCTTTCTCATTTTAGTTTTTCTTTCCCTTTTTTTCTTCTTTGGATTTTGTAGGTTGCCAAAAAATAGGCAAGAAGCCAGTAGTTCTCTACAAGAAAGCTTTAAGGAAATGTCGCCTGAAAGAGATGATGAACCCATGACCAAACCTACGACATGGTATATTGAAGAGGATTCCAAGGACGATGAACAAAGGACAAAGAGAAGACGGCGTGAAGAGAAGAGGGAGGATAAGGAGAGAAGATGGGAGAAGCATGATAGTAAAAGATCTCGTGATAGTGACTACGACAAATGCAGACACCGAAGGGAGGAGAAGAGAAGGCATGCTTCTTAATTCGGTGGAACAGGTATTATGCAATGGCGTTTTTCTATGTTTGGCTGACAGTTTAGAGCTTGGTTTTCTCCCTGATAATTCTCTGTTATCAGTAGCTGCTGGAAGCTACTGTTCTTTGTGGTATTTTACTGCTGTGGTTTATTGTTGATTATTGTTGGTCTATGAATTTACTAGATTGTCTGAATGCTGTGATAGCTAATTGTTGAACTGTTAACAACCAGTGAAGTTTCATTTACCAAATTATCTAGAATTTTATCATTCTATTTTTAAAAGCGTGTTGCAGGCCTGAATTTTGATGCAATGAATGTGTTAATAGAGATACTAAAAGCGTTACATATGTTAACGTGATTTGACACCTTTTGGGATCATTTTTATATATTATTCTTATTTTATTTTTAAAGAAAATATATTTGATATAAATATATGTAATCTTATTTGTATTGAATATTTAATAAACAAATTTAAGTGTTGATGATAGCAATCGCCAGCGAAGCAATTGCGGCGGTGGTAGTGGCATGTGGATGGCAGTGGCTAGAGATAGCAACAGGCAGCTAACCGTAGTTGTTGGTGGTGATGGATGGTGCTATTGGTTTTTAAAATAATCTAAAACACTTATTTTGCCGTAGCATATCCTGATTCAAAATCAGAGCATAACTTTAATCCATGCATGATACAAATTCCAAGGTTCAGTCATGCAGATGTCTGCGAAACCATTGTTTGAACAGAAAATAAAAAATGCACATGCCCTTCGTTAGATTAAATGTGCTTCGTTTCTAAAGCTAACATTCAATCCTCTACTTATTCTTTGAATGTCATTTGTCATTTTATATCTTGAAATGTTGTGTACCCGATGAATTTGTTTTTTTCATTTGGAGTGCACCTTCATTCAAGTTCTTAATCATAAAACATAATTTTTAAATTTTCTGCTTACTAGTCATATCACGGTATATCATCATGGGTTAAGGGGAAATGAAAGAGTTTCAAAGGGAAACTAAACTCCTAATGAGATATTAATCTCAAGAATTCATTTTTCTATTAGATTAAAGAATAAAAGGTGTAAGATTGATTCATGTTGGCTATCATTAAGGAATTATATTTTAGCTAAAAGTTTTTAAGTACTGCTGGACGGTTTTTGCTTAATTTTGGGTCTCTGTTCTTGAGAACTATTCTTGAATGGGGTACTGCCCAGTTGTCTTGTGTTGTTGCTTGGTTTATGCTAGCTGTGAGTTTTTTTTTATTGTTACTGCATAATTCTTTTATCCTGGAATTATCTTTCTATTCTGCTACTTATTCATCTTGCTGTTTTTGTCATGATGCTTGCTGCTTGGTGGTGTCTCTATATATGACTTTCATTGAAGTACACCAAATTGCTCTATATTTAGACTTCGTTTGGGATGATTTTTTTACAGCTTCTTAAAGCAGCTTTTATGTATATAAATTAAAAATTTTATATTGAAAAGTCGCTTTAAAAAGCAATAAAAAAGCTGTCTTAAACGAACCCTTAGCCTGCTTATGGTTAATGAAGTACTTGCATCATCTTTTTGGGATGATGATGCATATAATTTTTTGTGGAGTACAACAAATTGATTATATCCAACCAGTTCACTTTGGTTTCCTTTACCATCTGAAATTGTTTTGTAGCTACTGGGGCAGCATCCATGAACAATTTTTTTATTTGGTGCAACATTGCTGCTTCTTTATCTGTTTGCTCAGCTCGTCCGTCCTGTAGTTTCAAAGGCACCTTACTCTGAACTTCAACGTTGAGCCCAAGCTTTGTTTTTTTTTTTTTTTTTAATGCAAATAAGCTTCTTTTTTTTAATGCAAATTAGTTCAAGATTATCTAATTTCAATTATAAATGTAACTTCTGTGGTTTTTTTTTTCTTTTTGTTACAAGTCTTTTCTGGACAGAATGCAAATAATTTTTACCTACATTTACACATCAATTATAACATCTTTATATTAATGAAATTCAGCGCGCCCTCAAATTTCCTTTTTAAAAAAGAGAAAATTTTACATTCCCCTTCTGATTTTAGCACCAAACTAGAATACGAAGCATCAATTAGATTGGACTTTTATTTTTATTTTTTTTAAGTATGTTTATGATATTTTGAGACATTTTTACATTTAAAAATAAATCGCATTATAATCATGTTGAACTTATAAATATTAAAAATTGTTTAAAATTCTTGAGTGTTATTTTAAAAATAATGGCCTATACAAGCTTTGATGCATCGCCTCAAATCGCTAGCATAATCTCTAGCCACAAGTAATCACAACCGGCAGCAATCACTGACCATCATCACTTCCGATGGTCAGTGATAACTTTTGGTGCACCCCATCGGGCTTAAGTGAGTTGGTGGATGTGCTTGGTTGGCAACCCCCATCCTAAGTTCGAATTCCTTCTCATACGGAACGACTCTTTAAGTGGGGAGAAAATAACTGTGGGTCCTGCACCTGTGGGGCTGGTTGCTGGTAGGCTCACCGAGGGACTAGTGGACACAGCCAAGCGTGTTACAAGCTGACGTGGCAGCGGGCCGATAACCTCGTTCCCAAAAAAAAAAATTTTTTTTGGCGCCATCATGTAAATTAATTTGTTAGATATTCAATAAAATGAAAATAATAAATGTATACTAAATTAAGTATATTTTATTTTATATTAAATAAAATAAGATAAGATGAAAACTAATCTCAGATATCCACTGAAGAAAATTTCAGAGACCAAATTTCTTAAAATAGCATTTGTGATAGAAATTTTGTTGCAAAAAAGTGGGGTTAACAAATTGGATGTTCTATTCTTTTTGCCTTTTCTATCAAAAAAAAAAAAAAAAGTAAAATAGAAATCAAATTCTGATATAATTCATCCCAAAATTGCATTTAAGTAGCAATTTGTGGAGGTGACAGCATAAACCGTTACAAAAGCGCAATAGTAGCAACCACTATAATGGAAAATAATGAGTTATGACTGTTTTATGGAAAATTTATGATTTATATTTAATTGTTATCACAAATCCATGAAAAAGGGGTAGATATGCCAATTTTGTTGCGAATTTATCACTAATTCATCACATGGTTGGTGCTTGCGGAGAGGAAATTGAATTTTAACTGTAAATCTATAACAAAATCATCACAACTCAATTGCAAACCTAAATTTATGTAAATTAATTTTCATTTAGCAGGGGCGGAATTGTTCATAACCCACCCAGGGGGGCAATTGCCCCCCATTTTAAAAAAAAAAATCTTTAAAATAGAGGATATTTGATAATTTTTGCTTCCAAAATTTTTTACATTTTCCTAGCCTACGCCTTTTCCATGCACATCAAGCCGCAGCTGCCCCGTTTCATTCGTTTCTTTCTCTCTCACTCCGTCTGAACAGTGCCAGTCGATGCTCCTACCTCCGTTTCTCTCACCTCTCGCTCCGTTCAAACTCTGAAATCAGGCACCACCACACTCGCATGCCCATCATTTGTTGGAATTTTTATATCATAATATAAAATGCGAAAATAAAAATCAGGATTTTTAAAAATTAAATTAAGACATTCTCAATATTAATTTTCTTAATAAATAACTTTATAATATGAAATGAAGAAAACTTTACCGAATTATTGATTGAGATTTGAGATCTTCTTCGTCGAAACGTTGATTGAGACCGTAAGCCTTCTTCTTCTAATCACCCCACAAAATATATTTTAGTGAGTTGGCACAATCAATCAATTATTGATGAACACTTTTTTTTTTAATCTAATTTGTGTTCTAAACACAATTTAATCCTTCAAAAGAAAAGACAATGAGAGCAACATTCTTCTCATACATATTCTTCCATCTCTCATGAAGGAATAATGTATCATCATCAATCAATTTCATGTAGAACTTAATTCTTATTTATAAGAAAAGTTTACATCTTTTCATAAGCACCTCTTAGTATTTCATGAAGCATTTTTAATTAATATTAAAATGATAATTATCATGGCACATCATCAATCTTATCTTTAATCTTATTTATATCTTTTTAATATTAAAAGATATTTGATGATAATTATCATGACACATCATGACTTATCATCAATCTTATCTTTATCTTTTAATATTAAGAAAATATTACTGATGAGTCATCATTATCTTCATAAAATATAAAATTAAAAGGTAATCATAAATATGTTACTAATGTGATCATAATTAACATTTATATTATATCACATTCTTAGTGTTCAATATATAATAGAGCTTAGGTGATGAAGAAGGGACCTATGGACCTATAATTCAAGCTTCAATAAATTTGATTATTAATTTGACTCTTAAATTAATAAATCAAAATTATTAATTTCAATATTATTCCACTATAAATATGAAATTGCACTCTTGAAATTATAGTTTAATTTACTCAATTATAAAATTGAATCGTCCATTGATTTAATCATTACATATAAAATAATCCTCCATAAAAAGTTCATAATTAGAGCTAGGTAATTCTGTCACCTCACTAATTATATCTTAATCCTTGAATTCCAATTAATTCTCTAATGAACAATAAACTTTATGACATAGTCACAAAATTTGAGCGCTCAATAATTCAAGTTCTGAATTAATTATTCAAGGGAACTAATTTTCTAACTTTCAAAATTGAAAGGAATGTATTCCATATATGTATATTAACATTCCCAGCCATTTATTTCATTGTGTTTCTGAAATACAAGGATTGAGTTTATTTCTTCCAAACTTTTTTCGAGTAAATAAAAAAACTAAATGTCACAAATAGGAGTTTATTAATAACTCAGGATTAAGATTGTTTTATATCTGATCATCTTTATGATTAATTTTAAATTCTCTATAATTACAACAGAATTTATTAGAGAATTCAAAATTTATCTGGTCCAGTTCTATATAATCATATTATATAAAGTACCTCCATCCTTAATATCTCCATATCGAATAATCCGGATAAGATTATTCCATTCTTAATGTTGATGGACCGTACTAATAATATTTAATTATAGATTCCAACTATAATTAATAATTATGAACTTGTTTTGATTATTATCCATAATTCAATCCTCTTGTATATAATTATATACTGAATTATGATTGCATAAATAATCATGGAACAAAAATATTATATCAAATGATAATATCGAAACATGCTAAACTTGTCTTTAAATATTTATTTCCATAGAAAATATATTACAATAATATTTCTTTAGGGCACAACTCTAACAAACTCCCACTTGCCCTAAAGCAAATGAGACATCTTTCTCAATCCCATTTCTTGTATATATTTCTGAAAAATTCTTTCAGGCAGTGTCTAGGTAAGAGGATCAGCAATATTCTCTTGTGATGTTATCTTCTGTACTGATACTTTACCCTCTTTCACGATCTCTCTTATCAAATGATATTTTCTATCTATATGCTTTGCCCTTTTATGATTTCTGGCTTCTTTTATATTTGATATAGCTGCACTATTATCACAAAATAGTGTTAGAGGTTTTTCTAAATTTGGAACAACTTCCAATTCTATTAGAAAATTATGGAGCCAAACGGCTTCTTTAGCCGCTTATGCAGTAGCCACATATTTAGCTTCCATAGTTGAGTCAGAAATACATGATTGTTTTATACTTCTCCAAACTATGGCTCCACCTCCTAAAATAAATATTGAGCCAGATGTGGATTTACTTTCATCTCTATCTGATTGAAAGTCAGCATCAGTGTATCCTTTAGGGATCAAATCACTTCCAGAATACACAAGCATATATTCTTTAGTTCTTATGAGATATTTAAGTATATGCTTAACTGCCACCCAATGAAACCTTTTTGGGTTAGATTGATATCTACTGATTATGCCTACAGCATAACAAATGTCAGGTCTTGTACACAATATTGCATACATAAGACTACCAACTGCTGATGCATAAGGCACTTGTAGCATATCATCTTTTTCTTGTTGTGTTTGAGGACATTGCTGTTTAGAAAGATAAACTCCATGACATGAAGGCATATTTCCTTTCTTGGAGTTTTGCATCCCAAATCTTATAAGAATCTTCTCAATATAGGATGCTTGAGAAAGTGTTAATATTTTATTTTTGCGATCTCTTATTAGTTTTATCCCAGGTGTAAAACTTGCCTCTCCCAAATCTTTCATTTGGAATTATTTGGCCAGCCATTTCTTTACGTCAAATAATAATTCAATATTATTCCCAATAAGTAGAATATCATCTACGTAAATAGTCAAGAACACAACTATTTGATTTTAAAGTACTTGTAAACACAAGGTTCATTTAAGCTTTGATCAAATCCATAAGATTTCATTGCTTCATCAAATCTTATATTCCATGACCTTGAAGCTTGCTTAAGTCCATATATAGATATTTGTAGTTTACAAACTTTTTGCTCTTGACCTTCTATTATGAAACCCTCTGGCTGTTTCATATAAATTCTTTCTTTAAGATAGCCATTCAAAAAAGCCATCTTGACATCCATTTGCCAAATTTCATAGTCATAATATTCAGCAATGGATAAAATTATACGTAAAGATTTAAGCATAGCAACAGGAGAGAAAGTTTCATCAAAATCAATACCCTCCTTTTGGTTGTATCCTTTTGCCACTAGCCTTGCTTTATAAGTCTCAACTTTTCCATTAGCACTTCTTTTTTCTCTTATATATCCATTTACATCCTATAGATCTTATCTCTCTAGGAAGATCCACAAGTTCCCAAAAAGAATTAAAATACATCGAATCTATTTCAAGTTTCATGGCGTCTAACCATTTTTCTTTATCAGGATCCTCTAATGCTTGTTTATATGATAATGGATCATCATTGTCATCATCATATGCGACAATATATGCTTCTCCATTAATATTATATCGAGAGGGTAATCTAATAACTCTCCCACTACGACGAGGCAATAAAGGTTCTTGATTTAGAGTGGTGGTTTCCTTTTGTTGACTTTCAATAATTGTGTCCATATCTTTTGTGATTGGTTCATTTAGCAATTCTTTGAGTAACACTTTATTCCGAGGTTTGAAATCTTTCATATATTCATGTTCAAGAAAAGTAGCATTTGTCGACACAAATACTTTCTTTTCTTGAGGACTTTAAAACAAACCTCCTCTTGTACCTTTTGGATATCCGACAAAAATGCATACTTCTGAACGTGATTCCAACTTATTAGTTTTTGACTTTAATACATGTGCCGGACATCCCCATATACGGATGTGTCATAAACTAGGTTTACTCCCACTCCATAATTCTAAAGATATCTTATGTATTGATTTTGAAGATACAATATTCAAAATATACATATCAGTTTGTATTGCATATCCCAAAATGAATTTGGTAAGGACGAGTAACTTAACATAGACCTAACCATATCGAGCAATGTTCGATTTCTTCTTTCAGCAACACCATTTTGTTGTGGAGTTGCAGGTGCAGTGAGTTGAGATACAATTCCATTTTCAATTAAATAATTTCTGAATTCTGTATCTAAGTACTCACCACCACGATCTGATCGAAGTATTTTTAATGACTTGCTTAATTGATTTTCAACTTCAGCACGAAATTCTTTAAACTTTCGAAAAGTTTCAGATTTTCTTGTCATTAAATAAACATAGTCATATCTTGAATAGTCATCAATAAAAATGACAAAATATTCATAACCACCTCTTGCTTGTATATTAAATGGTCCACAAACCTCTGAATGTACAAGTTCAAGGGTTTCTTTTGCTCTTTCACTTTTTCCATAAAAAGTTCTCTTAGTCATTTTTCCTTCTAAATAAGATTCACAGACTGGTAGAGTTCCGACTGTCAGTTCTCTTAAAGGACCATCCTTTACTAGTCTTTCAATCCTATTTAAGTTTATATGACCAAGTCTAAGATGTCATAGATATGTGTTATCTTCATATGAAATCTTTTGCCCTTTTTATTTAGGTTTTTCAACTTTGAACATTTCAGTATTAAGCAGTGTGTTTCTAGTGAGTTTTAACATAAAGAGTCCATTTTCCATTATTATAGAACAAATATTCAAACCATTTTTAGAAATAACAATCTCATTATTATAAAAAGAGAGTCCAAAATATTGTTCAAACAACTTTGAAATAGACATAATATTTCTAGAAAACCCTGAAATAAAATAAACATTAGTCAACACTAGATATTTATTTTCAAATTCAAGCCTAACGGCTCCCACTTCTTGAGCTGATATAGTACTTCCTGTCCCTACTCTCATAACATGTTCTCCACTAGCAAGTCTCCTCCAAGAACTAAGCATCTGCAATGAAGAACATACATGATCAGTTGCACCTTAATCAACTATCCAGGATGATAAATCATTTTCAACTAAACATGTTTCAAGAATTAGTAACTCAAATTTACCTTGCTTTTCTTTCTTCTTCTCTTTTAGCTCCGCAAGATACTTATTGCAGTTTCGCTTCCAATGCCCTTCGATCCCACAATAAAAACATTTTTCTTTGGGTTCCTTTTTAGAGCTTTTATTCTTTTTATTGCTTTTATTCTTGCTGCCTTTGCTTCCTTTTATGAATTTTATGTTTTTATCTTTCTTCTTTCTCTTATTGTTCTTATAAGTAGATGAAGGATAAACTTCAGCAACATTTGATTCTGGCTCTTTTCTTTTGAAATTGATTCAAAAGTTTGCAGCTCATTTAGCAATTCAGTAAGATTATACTTTAGACGATTCTTAAAGTAATTGCTCTTGAATTGTAGAAATCGCGAGGATAAAATTTCTAAAATCATCCCCACTTGAGTTCCCTCATCAATGATTGCTCCATTAATCTCAGCTTCATGAATATAATTTATCATTTTGAGAACATGTTCTCGAATTGAGACATTTGATTTCATTTTAGAATTCATAACTGCTTTGATAGCTTCATGACGAGCTTGTTCAGAAGGTTGCCCAAACATGGATTGGAGAGATTCCATAATCTCATATGTAGTTATCATATTTTCATGTTGCGATCTTAGCACGTCAAACATGCTAGCAAGGAGATAGCACCTTGCTTTGTTATTTGAGTCAATCCATTTTTCATAGGCATCTCATACAGTACGAGAAGCATTAGCAGCAAGAAGTGAAGGACATTCCTCATTCAAAACAAACTTATGATTTTCACAAATCAGTACAAGGTTCATATTGCTTTTCATTTCACAAAATTTTCCCCAGTTAACTTTTCATTTGATAAGATCATGAGAATATGATTCGTCATGATAACTGAAATAAATAAATAAACATATTTTAAAAATTAGCATGACATATCATTTAAAATTTGACATATATCAGCATGATTCATATACACATATGATCTATGCTTTTAGACAAATTTAAAAACATTGTTAATGCCACGATTATACTAATTTTATCAATAATATGCTGCCGTAGGGTCAGTCATATTATTATAAAATTAAATTGATACTTTATCATTTAATAAATAAAATCATAAATATCTCATATTTATCTTTACTTATTAATAACCGTTTATTTGGTCAAGATATAATTAACACATTTAATATATATCTTTATGAGTGTGACCCATTATTATAATTTTCTAAAATTTTAAATTAAAATTGCCGCCGTAGGGTAGGTTAATTTTAAAATTATATCTTAGAAAATTTATATAAAAGAAATCAACCTTGTTATTGAATTAAATGGACACCTTCCGTAGGGGAACGAAATCTATGCGTTGCTAGGCACCACTTAAAACTCACGATGTTGAATTAATAATGGAGACCAAAGGTTTTATTTCCAAAACACCCGCTCCCACTCATTATTTATTTTATCTTATAAAATATAAGAAAAAATTCATGATTAAATCATAAAATTTTCAAGAACAATATTATTAAAGTAAATTCAATATCTACTTTAGATTTTCTTGGCTTAAAAAAATACATAAACACTTTTTAAATATCTTTTGCATAAAAAAAATATCTCATAAGAAACTTTATTTTATAAAAGATATCATACAAATTACATAACTATTAAAATTATAACATTTAATCATTTTTCATCTTATGAACAAAATGATTATAAAGTGGGCTTAATTTTATGATATAAAATAAGAATTTTAATAAACCAGAAAGATTTATTCAGAAATAAACTCTGGCTCTGATACCAATTGTTAGAATTTTTACATCATAATATAAAATGCGGAAATAAAAATTAGGATTTTTAGAAAATTAAATTAAGTCATTCTCAATATTAATTTTCTTAATAAATAACTTTATAATATGAAATGAAGAAAACTTTACCGAATTATTGATTGAGATTTGAGATCTTGTTCGTCGAAATGTTGATTGAGACCGTAAGTCTTCTTCTTCTAATCACCCCACAAAATATATTTTAGTGAGTGGGCACAATCAATCAATTATTGATGAACACTTTTTTTTTTAATCTAATTTATGTTCTAAACATAATTTAATCCTTCAAAAGAAAAGACAATGAGAGCAACATTCTTCTCATACATATTCTTCCATCTCTCATGAAGGAATTATGTATCATCATCAATCAATTTCATGTAGAACTTAATTCTTATTTATAAGAAAAGTTCACATCTTTTCATAAGCACCTCTTAGTATTTCATGAAGCATTTTTAATTAATATTAAAATGATAATTATCATGACACATCATCAATCTTATCTTTAATCTTATTTATATCTTTTTAATATTATAAGATATTTGATGATAATTATCATGACACATCATGACTTATCATCAATCTTATCTTTATCTTTTAATATTAAGAAAATATTAATGATGAGTCATCATTATCTTCATGAAATATAAAATTAAAAGGTAATCATAAATATGTTACTAATGTGATCATAATTAACATTTATATTATATCACATTCTTAGTGTTCGATATATAATAGATGTTAGGTGATGAAGAAGGGACCTATGGACCTATAATTCAAGCTCTAATAAATTTGATTATTAATTTGACTCTTAAATTAATAAATCAAAATTATTAATTTCAATATTATTCCACTATAAATATGAAATTGTACTCTTGAAATTATAGTTTAATTTACTCAATTATAAAATTGAATCGTCCATTGATTTAATCATTACATATAAAATAATCCTCCATAAAAAGTTCATAATTAGATCTAGGTAATTCTGTCACCTCACTAATTATATCTTAATCCTTGAATTCTAATTAATTCTCTAATGAACAATAAACTTTATGACCTAGTCACAAAATTTGAGCCCTCAATTGTTCAAGTTCTGAATTAATTATTCTAGGGAACTAATTTTCTAACTTTAAAAATTGAAAGGAATGGATTCCATATCTGTATATTAACATTCACAGCCATTTGTTTCATTGTGTTTCTGAAATACAAGGATTGAGTTTATTTCTTCCCAACTTTTTTCGAGTAAATCAAAAAACTAAATGTCACAAATAAGAGTTTATTAATAACTCAGGATTAAGATTGTTTTATATATGATCATCTTTATGATTAATTTTAAATTCTCTATAATTACAACAGAATTTATTAGAGAATTCAAAATTTATCTGGTCCAGTTCTATATAATCATATTATATAAAGTACCTCCATCCTTAATATCTCCATATCGAATAATCCGGATAAGATTATTCCATTCTTAATGTTGATGGACCGTACTAATAATATTTAATTATAGATTCCAACTATAATTAAAAATTATGAACTTGTTTTGATTATTATCCATAATTCAATCCTCTTGTATATAATTATATACTGAATTATGGTTGCATAAATAATCTTGGAATAAAAATATTATATCAAATGATAATATCGAAACATGTTAAACTTATCTTTAAATATTAATTTCCATAAAAAATATATTACAATAATATTTCTTTAGGGCACAACCCTAACATCATTTGCTTCGATCGACATTTTGTTTCATTTTCACTTCACAGTTCACTCAGTTCCTCTGCCACTGGCCCTATGCCTTGCTTCGGTTCGTTTTTTTGGCTTTGTTTTTGTTGTCTTGAAAATTTGAAACTACCATGCTCTTGATAAACTTGAGATGACTTTTTTTTTTCCTTTATGATGCTTAGATTCCCTAAAATGAGTAAGTTGTCTTTTTATAATTATGTTTCATGTAAACCAATATGATTCCCCCTGGCAGTTAGAATCTCAGTCTTTGTTTTCCTTTTTCTTCTGCTTTCACGTAATGGCTTAAGTTGATATTTTTTGCTATTTATTCTATTTTTTAGTGCTTCGAGATTTTAAAATAGTAATACATGTTTCGGGTTTTTAATTGAAGAGGAATATAGGAAAAATTTTGAGTTAGGACATGATGCAATTTTGGTTAAGATGAATTTCATAGAGTTAGCTTAATCAATCAAAGCTTATATTTTGCTATTTTCAAAGCCAATCATGAAGTTATAAAAGTTCATCATGATTAAATTTCTCTTATAAGATTAATTAATTTGAGTTTTACTATATCCATTCTTATAGGTGATGAGATGCTCATATATTTTCTTAAAAAATATATTAGTAATTATAAAATCATAAGCTAAAGCAAAATCTAATATGATCTTATCACCTTTATTGATCGCTCCAAACCCATAGTCATTATGTATGCTTTTAAAATCATATATCTTTCTACTAACATGGTCATTTAAATCTCCACAAATAAAAATTATTTCTTCAAGAGGTATCTTTTATATTAATTCTTTTAAGTCATTTTAAAATTTTAATTTTGAACACATCCAAATCTATTTGAGGAGCATAAACACTTATAATATTAATAATCTTAGCATCAACAATAATTCTTAAAGCTATAATACTATTTCTAATTCTATCATTTTTTACAATATTATCTTTCAAATTCTAATATATAATCAAACCAACACCATTTCAAGTACGACTTCTACTAGAATATTAATGTTTAAATCCTAAACTATTGATCTCCTTAGCTTTTTCACCAACCCATTTAGTTTCTTGAATGTATAGCATATTTATGTCTATGAACCGTAATATCTACTAATTTCAATAATTTGCCTACAAGGGATCCTACATTCCAAGATTATATCCTAATTCTAGTTTCATGCACTATTTTCTTTGTGCACATCCGTCCGTGCTATGGGAACCCTCTCTTATTTAACACTGCACCCAAGCATTAGTCCAGCGACCCTTGCACAATTCTCGCTATATTTAGGTCATATAATGTGTCGCTTCCAGGAAACGCCCTAGTATTAATATATTGTATTAAATGATTTATGTCAACATCCATAAATATCTATATTTTAAATATTTTAAACATATTATCAACTGAAAGCCAGTTTCTCTAAAATTTTTTGGAAGGAACTATCATTTATTTAAGCCTAAGAGAAGATTTTCACATTCCCTAGTTTAAGAGTAATGCAAGCTATAATGGAGGTTACAATATGTTTTAATGCTTTTTCAAAATATGAATTGTGTTTTACCATAATTTTATATGAAAATATAGGCCATATATAAGACACCAATAATTTAACAATGAGGTCCCATACATAAAGTTCCATAGACTTTAAATCTTGTAAGTGAGGTTAAGGTGAGTAGAAAAATAATCCAGCCTCTTATACTAACTGCTTTAGTAACCTTATGTTTAATGCTTTCCTAAATACAAAAATGATGCCAATTGTGTTGTAAGGAAAAATTGCTTGTTCTTCTATAGCTTGGTGAATTAATCAAATGAAACATAAGAGATGTCAATTGAAGAATGAGATAACAAAATAAAAATTCCAAAAAGATTTATGGAGTTTTGCTAGAGTGAGTAGAAGAATAAGCCTTTGGCTACCCGTATTTAATTGAAGAATGAAAACCAAATAGTTCTAATCAATCAAAAGCCATTTTCTTTAGCGATTTCTAATGGAAACAGGTGAAGAAGCTTCTTTAGCGACTTTTTAAATCAAATTTAGACATTGCGTTATTATTTCATGAAGTATAAGGTACCACATTTAGACTTGCGATCATCGTTAACTTCTAATGCATGCAACTATATATGTTGAATAAATGGAGATTATAAAAGGATTTCTGTAGCCGACCCCACGTAGTTGGACAAAGGCTTGATGTTGTTGTTATTGTTGCTGCTAATCTTTCACAACCTCTAACTAATTTAATACCTCCAATGAAAATTATTTGATCTATAAGTGATAAAAATTTTAGAATATTAGATGAAATAATTCTAAATTTGAATTTCTTAGTTAAAAAAAAAAGAAAAAGATTTGAGGAGTGACTTTTAACAGTTGAAGAAAAATATTTCACAAAATTGAGAAATACTTGAGGATCAAATGGTAAATCGAATACAATTCTTATTGTAATTAAAAGAAAATTTTTATGTAATTATTCATGTACTATTTTTTAATTTTTGATAAACCCTTTTAGCTTCTCAATTTTAAAATTATAATTGTACCTTTAGACCCAAAACAAAAAAACTTGTGAAGCATGAATTAGGCATGATGAGTTTGAATGTCGGTATTTACCTTAAAATTTGTTTATTTTTTAAAATAAGTTTTTTATAGTATTTTTCTCCAATATGAACATTCGCCAAAAATTGACTAAAAAATTCTAAGTTTTCTTTTCTTAAGGGATTAAGTGCGGATGGGTTTACATAGTTATATAAATTTTTTATTATTTAAAACAAAATATTTTCAAAAATTAGCAAACAAAAACCATTTTGTTAATCTTATTATATTATTGATTTATTTAAACCTAATTTGCACTAATAGTGTTAGACACCTAAACTACTTTAATTTATTTTAATAAATGAAGAAGACAAATGTTTAAGACTAAGAGATTTAATTAAATGATAAAAAAACAACACCGCGGAGCATTTATGTCTTCTCATGAAATATGTATATCATCTAGTTTTAAGCATTCATCTTTTTCTCTTTTTTTTTTTAATTAAACACCAACGGGACTACGCGTTAATTTATGAAAAAATTATAAGTCCTTAAAGTGATCAAATGCTTGCTAATTCTCAAAGAGCTATAATAAAAAATAAAAAGAAACCTAAAGAGCCAATGATCTCAACTACAATACATGAAAAAAAGGAAAGAGATTATCATAATAGAGATTATAATAATACAACAACAACAATAGCAAGCCTTTATCCCCCTATGTGAGCTCGGCTACATGAATTCTTTTTCTCCATTGTGTTCGATTAAGAGTCAAATTCTCATTTAGATCTAATAAAGAAAGGTCATTTGTAATATTTTACAACCCAATATTTTTAGGTCTATCTCTACCTTTCTTTACATGGGTTAAATCTAACACATCTTCTCTCCTAACCAGGTCATCGGAAGGTCATCATTTTATGTGTCCAAAGGAGACTCTCTAATCTAATCTGCCACTGAAGCTACTCAAACCTTTTCACGTATATGCTTATTTCGTATCTTATCTCTAAGAGTAAAGCCACTCATCCACCTAATAATTCTCATCTCTGCAACACTTAGCATTATGCTTCTCTTTTAATGGCCAACATTTTGCGCCATAAATCTTTGCAGGTCTAACCACCATCTTATATAATTTTCCCTTAAGTTTGAGTGATACTTTCTTTCACACAACAAGCCCGATACATTTCTCCACTTCATCCATCTAACTTGAATTCTACTAATAATATCCCCCATCACCATCATTCTGAACAATAAACACAAGATATCTAAAACGTATACTCTTATTAATGACTTGATTTTTCAAAGTCTCAAACCCTCCACTAGATCTATTAGTACTAAAATTACACTCAATGTATTCGGTTTTAGATCTACCCAAATGAAAACCTTTAGACTCTAAAGTTGATCTCAATAATTCAAGTTTATCTTCAACTCCCTCTTTAGTCTTGTCAACAAGAAAAATATCGTCAGCAAAAAGCATACACCAGGGAACATCCTATTGCAAATCTTTATTGAGAACATCCATGACTAAAGCAAAAAGATATAGGCTTAAGGTTGATCCTTGATGTGATCCAACTAAAATTGGAAAATACTTGGTCAAACGACCTTATGTTTGAACACAAGTAATAGCTCCAGCATAAACATCTCTCATGACTTGAATATAAACATTATTAATCCTTCTTTTCTAGAGTTCTCCATAGCACTTCTCTTAGAACTTTATCATATACTTTCTTTAAGTCTATATTTATCATACGAAGATCTTTGTTTTTCTCTCTATACTCTCCATCAAACCTCTTAATAAATGTATGGCTACAGTTGTAGACCTACCCTTTATGAATCCAAATTGATTTTGAGAAATATTAGTATCACATCAAAACATATGCTCAATAACTCTCTCCCATAGTTTTAAAGTATGACACATCAACTTAATTCCTCTATAATTTAGACAATCTTATGCATCACCTTTATTTTTAAAGATAGGAATTATCACACTCAATCTCCACACATTTGAAACCTTTTTTTTCTTCAAAATAATATTAAAAAGTTTAATAAGAAAATAAATTACTTCATCACCTAAGCATTTTCACACCTCCATTGGAATATCATCAGGCCCAACAGTTTTCCCACACTTCATTTTCTTTAAAGCCTCTCTAACTTCAATTTTAGTAATACGCCGATAAAAATAAAAATTTTTATTTTTATTTAGAGTGTTAAGGTTACTAAAGTCAATCATATTTTTATAATCTTCATTAAAAAACCTAGCAAATTATCTTTTCCACCTTTGTTGAATATCCTCTTCCAAAAAAGTACTTTTTGATCTTCATCCTTATGCACTTCACTTGAACTAAATCCTTACTACTATCTCTTTGTTTGGCTAGCTTATACATTAATCTTTTGCCCTCTTTTGTATCTAATATATTATGTAAATCATTAAAAGCTAAAGCCTTTGTATCACAGAATGCTTTCTTAGACTCCTTATGAGCAATTTTATATCTTTCCCAATTTTTAGAATTTTTACATCTAAACCAATTTTTATAACAGAGCATCTTATTTTTTATCTTTTCTTGCATATTTTGATTCCACCACCAAGTATTTTTACTATCAAAATCTTTTCCTTTTGATAGTTCAAACAGATCCTTTGCAATATTCTTAATATTACAAGCTACTACTTCCTATATAACATTAGCTTTATCATATACAGACAAATTCTTAAAATTGTGAATCTTACTCTCATAGATATTTTTGTTAGAATTCTTTAAATGTCATCATCTAATCCAATAATAACAATTTAATATATTTTTCATACTCTGTCCATTCATCCTAAAGTTCAAAACTAATAGGTGGTGTTAGGTACATAGAGTTTCACTCGGAATAATTTTACACTATATAATCGAAACGATCTATTTTTCTTACAAGAAAATAATCAATTTGAGTTTTATTATATTCATTCTTATAAGTGATTAGATGCTCATTTTTTTAAAGAAAAGTATTAGCATTAACAAATTCATAAGCTAAAAAAAAATTAATATAGTCTTACGGCATTCATTAGTTGCTTCAAACCCATAGCCACTATGAATGATTTTAAAATCCTCAACTTCTCTACCAACATTTACATTTAAATCTCTTTTAAAAAATTTTTCTTCAAGAGGTATCTTTTGTTTTAATTCTTCTAAGCCTTTTCAAAATTTTAATTTTAAACACATATCCAAACCTGCTTGAGGAGTATAAGCACATATACTATTAATAATCTTATCATCCATAATAATTATCAAAGCTATAATTCTATCAATTTTTATAACATTATTTTTCAAACTCTTATCTATAATCATGCTTACATCATTTCAAGTATGACTCCTACTTGAATACTAAAGTTTGAATCCTAAACTATCCATCTTTTTAGTCTTATCTCTAACCCATTTAGTTTCATGAATGCATAGAATATTTATCTTCCTATAAATTATAATATAAATTAATTGATTAATTCCATTATTTTGTCTGTAAGGGAACATACATTCCACGATCCTAACCTAATTTTAGTTTCATGGACTTACTTCTTTACCCATATCTGTCTATGATGTGGGAATCCTTGCCTATTTAAAACTGCATTTGGGCACTGTTGTAGCAGCCTTTGCACACTTCTCACTGTATTCAGGCCATACAATGCGTCACTTTTAGGAAACATCCTAGCATTAACGCAATGTATTAAATGATTCATGTCATGATAATTTGATAAATTTTACGCTGTTTGTCGACTACCTAACGCAACCCTCCACCTTTCTCATCCAAGACTTGGAATCTAGCAATGACATTGTTAGAGATTATATAATATTTTATGATAATTTCTCTCTTATGATAATCTTTTATAACCTCCAACTAATTAATTAATGAAAAGTGCAAACTACTTAATTTTAGTCAAAAGTTGATGCAAACAAATAATAATAAAATTCACTTTAATAAATAATGTGTTCAAAAGTGATTAAAATAACATAATAGAATTACAACTACAATATATATTAATCATAATCATATAATTAGTATTATGAATAACACATAATTTGTAAGGCTAAAGATTTAAATTAATTACATCAATATGAAATAATATCATGCAAAATTCAATAAATTCTATCTCCATAATTTATTAGAAAATATACATACAATTAAATAACTTTATGTATACTTGTCCATAAAACGATGGCAGCTTTTGTGGCCAATTGAAATAATAGATAAAGAAAATAAATTAGATTCTTTGATATTAATTGGAAAAAATACATTAACGAATATGATCAATGGTTTTCAAATATGGGTTATTTAAAAATAAAATAAATTATGTATTAGAAAAAAATAGCATGATAGAATTACAAATGAAATATATACTAAAAATAAAATTTATGAATATAAATAATATCAAGAATATCTATAGAGTTTTAAGAAATAATTAAGTATTGTTACGGAAGAGTATCTATAGAAAATTCAAAAATATCAAAAGAGAACCGATATGATCCAATCAACTTCAATGCATGCATATAATTTTAATAAAATTCCTTTTGTATTAAAAAATTTCTACACTTCAATAGCCACTGTTTTTCTTAGAATTTAATAGTTATATGTGAAAAAGCAAAATTTTGACAAATAAAAAAAAGTAAATTGTTTTCCATAAAAATAATTTTGTTGTTTCACCAACTAATTTGAATTGTTTTAAGAAATTTGTAAAGAAGATGAATACATATTTTGTAATTGTAATGTCGAGTAATACAAGATGTTTTTTAAGTAATAAGTGATGCTGATGGAAATATCTTTTTTTTTAATTATATAAATTTCAATGTATTATTTCAACTTCGATTCATCTTGAAATATTTTTTTAATATATTTAGAGAAGTTGAAGAATTCAAATACAATATAACATCATGCATATAATTTTTCATTCAAATATGATTTGTTTTCTTCTTTTTCATAATTTTTTTGAAGTATAAAATGCAGAATTATGTTATGAAATCATTTCTATTGTAAACATTTGAATAATAATAAAGACAACAACTATTATTTATTTAGAAAGGACATAAGTTGTATTAATGTTTAATACAATTATATGCAAACTTCAAATATGAAATTAGAACAATCCGATTACTTCATAACAGACGAGTTAAGCTCATATGCATGCATGACAAATGGAAGAGCAATGGATGGTGTTGACTTCTTTAACTCATCTCTAATGCCAAAGATAAACTATGATCGTTACGCTAGTGAAGCTTCTTCTGTTAGGAAAGTTGCTATTTGCATATTTTACATTCTTGCAACTTGTATTATTTTGATGATTCCAAATATTATTGTTTTATGTGTAGTTATCTCCTAACACTTTTTGGAAGATTTGTTTTTGCTCTTGTGTGTACTAATATTTCAGGAAAATCAAACTCCAGACTACGAAGACTTCATATCAAATTCAGCATGAGATACTTGGTGAAATTGAAGCTTGTACTTTTTATTTGAATTAAATTTGAGAGGGAGTGATTGTAATTGAGTGAATAAATTTACACAAACTTAAAGGAGATCTTAAAAAAGTTTTTATACTGATCGTACGGGACGAACATTGTTCGTACGGGACGATCAGATCAGTTATCTCCTTGTAAGAGCAATGGAACGGACAAGAACTGAACTGGAAATATTTTCTAAGTCCTAATCGTCCAGACGAAATCATTTTCGTCCCAAGACGAGTTTCTTTCTGCAAAAATTTCGTCCAGACGAAGTCCAGTTCGTCCAGGACGATGGGAACCGACTATGGCAGTTTCTGGTAGTTTCTGGAACTGACTTTTGATATAACTATTCGTCCAGACGAAATATTTTCGTCCAGGACGAACCAATTTCGTCCAGGACGAAATTGGTTCGTACAGATGAACAAAATTTCATACGGGACGATCCAGTGCGCAGAAAAACTTGTTTTGGGCAGTTTTTTGGACGGTTTTTCTTCTCCTTTCTATATAAGGAGTCCTAAAAACTATTACAAATGCCTTTGGAGTTGTTTTCTCTTGAGAGGGATCATTGAGAGGGAGAAGATCCTTGGAGGGGATTTCAAGGGAGTGTGGAGGGGATATTCACACGGTTGCTCCGGCGAAGGCTCTCAAGTGAAGTTCAACAACATCGGTCCGGTTCTCTGCCGACACTTGGAGAAGTGTAAAAGGACGACAAAGTGTATCTTTGACAGTCATTGTGTCTTCGTTCTTGTGGAGAAAACTTGAAGAGAGAACTTGAAAGGGAGAGAGGAAAGGGTGAAGTTTGAGAGGGAGAAGATCCTTGAAGGGGATTTCAAGGGAGTGTGAAGGGGATATTCACACAGTTGCTCCGGCGAACTTGCACCTCATTACCATCGGATTCAAGGGTCGTCTTGAGAGAAGTTTTGGCAAGAAGAAGATCTCTTTGGTGTTAAAGAACCCGGCTACTCCGCCGCACCGGGGAAGGTGAAAGTGATTTGGTACAGGCTTCTCCGCCTTGGTGTGGGAGCAAAAGGAGAGTCACTTTGTGGTATTAGTGCAATACTCAGAGGGTGCCTCTGGGGAGTGGATGTAGGTCAAGGTTTGACCGAACCACTATAAATCTGGTGTGTTCTTTCTTATTTTTTATTCCGCATTTAATTTCATTGCAAGTTGTTTACTCTGGTTGAAAAGTTTATTTTAAACTTTAATTTTAACTTGCATCAATAATTCAAAAGGTTTTCTAAAATTCCAAGAGTTGAAGTTAAATTTTTTAAATTGCCAATTCACCCCCCCTCTTGGTTAGCCTTGGGACATTTAATTAGGCTTAACATCCTAATTACTAGCCCCAACATCTTCTTATTCCACTTTTACAGACAAGGTCCAACAATCCCTTCTCCGTTTTTGACTTTAGAAAGGAGTTCTGCAATGTATTTCAGATAGTTAATGTGAGGAGTTTCACAATGTAATGTATAATAACAATTGGGAACACAAAGAGTTGCCTTGGGATTTTATTTTTGAAGCGGAATACGAAGCATTTAGAATTATCATAATGTCAGATGGATGGAGAAATTTGATTTAGAAAATATTAGAAATGATCTTTCTTTATTAGATTTAAACGAGAATTTGACTTTTAATAGGACACAATGGAGAAAAATGATTCATTTAACCGACCCCACGTAGTGGGATAAAGGCTTGATGTTGTTGTTGTTGTTCAGATGAATGGACAAATTTGATTTGAGAAGAATAACAATGTATTTCAGATAGGTAATATGAGAAGTTTCACAATTTTATTTCTAGAACGGATTACGAAACATTCAGAATTATAATAGCACCTGATGGATTATCAAATTTGGTTTGTGAAGATTTAAAATGTATGGCCAGGATTTTATTTGATATAGTAGTGTAGATATACAGGGTTTAAGTAGTTTTAGAAAGATTCTCTTGAATTATGTAATTGATGCTTTCTCATAATTTGATGGTTTGGCTCTAGTCTTACCTCCGTACGCTTTACTTTTGTTGAGTTCATGACACATTGTTAAGATGCATGCAATTTTGGTAGCTCTATGAATCATTCGCTTGAATGGTTGAATCAAACTTTTATATTTGCAACTTTAGAGTCTCCTGATATTTCTTCATGTAGAATATATATTTACATCATGATACATAAATTTGCCACTTTCTAAATTTCAAATCCGTCTCAGATGTACAAATATCAATTTTAATCGAAACAATATGTTTATAGTAAAAGCATCACATGTAATGGCAGCTATTTATCATTGCATGTTTCTATGTTCAACTCAATGTATAAACTGGTCTTATTTCATGGTAATATACAAATACTAACTTCTGTTTTGATTCAAAAGATAAGATAAGTTGTCGCAGCCTGGCTATCTCATATAAAGTAGTGTCCTGGTACTGATCATATGTTACTTTTGTATCTTTATGAACTTATGTAACTTATCATTTCAATGTTAGCTTCTTTTATCCCGCAGAATTCAAATGGGATGATGTCAAAGTTGATAAGCACCGTAAAAACTACCTTGGTCACAGCATCATGGCTCCTGTGGGGAGATGGCAGAAAGGTAATTGATTTGTTTGCATGGTATTTCAATATTTTGTTTTATGAGCCTAAAAAGTTAGTTGTGAATCAATCTTTTCACTCAATTTGCTTTGAAAATCCTCATTTTTTTATTCATCTAATAAGAAGCATGCTTTCTAGTTTTTGGCGCTGGCCTTTTCAATTCTTGGTGTTGTAGATAGAAGATTAACTTCTACTCATATCAAGGTGCTTGTGCCAGTTCAAGGTTTAAAATTGCGTAATTAAGCCTCGAGGCAATTTTTGTCCGTGAGGTGAGGCGTAAGCCTAGAGGCGGTCTGAGGCGTAAGCCTCACGGACACAGAATTACGTAAATGAAAAATTAAGGATTTTTACAGGAAAATAATAGCAATATTGTATCTTTCAATAAAAATATCTAAATGATATATGAAAATAGTGGAAAGTAAGAAAGTAGATGCAACAAAATCATGTCCCAAATTACAAAATCACAAAATATTAGTTCAACAAAACTCCCAATATACAAAAAACATATAAAATGCAATCATATCCCATCACTAAGTCTGATAATGGCAAATCTATCTCATCATCTATGAATCACTCATTATCAGACGACACATCATCATACACCAACGGGTCCTCATCATCCTTCAACCCCTTATTCCTTAACCTCCTCTCTCTTAACCTCTTGTTGTGCATTATATATATGAGGGAGTTCATTCTGAGCGTAGATAGTCGATTTCTTCTCTTTGTTTGCACTTGACTATATGTACTCCAGTTTCGCTCACACCCAGAAGAAGAACAAGTGAAGCCCAACACTCTTACAGCAAAACTCTGTAACTCAGGGGTGGAATCACTAAATTGGATCCACCATTCAACTGTTTTCAAGAAAAAATATAATCAAAATTTAGAACTGAATAAAGTGAAGAAGCGGCGGGAAGGAGGCCGACGGCGTGCGGGAGCTCTGTTTCACGAACAGGAGCGTGCGGGAGCTCGGTTTTGCGAACTAGAGGGGGAAAAATTGGGTCCGTTTACAGAGGCAATTTTAATTAGAGTGCCAGTCTTCAGTATATGTGAATGAAACTACTATAATTTGTCAGCATTTAATGAACAAATATTTATAAGCCTGAAATATTATGATTGAAATAAAAATTTAATTCATGTATTTGTAAATTTTATGACCACAAACCATTGCTCCTAAAAAATGTATGATCATGTTATTATTAATCATGAACTAGGATTTTTTGGAATTGTAGGGGAACAAAGAAAAAGGAAGCTTCCCATTATTTAAGAAGTTTGGTTTTTGAGAGTGATGTTTTCATTATTGGTTTTTTGGAAACTAAGTTATTAAATGTGGATAAATCAGAAGTTCGTTGAATAATTTATGATGATTGGGGCTTTTTCCATTTTGCAACTAATGGAACATCGGGTGGTATATTTTCCCTTTCGAAAAACAAGATCTCTTCCTTTTCCATAGTAAATTCATCTAATCAATGTGTGATTGGGAGTTTACAATCTCCTAGAGGCCTCTCAATGATAGTGACAATTGTATATGGGAATAAAGATCTTTATGAAAGAAGGAATTTGTGGAAGATAATAGAAGATTATACTTGTAATGATAATCCTTGTATTGTTATAGGTGATTTGAATTGCTTTCTAATCTAAGGAAGAAAAGAAGGGTGGCAAAATGTTCTTATTCTCTCAAGGACCCCAAGAAATGAAGGAGTTCATTACTAAGAATGATTTTCATGACATTGGTATTGTTGGTCCTAAGTATAATTGGTTCAATAATAAGGAAGGCCTTGCTCATATTTGAGAAATACTTGATAGAGTTTTTTTAAACTCTAAAGCCTTGGAGTATGTTCCTTTTGCGGTAATAAGGCATCTTCCAAGAGTCGCTTCTGATCATTTTCCTTTGTTATTTAATTTAAATAATTCTAAGGCTTTCTAGCATAAGGAGATCAGATTCGAAAATATTTGGTGTTCGTATGAAGCTTTGAGAGGCATTATGACTAAAGTATGGAGTCAAAGGTATTATGGGTCATCTGCGGAGGTTCTTCAAAGGAAGGTTAGAAGATCTCTTAAATGTTTGTTTTATTGGAGTAAAAATAGGCCAAGGGAATTGAATAATGTCAAGTCAACCTTACAAAATGAGATCTTATTATTACAAGAAGAGTATAATACGATGAATGTATTGAGCCCTGAAAAGGTGTTAATTCTTAGGAAAAAAGTGCATGAGTTGAATGTTATGCTTGCTAAGCTTGCAACTTGGTGGAGGCAACGATCTAAGACACAATGGATGGAAGAAGGAGATCAAAACTCTTGTTTTTTCCATGCTTATGCAACAGGTAGAAGGAATGGTAACATGATTAACCAAATCTCTTATCCCAACAGGCGAAGTTGCGAATTATCTAATTGGCTAACGTTTGAAATTGAAGATCAATTAAATGAAGATATGAAGGTAGCCATTAATTTGGGGTTCACTAAAGAAGAGCTTTTTCATACTGTTATTAATATGAGTAATAACAAATCACCTGGAATTGATGGTGCCAATGCATGCTTGTTCAAATCTTTTTGGAGTATTGTGTAGAATGAGATGTGGAATGCAATAGATACTTTCTTTTCCTCGGGCATTATGCCAGATTATTGGAAGGAAACTATGGGAAATGTTGAACCAAGTAATGATGTAAGTGGGGTTTCCATGTAAGATAATGAACCTGGTTATGCAATGTGTTAGCCATCTAAAATTCTCTATTAAGATTAATGGAAAAATGAGCAAATGGATTGTAGCTGAATGTGTCTTCAAGCAAGGGTGTCCACTTTCATCGTGCCTGTTCATTTTGTGTTATGAACTCTTTTCCAAGGTCTTTTAAAGAGAAGGGTAATCAGCTTGGCATTAGAGTGGCTACAAATTCATATAATATATCTCACCTCCTTTACCCTGATGATGTGTTAGTGTTTGCTGAGGCTTCTAGAAGTAATGCAAAAATCTTGAATCGGATTTTTATTGATTAATGTAAATGGGTCGGGCATCACATCAATTATAAGAAATCCATAATTCTTTATGGGAAAGTAGTATTAAAGAAAAGGAGAAGAAGATTAAATAAAATAATGGGATTTAGTGTTGTTGATGAGATCACATATTTGGGAGTCAAAATGGGATTGAGAAGAATGAAGGCTTCAAATTTCCAAATTGTTTTGGATAAGGCTAGGGTTAAATTGAACACGTGGGGCTCTCGATCTCTTTCTCTTGCAAGAAGAATTATGCTTTTCAAAAACTCTTTTTCATCTATTTCATCCTTTTTAATGTCTCACTATTTGGTTCCTAAAAGCATTTTATTAGAAATTGACGAAGTCTGCAGAATTTTTCTTTGCACAAGGAGCAAGGAAGGAAAGTATTGCATTATATTTCATGGAAGACTTTGTGTTCTTCTATGAATTTGGGAGGTTTTGGTATTCAGGGAGCTGCTGAAAGATATGGTCCTCTAAGGTCTTTCTTGCATGGAAATTTATACAAAATCAGAACTCACTTGTTATTATAGTTTTAAAGGCAAAACATGGAGTATGGGATGAAGAGTTGAAGAGAAATGCTTCTCCCTCATGGCATTTCATCAAAGATGGAGCGCGATCTTTTAAGCCGATTGTTAGATGAAGGTATTATCTGGTACTAAAATCAACATTATGAATGACCTTTGGTTGCTTGTTAGATGTTTAAAGAAGTCGTCTGCAATTTGCAATCTAACGGAGCTCCAAGGTAAAAAAATGTGTCCATGCTACTTGATGATGAGAAAAAATGGGATATGAAAGTTTTGAAACTTTATTTCTCTAATGATATGATAAAACTAATATTGGATACTCCTATTTCATTTGATTCTAAAGAAGATTATCTGGAGCTGGTCTTTTTTAATTCTGATAAATCAATTGCTGCTATGTAGGGCTGCAAGCGTACCAAACGTTCGACGAGCTACTCGTTGCTCGGTTAGATTAAAGCTCATTTGTGATCATTTAACTAACTAAACTAACAAACTTGAATAACATTTTTAATACTCGATCATTAAATAAACAAGCTTGAACACTAATGTGTTCGATTCATTTATGTTCACGAACAATATCATTTGAAGCTCATGAACATGCTCGACATTAAGTTCGATTCGTATTCGATTTAGAACTCAATGAATAAATATTTTAATTTATTATAACATAATGATATAATTTTTTTTAATTAATAAATTTTAGAGTAATTAAATATTATAATATAAGTTATAGTTTTAATTTCCTTACAATTGATAATTTATTATATTACATCATTAGATCTTGCTCATTTGATAGCTCAAGAATTCTCTTTAGATTTGTTCATGAACACACTTTTTTGATCGTTTGAAGAAATTTGCTAAATATGTTCACAAACAGAGCTTGTTAAAGCTCGATAAATACTAAATGAACTGAACATGAACCGAATATGAACCAAATATGAACATCATTAATTTAAATGAACCAAACATGAACACAAATAATAAAGCTCGAAACAAACACGAACCAAACTTGAACAAGTTAATAATAAACAAACTCGAACATGAACACTCACGTACTCGGCTTGGCTCGGTTCATTTGCAGCCCTACTGCTATGGCATATGAAGCTAATTTTCCCATTCAACAAGATAACTAGAATGATCTAAAGTGGATGAGGAAATTGAAAATTTCTCATAGGGAGTTTTTATTCTAGTGGAGACTCTTTAACAATGCATTACCTACAAACAGTTGGTTGTATCAGAGAAATCCTCCTACAAAATATCTGTTGTCCGGGATGTTGTGATGAAATTGAAGATTTGGAGCATATTTCTTCTCAATGCATTAAATTATTTATAAGTTTTAGATATGTTGAGACAATGGGGTATCAATCTACCTAAGTTTGAAAGTTTATCTCAATGCCACGAAGCCTTGAAGAAGGGAGTTGGAGTGAAGTCGGGCCTTGCCAGAATTCACATTTCTACTATTTATCAAAATTGGAAAGCTATAAATATGAGCCAACATTGTAGATCGTCACCTGCTGCTTCGACTATTGCTATAGAAATTCTTTCTTCCTATACATTTTTGCACTTGTTTCCAATTGAAAAGAATTGGGACATCAATTAGCAAGATTTGCTGTCGCATATTTGGTGCTGCTCTCCACCTAAAGTTTGGATCAAATTGAACGTGGTTGCTGGCTTGCTGTTCTAACAAAGTCTATTATGGCGGGTATGGCAAGAGTTTTAAGAGACTATAAAGCAAGATTGTTATTTTTCATTTTGTACCTAGAAATTGTAATAATGTGGTACATTTAGTTCTCATTATATCATATTGGTTGATTTTTATTGGGATCATTTCTTGGATAGTGAACTTCCTTCAATGTTTGTTGAGTTGATTAGGAAGGATTGTGATAGGCTTCTTTTTCCTAAGTAGGTTGTATCCTTCTTTTTATTGATTAATGTAATTTGCACAGTTTAAAAAAAAAATCATGAACTAGGTGCCAGTATCATAAGCCTACTTATGAGCATTATGAACTGTTCACTATTAACGTTTGCACAGCTATTTTCCTCATTCTTGAACCTTAATTTAATCTGCTTTATTTTCTTAAGTTCATTAGTTTTCTTACAAATCCTTTTAGAGATCATGCAGTATAGCTTTCTCCCAAAAAGCGGAAAATAAGTGCAGTATAGCCATATCTTCGTAACAACTATGCATTTATGGTCCATTTAATTTTATCATTGTTATTCAACAACAACAACAACAATGACATCAAGCCTTTATCCCATTACGTGGGGTCGGCTACATAAATCCTTTTTTGCCATTATGTCCTGTTAAAAGTCAAATTCTCATTTTATCAATGCTCTTAAATTGAAATTGAATATTTGATTCTGATATAAATTGCTATATTTTTCTTTAATCTATACTTCACGTTCTTTTGCTTCATCTTTGTCTTTGGACCTTTTTTTTTGTTGAGTCTAGTGAATAGGTTGTTAAACCTAAGTTAATGTCCCACGATTATCAAGAGGGGGGGGGGGTGAATTGGTAGTTAAATATTATCCCTCTTTTGGATGAGTTGAACCGAAAATAACTTTAGTGAATTTTTATAAAAAAGTTTTTCAACCACAACTTTTTAAACAGTAAAATGTGGAAAAGAATAAAAATTAAAAATAAATGACACAAGATTTATAGTGGTTCGGTCTAAACCAGACCTACATCTACTCCCCAGAGGCACCCTCTGAGTATTGCACTAATACCAATAGTGTCTCTCATTTTGCACCTACAGCAAGGCAGAGAAGCCTTTACAAATACTCTTTCCACCACTACCCGGTGCGGCAGAGAACTGTCATCCTTTTATACTATCCCCAGTGTTGGCAGAGAACCGTCCGTCCTTTCACACTCTCCTAGTGTGGGCAGAGAACCCTTCGTCTTTTTACACTCTCCTAGTGTGGGCAGAGAACTCGATCTTCTTGACAGATCTCCTCATAAGAAATCTAGAAAGAAGAAAGAAAAGAGTGAAGTAATCTCAAATCATAAGTAGGAAATCTTACCTTTGAACACCAAGTAAAGCCTTCACGCTCCAGTGGTAGAAATCCTTCTTTGAATGCTCTCACTCACTCTCTGCTTGAGTTTTTTTTCAATAGGCACGAAGATCAATGACCAAAAAGATTTAGTGGCAGTCTAATTTGGACTATATATAGGAAAGACAAGAAAAACTGCCCAGAAACTGCAAATTTTCAGTTCTGTACGCAGTGGATCGTCCCTTATGATCGTGGATCTTGTCGGACGATTTTACTTAAAGTGTCGGAAATGATCCTAATATATATTGGTACGAACTATGTTTGTACACGATTATCGTCCCGTACGAACTAGGTTCATCTAGTACGAAATGGTTATTCCATAGGTCGATTTCCAAATCCCTGTAGGACGTAACCAACTGAGGTAAGTCGGTTCGGTTTGTCCTAGGACGAACAAGTTTTGTCCTGGACGATTTTAAACAGAGTTTTGTCTAAGGACGAAGGGTAATTTCATCCTGTACCATTTTAAACAGAGAGTTTCGTCCAGAGACGAAGGGTAATTTCATCCTGTATGATTTTAAACAGAGAGTTTCGTCCATAGACAAACCATGCATTTCGTCTAGATGAACAATGCAACGTGAGAATCCAGAGGCGTTCATCCCGGGATGAATATTAAATTCGTCCAGACGATTAGGACATAGAGAAATTTTCTCACTGCCTGTTCGATCCATTGCTCTTCCGAGGGGTTAATTGACATGATTGTCCCGTACGAACTATTCGTCCCGTACGATCCGTTCACAAAAATTATTCCCCCATATGTGTGTGTTGTGAATATTCACTCAATTACAATCACTCCCTTTCAATTCAAAAACATTTTTAAAGCTTTTAATTTACAAATGATTCGATGCTGAATTTGATTTGAAGTCTTCATAGTTTGGAGTTGATTTTCGTGAAATGTTAGTACACATTAGAGCAAAAACAAATCTTCTAAAAAGTGTTAGGAGATTTGTATACATAAAATAATAATATTTGAAATCATCAAAATTATACAAGTTGCAAGAATGTAAAACATTTAGATAGCAACTCTCTTAAAAATTTCCCCCTTTTTGATGATGGCAAAATAATTATTGTTTGTACGATTTTAAATTCTAAGAAACTCTTAAACTCCCCCTGAATTGATGAATACATGAAAAATAAGGAGGCATAAATTAAAAAAAAATTATTTTTCAAAAATTTTATAACAAAACAAGAAACATACGAAACACACAACTATAATAATGACAAACATCTACAATAATGACAAATATAAAAGGACTATAAAAAACAAACAATACAAACAAACAATTTCTCTCCCTTTTTGACAACAGCAAAAAGTGAAGAAAAAAAGAAGTCTTGAAATGTAAGCAGAAGTATGAAATTCATTTTATAATTTAATCTTTAAAGTGATTGAAATAAGGTATGCAAATAAAATTAAAATATTAGAGAAATCATAGAATTTCATATAATTTAAGAAGTGATATAACATAGATAATAAAAAGAATTTATCAAAGACATGAGTCAATTTAGACATTAAGATAAGGAAAATCATTGCACTAAGGATGAATAAAAAATTTTATATTTCAAAATTCAATATCAATTATAAATGACATAAGATCAATTTGAATTAAGAGATTAAAAGAGTATGGAAAAAAGTAACTACCACATGTGGTGGTTTGCGCATCTTTTTCAATTTTATGGCACATTTTTGTACATCTTTTTTAATTTTATGGCACATTTTTGTGCATCTTTTTTACTTTGGGCTTATTTTGTGCCTCTTTTTCTTATTGCAAACTTTTGTGCAATTCTTTTGATTTTTGTACATTTGTATAATTTTCAAGAGTAATTGAATTCTTTCAGAAATCAATAATTTAAAATTTCAAATTTTTCTAAGTGCATAAATACTATTTGAAAAGAGAAATATAAATAAGAAAACATCTAAATTGCAATAATAATATTAAAGATAATGTAGTCTAAATAAGAGACATGAAATTGAAAATTCTAATAATATCAAGTTATAAGCATCACTTAAATTTAGAATAATTAGATTTTCTAATGAAATTAATTTTAATTTCAATTTAGGTTAAAGCACTATTAAGATTAAAAAAAAATGAATGTCATAAAATCTAACACACATTTCAAAAATAATTAAACAACAAAACATTAGAATATATATTGATATCAAATGAAGATATTACAATTTTAAGTCCTAGATATCAATAATAATATAACTAAAACAAGGAAAATACAACAATCTAAAAGAAATCACTTAACACATGAACTACAAAGAAACACAGAACAAACACAACAATCATTCAGATGGACCCTGATCTGGAGGAGAGGTGGTGGTGTTGCACCAAAGAAGTTGAAGTAACTACTCATCATAAGCATGTTGGTATTTATGTTATTTATCTGATCACGCATAAATTCCATAACTTGATTGTACTTAATATCCTGCTGCTGTAAATGAGTTTCAATTTGATCAAACCTTTGATCAAAATGAGCTTCTAAATTGTCAAATATTTAAACCAAATTCTGATAATGGTTCAGTAGCAGATGTAGGTTCAGCTTCTTCTTCTGTTTCACTCAGAACAATATGAGTTTTTCTAGGCTCTTCCTTATTGAAGATAGCTCTAAAGGATGCATCGTTGTAGTAGAGTGGTTCTTCAAAATCTTTTTCTGGATGAATCAAATTATACTTCTTTTCCAAAATATAGACAATCAGATGTCCTAAGGCTATGTTCTTCTTTCTTTTATGATCAACATGATCAATTTTAGAAAGGCCATAAATGTAGTCAATTAGGAGTTAGGCCTCATCTATAGGTTGTCTGGTCATTATCCAGAAGGTAACAATAGAAAGAAGAGGTGTGATATTGACTATATTACCAGTTTTAGGTATAATGGAAGTTCTAAGTACGTGCTGGATGATACGGGCATCACGAACTAAAGTTGCTACCTTAGGTAAATGATCCTTAAAGTTTACTCCTCTAATCACTTGATTTACTTCAGTCCAATTAAAATTTGTGGAGGGTAAGGTGTGTGCTCTTAATCCTTCAGTCCTTAAGTTTAGGAAGATACCAAGGTCAGCCTTGGTGATTTCAATTTTCTTTTTAAAAACAAAGGAACTGATGACAGAATGGTCGGAGTTGAAAGACATGTTAGCCAAAAAATAATGAAAGGTTTCTTTGTTGTAGAAGTGTACTAAGGTGAGGATTAAGCCAAATTGAGTAGAGGTAAACAATTGCATTACCTTCATTTGCTTTAGATGGGGTAATTTTTGCGGAAACAAACCTAGCATAGGATTCTTCATTTGCTTTAGAAAGAAAATTTTCAGAAGTGTTTCTTGGTGGACCCTTAGTCAAAGACTTTTGACGCTTGCTAGAACTTGCCATTGAAAGATCTCAAGAGAAGAAAAGTTTGAAAGAGAAGTGTGAAAGTGACTGTTCAGTAAAAAAAATTGCCATCAATTTATGGAAAAACGACTGTTCGTACAAGACGAAATTTTCGTTCGTCCCGACGAATTCGATTCGTCCCATATGAAATAATTTCGTATGGACGAACGAATGAGTAAAAAAAATAGCTTTTCGTAAACACACAACTTACGAAGCATCCTTTCGTACAGGCTTTTGACGAAAATGATCGTATAGACGAACACGTGTTCGTCCGGACGATCCGAATTCAATTCATTTTAATGGCAGTTGAAAACCGTCCCCTGTTATGAACCGACATGTGTTCGTCTGGATGAACCAAAGGTTCGTACGGACGAAGTTCATATTAAAAACTGTCTTATCCATTCAACTGCTGCATTCACTCGTCCCGTCGTTTGAAAAATATTTTGTCCCGGACGATCGTGACGATCGTACAGACGAATTACATTAAAACTGCTCTTAAAACGGTTCACAATCACACAGTTTGTCATACTACACAAATTGTCCCGTACGAAACATTTTCGTCCCAGACAATGATGACCACAAATTTGCATTTTCACACTCAAAACAAAAACAAATAAAAACAAACAAGACAATACTTAAACGCAGACTTTTTAAGAAGAAAATATCACATAAACAAACTAAAAAAAAATAATAAACACAAAACAAAAAATATCAATGTTGTGGAAAACATTTTTATCTAAGCATTTAAATCAATCACTCCAAGCCTTGTTCTTAATGTACTGAAAGTATCAAAGGCTAAATGTTTTGTAAAAATGTCTGCAAGTTAATTTTCAGTTGAAACATGGGTAAGTTCAATTTCTCCCTTGGATACATGATCCCTTATGAAATGATGCCTTATGTCAATGTGTTTGGTTCTTGAATGTTGAATAGGATTTTTAGAAATGCAGATAACACTAGTATTATCATAATAAATTGGTATAGTGCCTATTATTAATCCTAAATAAATCAACTATTGTTTTAACCAAAGTACTTATGCCACACAACTTCCTAAGGCAATGTATTCAGCTTCTACAGTAGATAGGGCTACTGAATTTTGTTTTCTACTAGACCATGAAACTAATGAATTATCATGTTCCAGAAGTACTTTTCCTATCCACCCTACATCCTGCAAAGTCAGAATCTGAATAACCAATAATTTCAAATGAAGAGCTAAACCTTGGATACCAAATTCCTAAGTTCTGAGTTCCTAGCAAATATCTTAAAATCCTTTTCACTGCTGTCAAATGTGACTCTTTTGGATCTGATTGAAATCTAGCACACGAGCAAACATTAAACATGATATCGGGTTTGTTTGAATAGTTGCTATTTGAATGAGTTATATTTATGCAACTTATGTAGTTTTGATGATTCCAAACATTATTGTTCAAATGTATAGTTATCTCCTAACAATTTCAGAAGATTTGCACTTGCTCTTGTGTGTACTAACATTTCAGGAAAATCAAACTCCAGACTACGAAAACTTCAATTCAAATTCAACATGAGATATTATGTTTAATTGATGTTTATCTTTTCTTTGAATTAATTTGAAAGGGAGTGATTGTAATTGAGTGAATAAAATCTCACACACACACACAAATAAGGAGATCTTGAAATTCTATACTGATCGTACAGGACGATATTTATCGTACTGGACGATCTGTCAGTTATCTCCTATAGAACACTTGGAACGAATAGGAACTTGCCTTGAAAAATTTTCTAAGTCCTATTTGTCCAGGACGAAATTTATCATCGTCCCAGGCGATGGGTTCTCTGCAAAATTTTCGTCCAGACGAATTTTACCATCGTACGAGGCGACCAGTCCTCTGGAAAATTTTCGTCCAAACGAACATAAATATCGTACAGGACGATCAGCTCTCTGGAACTTTTTCGTACAGACGAAAACAAGTTATCGTCCGCGGCGATAGGTTCTCTGGAAAATGTTCGTCCAGACGAAATAAAGAATCGTCCAGGACGATCGGCTCTCTGGAAAATTTTCGTCCAGACGACCACATTTTCGTTCAAACGACAAACCGACTTAGAACAGTTTTCAGCAGTTTCTAGAACCGACCTTGTAATAACCGTTCGTACTGGACGAACCAAGTTCGTACAGGACGATCAGATGTACGAAGTCAGTTCGTACACATATACAAATTGGGTCGTTTCAGATCGTTTAAGTAAAATCGTCCAGGACGATCCAGGATCGTACAGGACGATTCACTGCGTACAGAATTGAAAATTTGCAGTTTTTGGGCGGTTTCACTTGTCTTTTATATAAATAGTCCAAATTAGACTGCCACCCAATCTTTTTGTCATTTGATCTTCGTGCCTTTTGAGAGAATAGCCAAGGAAAGAGTGGAAGAGAGCATTCAAAGGAGGATTCCTACCACTGGAGCGAGAAGGCTTCACTTGGATTGCTAAGGTAAGAGTCTCTACTTGTGAAATTGGATTTCTTCACTCTTTTTCTTTCTTCCTTCTAGATTCTTGTGAGAAGATCATTCAAGAAGGTCCAGTTCTCTGCCGACACTTGGAGAGTGTGAACAGACGAAGGGTTCTCTGCCCACACTAGGAGAGTGTGAAAGGACGAAGGGTTCTCTGCCCACACTAGGAGAGTGTGAAAGGACGAAGGGTTCTCTGCCTACACTTGGAGGGTGTGAAAGGACGACGGTTCTCTGCCAACACTGGGTTTTGTGTAAAAGGACGGACGGTTCTCTACCGCACCGGGGAGTGGTGAAAAGAGTGTGTTGTAAGGGCTTCTCCGCCTTGCTGTGGGTGCAAAAGGAGAGTCACTATTGGTATTAGTGCAATACTCAGAGGGTGCCTCTGAGGAGTGGATGTAGGTCTGGTTATAGACCGAACCACTATAAATTTGGTGTCATTTACTTTATAGCTTTTACGTTTCCGCACTTTTAAATTTCAGTT
Source organism: Dendrobium nobile (assembly GCA_022539455.1). NCBI lineage: Eukaryota > Viridiplantae > Streptophyta > Magnoliopsida > Asparagales > Orchidaceae > Dendrobium > Dendrobium nobile. The sequence continues at coordinate 48,082,139 of CM039723.1, forward strand.
TTAACAACTCTGTGGTTGAAAAATATTTTTCTACTAACTTTAAAAAGAAAATTTTATTTCGGTTCAACTTTATTTTTAAGAGGGTTTAAAATTTTAAAAACTACCAATTCACCCCCCTCTTGGTAGCCTTGGGACACTTACTTAGGCTTAACAACCTAATTACTGGACTCAACAAGTGGTATCAGAGCTGAGTTTCAAAATCATAAGTTTGAACTACTTTTTGATTAACGTAGATGGCTACATTTGGAAACCGAAACACACCTGAGGGTTACTCTATCACTAGACCTCCACTGTTTGATAATATTCCTTTTGATTTTTGGAAAACACGCATGTCTACTTTCTTACAGTCACTTGATTATCGCATGTGGATGCTAGTCCAGGAAGGTTACACAAAACCAACTAGATTAGTTGATGGAATTAGGGTAGATACACCCTATGCAGATTGGACTATAGAAGAACGTGACTTAGCACAATTAAATGCGAAATGTTTAAATAGTTTCTTTTGTGCTTTAAAATCTGAAGACTACATGCGAGTTTCCACTTGTAAAAGCGGAAAAGACATATGGGATAGACTTTGTATTACTTATGAAGGGACAAATGAGGTTAAGCAATCAAGACTCAATATCTTGTTACATGACTACGAATTATTTCGCATGAAACCTAATGAATCTATATCTGACATGTACACAAGATTCACTCAAATTGTCACCTCTTTGCATGCACTTGGTAGGGAATTAACTAATGCTGAAATGGTTAATAAGATTCTTCGTTGTTTACCTACTACATACGATGCTAAAATTACTGCAATTACAGAGTCAAAAGATCTGAACATTTATTCTATTGACAATCTTCTTGGTTCACTCATTGCTTACGAGCAAGGAGTAAGTCAAAGAAAGATTGATGCAGGTGAACCAAGAAAGGACAAGAATCTTGCATTAAATGTGGAAGAGTCAGAAAGTGAACACTCACAACCTGAGGATGAAGACGATATAGCACTGATGACTAGACAATTCAGAAGCTTTTTAAAGAGGAAGCAGAAGAGACGCCAGCAATGGAATAGAGGTAAGTATAACAAAAATGGCAGGGTTTCTAATGAATTGATTTGTTATGAATGCAGGAAACCAGGTCATATAAAAACTGATTGTCCAAAACTTAAAGCCACTCCTAGCAAGGAGAAGGTAGAGGAGAAACCAATGGTAAAAAAGGGCAAGAAGAAGTTTCAAAAGGCTTTTTGGGCGGACTCAGCTTCAGACTCATCTGAGACTGAAAACGAAGAAGAAGTCACCAACCTTTGCTTGATGGCAGATAAAGCTGAACAATCAGATCAAGAAGAGGTATGTGATTTAACATATGATGAACTGTTTGAAGTTTCTGAACACATGCATGATGCATATAGGAAAACTAAAAGGATGCATTCTAGTTTAGTTTTAGAATTGGAAGAGCTTAATAAGGAACACGAAATCCTTAGGAAAGATCATGCTTTAATTGATAGCAACCACATGAAACTACTTGATGAATATGATGACTTGAATAAAAATTTTGAAAATTTAAAATCATCCTATGCTGAACTTGAAAAAGAATTTAAGAAATTTAAGGATGAATCTGAGCACAAGACATATAGAATCAATTATACAAATCGAATCTTGGAGGATATGAATTCATTTTACAAACTTACTATAAGAGCTCTCGAGGATAATAGGAACCCCCCTAAACTTGAAGATTTTACAAATCCTAAATATTATCCTAAATTCATGAAATCCCTTAGAAGACAATCATATGAAAGAAAACATAGGAATATTTTTCCTAATGTTAAATGTAACAATTGAGGATTTTTGGGACATATATCTCACACCTGCACTTTAAAGATGAAACCTAATTTGGTGTGGAGAACTAAGATGCATAAACCTAGACATATCACACATGCATCTGATTATAAATTTCATAAAGGTGAACCCAAACTAGTTTGGGTTCCCAGGTCTAACAATTGAGAATTTTGCAGGAATACTCTCACACAAGACCTCGTGAGAGTATATGGTACCTGGACAGCGGATGTTCTAAGCACATGACTGGAGATACTGCTCAATTCATAACGCTGGAAGCCAGGAGTGGAGGCAAGGTTACACTTGGAGATAATACCACAAAGAAGGTGGTTGGATCAGGTATGATTGGAAATTTGAAAAACTTTTTCATAGATAATGTTTTATTAGTTGAAGGCTTAAAACATAATTTGCTTAGCATAAGTCAGCTATGTGATAAGGGCTATAATGTAAAATTTTTACCTACTAGCTGCATAATTAGCCTAAATGGGAAAATTGTTTTAAATGGAAAAAGGGTGAACAATGTCTACATGCTAGATTTAAATTGTATTCAATCTCCTACTGCTTTTTGTTTGAAAACTGTTTCTGATGAATCATGGCTTTGGCATAGGAGACTTTGTCATTCTAGTATGAAAAATCTTAGAAGAATTACCCAAAAGAATTTGGTTAGAGGAATACCTAAACTAGACTTTACTAAGGACCACTTATGTGATGCATGTCAATTAGGAAAACAAGTGAAGTCCTCTTTTAAATCCAATAAAGATCTTAGGACCATTAAACCTTTAGAAATTCTTCACATGGATCTTTTTGGACCTGTAAGCACGGTTAGTCTAGGAGGAAAGGTATATGGATTTGTAATAGTAGATGATTTTTCAAGATTCACCTGGGTTAAATTTCTTTTTCATAAGAGTGAATCATTTGAGGAATTCAGAAATTTTTCAACTTGGATACAAAGAAAACTAGGATGTGAAATAATTTCTATACAAAGTGATCATGGAGGAGAATTTGAAAATGAAAGATTTGAAGATTTCTGTAAAGAAAAGGGGATTGATCACAATTTTTCTGCACCTAGAACTCCTCAACAAAATGGAGTAGTTGAAAGAAAGAACAGAACATTAATAGAAGCAGCCCGAGCAATGTTAGCAGAATACTCTCTTCCTAGATATTTTTGGGCTGAGGCGGTTAGCACTGCATGCTATGTTCTGAATAGGGTAAATGTGAGATCAAATTTGAATAAAACACCCTATGAATTGGTAAAAGGTAGAACACCAAATTTGTCTCATTTACATGTATTTGGTTGCAAGGTGTTCATACATAATAATGGAAAATCTGCCTTAGGAAAATTTGATCCAAAATCAGATGAAGGAATTTTTGTTGGATATTCAAGTGTTGGAAAATCTTATAGAGTATTCAACAAAAGAACTTTAGTCATTAAAGAAACCACACATGTTGTTTTTGATGAAAATGGAAACATAGAAGAGCCAAAAGTTGTTGAAGAAGAAATTGAAGAAAACTCCCAAAAGATTGATAGATTAAATTTGGAAGAAAATGTGGAAGAAAATATAGAAAGAGAAGACCCTTTGCCTAGAGATTTGAGATTCTCTAAAAATCACCCAAAGGAATTAATTATAGGTGAACCAAGTGAGGGTGTTAGAACTAGGCGTGGATTAAACAAGGAAGTCAATCATTCAGCCTTCATTTCAACTATTGAACCCACTAACATTGATCAAGCACTTTCAGATGAATTTTGGATATTGGCCATGCAAGAAGAGTTAAATCAATTTGTAAGAAATAAAGTTTGGGAACTAACTACAAGGCCAAAAGATCAAAGTGTTGTTGGAACCAAGTGGGTGTTCAAAAATAAAATGAATGACTCAGGAGTAGTCATTAGAAATAAGGCTAGATTAGTAGCTAAGGGGTATAATCAAATTGAAGGAATTGATTTTGAGGAAACTTTTGCCCCTGTAGCTAGACTTGAAGCAATTAGGGTTTTACTAGCCTTTGCCTGTTTTAAAGGTTTTAAATTGTTTCAAATGGATGTTAAAAGTGCTTTTTTAAATGGAGTAATTGAAGAAGATGTTTTTGTAGAACAACCTCCAGGTTTTGAAAATTCTAAATTTCCAAATCATGTTTTCAAATTAAAAAAGGCATTATATGGATTGAAACAGGCACCTAGGGCTTGGTATGAGAGGTTAAGCACCTTCCTACTTGAAAGATCTTTTGAAAAAGGAAGTGTGGATACAACTCTCTTTTTAAGAAAAATTGGAAAGGATATACTTATTGTTCAAATTTATGTGGATGACATCATCTTTGGATCTTCAAATAAACATCTTTGTGATGATTTTTCTAAAACAATGAGTAATGAATTCGAAATGAGTCTAATGGGAGATTTAAATTACTTTCTAGGATTTAGCATTAAGCAACTTGAGGAAGGTACTTTTCTTAGTCAAAACAAATATATTAAGGACATCCTCAAAAAATATGAAATGGACAATGCTAAACCTGTTAGTACACCAATGAGTTCTTCAGTTCAGTTGGATAAGGACCTTAAGGGAAAATCTGTTGATCAAAAGAAATTTAGAGGGATAATTGGATCTTTACTTTACTTGACTGCTAGCCAACCAGATATTATGTTTAGTGTTTGCCTATGTGCTAGATTTCAATCAGATCCAAAAGAATCACATTTGACAGCAGTAAAAAGGATTTTAAGATATCTACTAGGAACTCAAAACTTAGGAATTTGGTATCCTAAGTTTAGCTCTTCATTTGAAATTATTGGTTACTCAGATTCTGACTTTGCAGGCTGTAGAGTGGATAGGAAAAGCACTTCTGGAACATGTCAATTCATTGGAAATTCATTAGTTTCATGGTCTAGTAGAAAACAAAATTCAGTGGCACTATCTACTGCAGAAGCAGAATACATTGCATTAGGAAGTTGTGTGGCACAAGTACTTTGGTTAAAACAACAGTTGATTGACTTAGGATTAACTATAGGCACTATTCCAATTTATTGTGACAATACTAGTGCTATTTGTATTTCAAAAAATCCTATTCAACATTCTAGAACCAAACACATCGATATAAGGCATCATTTCATAAGGGATCACGTATCCAAAGGAGAAATTGAACTCATACATGTTTCAACTGAAAATCAACTTGCAGACATTTTTACAAAACCTTTAGCCTTTGATACCTTCAGTACTTTAAGAACAAGGCTTGGTGTTATTGATTTGAATGCTTAACTCAAATGTCTTTGCAAACATTGATACTTGTTATGTTTTGTTTTTGAAATTTTGTGAATTTTGTGTTTTTTTTTTAATGAATTGTTTTTGGATTTATGATTTTGTTTTATGTTTTCTGTGTTTCTGATTGTTTTTGTTGATTTTGTTAATTTAAAAATTTAAAAAAAATCAAAATTAATTTTTTTTGGAGGAAATCGTCCAGGACGAAATATTTTCGTACGGGACGATGTGTAAAGGAACAGTTTGCGAAAATTTAAACCGTTTTAGAGCAGTTTTTTATTGGATCGTCTGTACGATATGTGATCGTCCAGGACGAATTTTTTTTCTCTCAAACGTCGGGACGATTGAATGCAGCGGTTGAGTGGATAAGACAGTTTTTAATACGAACTTCGTCTGTACGAAATTTTCGTTCGTCCAGACGAACATGTGTCGTTTCATTGTAGGGGACGGTTTTCAAGAGTCATTAAAACGAAATACTTTTCGATCGTCTGTACGAAATTTTTTTTCGTCTGTACGATCGGTCAAGTCAAAAAGCCTGTACGAAGGGACGCATCGTAAGTTGTGTTGAATACGAAAAGCCGTTACATTTTGGACGAATTGGATCGTCTGTACGAACATGCTTCGTCCAGACGAATTATTATGTTCGTCCAGGACGAATATTTTCGTCCAGGACGAAAGTATCGTTTTCCTTTAAATATGAAGGCTTTTCAAACTTGAAAATCACACTTTCAAATTTCTTTTTCAATCCCTTTCAACATCAAATCAACAATGGCCTCCTCTAGCAAAAGACAAAAGGTTTTGGTGAAGAAACCAAACAGGAATGCCCCAGACAACTTTCTTTCTAAAGAAAATGAGGAATCTTTTCCTCGTTTTGCCTCAGCAAAAATCACTCCGTCTCGCATTCTTATCCCAGCAGAGTTGAAATATCGGGTAATGCACCTCTTCGCCTCAACCCAATTTCAGTTCATTCTTTCTCTCGTTTACCTCTACAACAAACAAACCTACCATTACTTCCTTGCCAACATGAGTTTCAATTCTGACCACTCTATCATTAGTTCTTTTGTTTTTAAGAAAAAAGTTGAGATCACCAAGCACGATCTTGGTGCATTTTTAAACTTAAGAACTGAGGGATATAGAGCCCACACCCTAATGTCAGAAAACTCCTTCAAATGGTTTGAAATCAATAGGGTAATTAGAGGAAATGCAATTGACAATCATGTTGCTAGAGTCTCAGGTATGACCCAAGATGCCCGAATCATCCAGCATATCCTTAGATCCTCAATTATTCCTAAAGCTGGTGATAGGATTAACATCACTCCTCTCCTTTCTTGTCTAACTTTTTTAATCATGTCAAGACATCCTATTGATGAAGCCCAACTCATCATAGATCATATCTATAGGCTTTCAGAAATAGGACATGCTGATCAGAAGAAAAAGAAAAACATTTCATTAGGGCACTTAATTACTTATATTTTGGAGAAGAAATACAATATAGTGCATCCTGATGAAGAATATGAAGAGCCAGTTTACTATAACAATACATCATTCAGACTGCTCTTCAAGGAAGAAAAAGAAAAAGGGAAAGCACATGACAGTGCTTCAGAAGAAGAAGAAAGAGAAGAAGGAGCGCATACCTCTGCACCTCAGTCAGATTATCAGAATCTGATTGAGAGATTTGATCGTTTAGAGAGTCATATTGATCAAAGATTTGATCAATTTGATGCTCAACTTGTGCAGCAACAACATGACATTGGTGTTATTAGAAATGAAGTACATGATATCAATACCAATGTAATGTTGATGGCCTCCTACTTTAACCTTTTCGGTGGCATTCCTCCTCCTCCTCCTCCAGAACAGTAGAGATGATTTTATGTGTTTTTGTAGTACTTGTGTTGTATTTTTTGTTGTGTTGTTGTGATTGTTACTCATTTTTTTGTCTTGTTATGTTAATGTTTTTGTTAAATGTATGTATTTGTCTTTTATTTTATGTTGTGTTTAGCTTTTGTGAAATGTAATCTTTTCATATAAATCAATGCATTTCACACTTGTTTCAGTATTGATTTGTTATTGAAATGTGGTTAATTTTTATGAATTTCATTAGTATTATTTAATCTTCATAGTGCTTAAATTAGATTGTAATTGGAGATTATCTACATTAGAAAATCTAGTCTTTCAAAATTTAAAAGTTGTTTATAACTTGTTGTAATTAGAATTTTTAAAATTCATGTCTATTCATTTAGACTACATAAAAGTTAAAATTATTATTACAATTTAGATGTTTACTTATTTTGTATTTCTTTGTTCAAATAATATTTATGTACTTAGAAATATTTGAAATTTTAGATTATTGATTTTGGAAAGAATTGGTGTAAATTACTCTTGAAAATTGTACAAAAAGTATAAAAAAATCAAAAGAAATGCGCAATGGTTCGCAAATATGAAAAAGAGGCACAAAATCAGCTCAATATCAATAGCTGCACAAAAATGTGCTCAAAAAGTTGAAAAAGATGCGCAAAGCGCCACATGTGGTAATTCTCTTCTTTCCAAATTCTTTCAATCTCTTAATTCAAATTGATCTTATGTTCATTTATATTCTATTGAATTTTGAAATATAGAATTTTTTCTTCATCTCTCTTGTAATGATTTTCTATATTGAAATGTCTAAATTGAATCATGTCTTTGCTAAATTCTTCTTACTTACAATGTTATATCACTTTTTAAATCTCCTGAATTTCTATGATTGACCTAATGTTTTTAGTTTAAAATTGCATACCCTATGTCAATCACCATTTAGATTAAATTTTAACAATGAATTTCATATAATTATTTACATTTCTGGTCTTTTTCTTCTTCACTTTTTGTTGCTGTCAAAAAGGGGGAGAAATTATTAGTTTGTGTATGTTTGTGTTTTCTCTTTTTTAGTTGTTCTGTTTGCATTTAAAAAAAAAAAAAAAAAAAAAAACAAAAACAAAAATTTTGTTCGTTAAATATTGTTCTTTAATGCCTCCTTATTTTAATGTACTCATAAATTCAGGGGGAGTTTAGGAGATAAAAGATGTGTTTTAACTTGAAACCATACTAATAATAATTGTTTTGCCATCATCAAAAAGGGGGAGATTGTTTGAATAGTTGCTATTTGAATGAGTTATATTTATGCAACTTATGTAGTTTTGATGATTCCAAACATTATTGTTCAAATGTATAGTTATCTCCTAACAATTTTAGAAGATTTGCACTTGCTCTTGTGTGTACTAACATTTCAGGAAAATCAAACTCCAGACTACGAAAACTTCAATTCAAATTCAACATGAGATATTATGTTTAATTGATGTTTATCTTTTCTTTGAATTAATTTTGAAAGGGAGTGATTGTAATTGAGTGAATAAAATCTCACACACACACACAAATAAGGAGATCTTGAAATTCTATACTGATCGTACAGGACGATATTTATCGTACTGGACGATCTGTCAGTTATCTCCTATAGAACACTTGGAACGAATAGGAACTTGCCTTGAAAAATTTTCTAAGTCCTATTCGTCCAGGACGAAATTTATCATCGTCCCAGGCGATGGGTTCTCTGCAAAATTTTCGTCCAGACAAATTTTACCATCGTACGAGGCGACCAGTCCTCTGGAAAATTTTCGTCCAAACGAACATAAATATCGTACAGGACGATCAGCTCTCTGGAACTTTTTCGTACAGACGAAAACAAGTTATCGTCCGCGGCGATAGGTTCTCTGGAAAATGTTCGTCCAGACGAAATAAAGAATCGTCCAGGACGATCGGCTCTCTGGAAAATTTTCGTCCAGACGACCACATTTTCGTTCAAACGACAAACCGACTTAGAACAGTTTTCAGCAGTTTCTAGAACCGACCTTGTAATAACCGTTCGTACTGGACGAACCAAGTTCGTACAGGACGATCAGATGTACGAAGTCAGTTCGTACACATATACAAATTGGGTCGTTTCAGATCGTTTAAGTAAAATCGTCCAGGACGATCCAGGATCGTACAGGACGATTCACTGCGTACAGAATTGAAAATTTGCAGTTTTTGGGCGGTTTCACTTGTCTTTTATATAAATAGTCCAAATTAGACTGCCACCCAATCTTTTTGTCATTTGATCTTCGTGCCTTTTGAGAGAATAGCCAAGGAAAGAGTGGAAGAGAGCATTCAAAGGAGGATTCCTACCACTGGAGCGAGAAGGCTTCACTTGGATTGCTAAGGTAAGAGTCTCTACTTGTGAAATTGGATTTCTTCACTCTTTTTCTTTCTTCCTTCTAGATTCTTGTGAGAAGATCATTCAAGAAGGTCCGGTTCTCTGCCGACACTTGGAGAGTGTGAACAGACGAAGGGTTCTCTGCCCACACTAGGAGAGTGTGAAAGGACGAAGGGTTCTCTGCCCACACTAGGAGAGTGTGAAAGGACGAAGGGTTCTCTGCCCACACTAGGAGAGTGTGAAAGGACGAAGGGTTCTCTGCCTACACTTGGAGGGTGTGAAAGGACGACGGTTCTCTGCCAACACTGGGTTTTGTGTAAAAGGACGGACGGTTCTCTACCGCACCGGGGAGTGGTGAAAAGAGTGTGTTGTAAGGGCTTCTCCGCCTTGCTGTGGGTGCAAAAGGAGAGTCACTATTGGTATTAGTGCAATACTCAGAGGGTGCCTCTGAGGAGTGGATGTAGGTCTGGTTATAGACCGAACCACTATAAATTTGGTGTCATTTACTTTATAGCTTTTACGTTTCCGCACTTTTAAATTTCAGTTTTAACAACTCTGTGGTTGAAAAATATTTTTCTACTAACTTTAAAAAGAAAATTTTATTTCGGTTCAACTTTATTTTTAAGAGGGTTTAAAATTTTAAAAACTACCAATTCACCCCCCTCTTGGTAGCCTTGGGACACTTACTTAGGCTTAACAACCTAATTACTGGACTCAACAGGGTTGGCTAGCAGTCAAGTAAAGTAAAGATCCAATAATCCCTCTAAATTTCTTTTGATCAACAGATTTTCCCTTAAGGTCCTTATCCAACTGAACTGAGGAAATCGTTGGTGTACTAACATATTTTTCAAATTTCATATTTTTTGAGGATGTCCTTAACATATTTAGATTGGCTAAGAAATGTACCTTCCTCAAGTTGCTTAATGCTAAAGCCTAGAAAGTAATTTAAGTCTCTCATTAGACTCATTTAAAATTCACTACCATTATTTTAGAAAAATTATCACAAAGATTTTTATTTGAAGATCCAAAAATGATATCATCCACATAAATTTAAACAATGAGTATATCTTTTTCAAATTTCTTCAAAAAGAGAGTTGTATCCACACTTCCTTTTTCAAAAGATTTTTCAAGTAGGAAGGTGCTCAACCTCTCTTACCAAGTCCAAGGTACCTGTTTTAATCCATATAATGCATTTTTAACTTAAAAATATGATTTGGATATTTTGAATTTTCAAAACCTAGTAGTTGTTCTACAAAAATATTTTCTTCAATTACCCCATTTAAGAAGCCACTTTTCACATCCATTTGATATAATTTGAATCCTTAAAACAGGCAAAGGCTTGCAAAACCCTAATTGCTTCAAGTCTAGCTACAGGGGAAAAAGTCTCTTTAAAATTAATCCCTTCAATCTGATTATACCCCTTAGCAACTAATCTAGCCTTATTTTTAATAACGACACCTGAGTCATTCATTTTATTTTTGAATATCCATTTAGTTCCAACAACACTTTGATCTTTTGGTCTTGAAGTTTATTCTTAAACTTTATTTCTTACAAATTGATTCAACTCTTCTTATATGACCAATATTCAAAATTCATCTGAAAGTGCTTGATCAATATTAGTGGGTTCTATAGTTAAAATAAAGGCAGAATGATTGACTTCCTTGTTTAATCCACGTCTAGTTCTAACACCCTCACTAGGTTCACCTATAATCAATTCCCTTTGGTGGTTTAAAAAATCTCAAATCTCTAGGCAAAGGGTTTTCTCTCTTCAAATTTTCTTCCACATTTTCTTCCAATTTATTCTATCAATCTTTTAGGAGTTATCCTCAATCTCATCTTCAATAACATTTGGCTCTTCCAAATTTTTAAATTTATCAAATACAACATGTGTGGTCTCTTCAATTACCAAAGTTCTTTTATTGAATATCCTATAAGATTTTCCAATACTTGAGTATCCAACAAAAATTCCTTCATCTGATTTTGGATCAAATTTTTCTAAGGAAGATTTTCCATTATTATGAATGAACACCTTGCTACTAAAAACATGCAAATGAGACAAATTAGGTGTTCAACCTTTTAGCAACTCATAGGATATTTTATTTAATTTAGATCTTACATTCACCCTATTTAGAACATAACTTGCAGTGCTAACCGCTGCAGCCCAAAAATATCTAGGAAGTGAGTACTCTGCCAACATTGTTCGGGCGGCTTCTATTAATGTTCTGTTTTTCCTTTCAACTATCCCATTCTGTTGAGGGGTTCTAGGTGTAGAAAAGTTGTGATCAATTCCTTTCTCCTTACAAAAATCTTCAAATCTCTCATTCTCAAATTCTCCTCCATGATCATTTTATATAGAAATAATTTCACAACCTACTTTTCTTTGAATCCAAGTCGAAAAATTTCTAAATTCCGCAAAAGATTCACTCTTATGAAATAGAAATCTAACCCAAGTGAATCTTGAGTAATCATCCACAATAACAAATCCATATACCTTCCATCCTAGACTCACAGTTCCAACTGGTCCAAAAAGATCCATGTGTAAAAGTTCCAATGATTTACTAGTCCTAAGATCCTTGTTGGACTGAAAAGATGACTTCACCTGCTTTCCTAATTGACATGCATCACAAAGGTGGTCCTTAGTAAAGTCTAGTTTTAGTATACCTCTTACTAAATTCTTTTGGGTAATCCTCCTAAGATTTTTCATGCTAGAATGACAAAGTCTCCTATGCCAAAGCTATAACTCATCAGAAATAGTTTTCAATCAAAAAGTAGTAGGAGTCTGAATGCAATTTAAATCTAGCATATAAACATTGTTTACCCTTTTACCATTTAAAACATCTTTACCATTTAGGCTTAATATGCAGCTAATAGGAAAAAATTTTACACTATAACCCTTATCACATAGCTGACTTATGCTTAACAAATTATGCTTTAAGCCTTCAACCAATAACATATTATCTATAATTTTTTTTTAAGATTTCCAATCATACCTGATCCAATCACCTTCTTTGTGGTATTATCTCCAAGTGTAACCTTGCCTCCACTCATGGCTTCCAGCGTTATGAATTGAGCAGTATCTCCAGTTATATGCTTTGAACATCCGCTGTCCAGGTACCATATGCTCTCACGAGATCTTGTGTGAGAGCGACCCTACAAAAATATCAAATGCTAGACCTAGGAACTCAAACAAGTTTGGGTTCTCCTTTTGATAATTTATAATCAGATGCATGTATGATATGTTTAGGTTTATGCATCTTAGGTCTCCACACCAAATTAGTTTTCATCTTCAAGGTACTGGTGTGAGCTATATGTCCAAGCAATCCACAATTATTACATTTAACATTAGGAAAAATATTCCTAAGTCTTTTACCATTTGTTTGTCTTCTAAGGGATTCCATATATTTAGGATAAAATTTAGGATTTGTAAAATCTTTAATTTTTGGGGGTATTCTATTATCCTCGAGAGCTTTTATTTTCAACTTATAAAATGAATTCATATCTTCCAAAATTCGATTTGTATAATTGATTTGATATATTTTTCTCTCTGATTCATCCTTCAATTTTTTAAATTCTTTTCCAAGATCAACATAGGATGATTTTAAATTCTCATGATTTTTATTCAAGTCATCAAATTCATCGAGTAGTTTCATGTGGTTGTCATCTATCAAGGCATGATCTTTCCTAAGAATTTCATGTTCTTTTTGAAGTTCTTCAAAATTTAAATTTAGACTAGCATGCATTTTCTTCATTTTCTTATATGCATCATGCATGTGTTCAGAAACTTCAAATAATTCATCATAAGTTAAATCACTTACCTCTTCTTGATTTGACTGATCAAGACTATCTGTCATCAAGCAAAGATAGGTGACTTCTTCTTCCTTTTCAGTCTCTGATGAATCTGAAGCTGAGTCCGCTCAGAAAGCTCTTTGAAACTTCTTCTTGTCCTTTTTTACAATTGGTTTCTCCTCTACCTTCTCCTTGCTAGGAGTGACTTTGAGTTTTGGGCAATCAGTTTTAATATGACCAGGTTTCCTGCATTCATAGCAAATTACTTCATTAGAAACCTTGTCATTTCTATTAAATTTACCTCTATTCTATTGCTGTCGTCTCTTTTGTTTCCTTTTCAGAAAGCTTCTAAACTGTCTAGTCATTAATGCAATGTCTTTTTCATCCTCAGGTTGTGAGTGTTCACTGTCAGACTCTTCCACTTTTAGTGCAATGTTCTTTTCCTTTCGTGGTTTACCTGCATCAATCTTTCTTTGGCTAACTCCTTGCTCGTAAGCAATAAGTGAACCAAGAAGATTGTCAATTGAATAAATGTTTAGATCTTTAGACTCTATAATTGCAGTAATTTTTGCATCATAAGTAGAAGGTAAATAAAAAAGAATCTTATTAACCATTTCAGCATTCGTTAGTTCCTTAACAAGTGCATGCAAAGAGGTGAACATTTGAGTAAATCTTGTGTACATATAAGAAATGGATTCATTAGGTTTCATGCGAAATAGTTCATAATCATGCAACAAGATATTAAGTCTAGATTGTTTAACCTCATTAGTCCCCTCATATATTATACAAAGTCTATCCCATATGTCCTTTCCACTTTTGCAAGTGAAAACCCGCATGTAGTCTTCAGATTTTAAAGCACAAAAGAAACTATTCAAACATTTAGCGTTTAGTTGTGCTAAGTCACGTTCTTTTACAGTCTAGTCTGCAAAAGATGTTTCAACTCTAACTCCATCAACTAATCTAGTTGGTTTTGTATATCCTTCCTAGACTAAGATCCAAATATGATAATCAAGTGATTGTAAGAAAGTAGACATGCGTGTTTTTCAAAAATTAAAAGGTATATTGTCAAACAGTGGAGGTCTAGTAATAGAGTAATCCTCAGGTGTGTTTTGGTTTCCAAATGTAGCCATTTATGTTAATTAAAAAGTAGTTTAAACTTATGATTTTGAAACAAAGCTCTGATATCACTTGTTGAGTCTAGTAAATATGTTGTTAAACCTAAGTTAATGTCCCACGGCTATCAAGAGGGGGGAATGAATTGGTAGTTAAAAATTATCCATCTTTTGGATGAGTTGAATCGAAAATAACTTTAGTGAATTTTTATAAAAAAATTTTTCAACCACAACTTTTTAAACAGTAAAATGCGGAAAAGAAAAAAAAATTAAAATAAACGACACAAGATTTATAGTGGTTCGGTCTAAACCAGACCTACATCCACTCCCATGAGGCACCCTCTGAGTATTGCACTAATACCAATAGTATCTCATCTTTTGCACCCACAGCAAGACGGAGAAGCCTTTATAAACACTCTTTCCACCACTACCCAGTGCGGCAGAGAACCATCGTCCTTTTACACTATCCCCAGTGTTGGCAGAGAACCGTCTGTCCTTTCACACTCTCCTAGTGTGGGCAGAGAACCCTTCGTCCTTTTACACTCTCCTAGTGTGGGCAGAGAACCCGATCTCCTTGACAGATCTCCTCATAAGAAATCTAGAAAGAAGACAGAAAAGAGTGAAGTAATCTCAAATCACAAGTAGGAAATCTTACCTTTGAACACCAAGTAAAGCCTTCACGCTCCAGTGGTAGAAATCCTTCTTTGAATGCTCTCACTCACTCTCTGCTTGAGTCTTCTTTCAATAGTCACGAAGATCAATGACCAAAAAGATTTGGTGACAGTCTAATTTGGACTATATTATGGAAAGACAAGAAAAACTGCCCAAAAACTATAAATTTTTAATTCTGTACGCAGTGGATCGTCCCGAACGATCGTGGATCGTCCCGGACGATTTTACTTAAAGTGTTAGAAATGATCCTAATGTATATTGGTATGAACTATGTTCGTACATGATTATCGTCCCGTACGAACTAGGTTCGTTCGGTACGAAACGGTTATTCCATAGGTCGGTTTCCAAATCCCTGCAGGATGTAACGAACTGAGGTAAGTCGGTTCGGTTCGTCCTGGGACGAACAAGTTTCGTCCTGGACGATTTTAAACAGAGAGTTTCATCCAGGGATGAAGGGTAATTTTGTCATGTACGATTTTAAATAGAGAGTTTCGTCCAGAGACGAAGGGTAATTTCGTCCTATACGATTTTAACAGAGAGTTTCATCCAGAGATGAACCATGCATTTCTTTTGGACGAATAGTGCAACGTGAGAATCCAGAGGCATTAGTCCCGGAACGAATATTAAGTTCGTTCGGACGATTAGGACTTAGAAAAATTTTCTCACTGCCTGTTCAATCCATTGCTCTTCCGAGGGGTTAATTGACATGATCATCCCGTACGAATTATGTTCGTCCCTTACGATCAGTTCACAAAAAATTTTCCCCCATATGTGTGTGTTGAGAATATTCACTCAATTACAATCACTCTCTTTCAATTCAAAACATTTTTAAAGCTTTTATTTTACAAATGATTCGATGCTGAATTTGATTTGAAGTCTTCATAGTTTGGAGTTGATTTTCCTGAAATGTTAGTACACACTAGAGCAAAAATAAATCTTCCAAAAAGTGTTAGGAGATATCTATACATAAAATAATAATATTTGAAATCATCAAAATAATAGAACTTACAAGAATGTAAAACATGCAAATAGCAACTCTCTTAACATTTTTTCTCCAAGAGGGAATAAAAATGATAAGGCCATACATTTTTTTTTTTTGCCCATCAAACAGGGAAGGATTTACATTGGTATACTAGGGATAATAAAGCTGCTGCCCTCAATTCAGAGGCAGCAAAGGAGGAGATCAGAAGGATCAAGGAGGAGGAAGAGCAACTTATGCGTGAGGCTTTAGGTTTAGCTCCTAAGCGTACTATCCATCCCCGAGGAAATCAAATTGATAAGCATGAGTATGCTGAACTTATCAAGAGAGGATCTGCTGCGGAAGATTTGGGTGGAGGCCATGCTGAAGCAGCTCAAGTTCAAGGCCTTGGCTTATACAAGTAAGATAATGGGAATTTATTTCTCCTAAATAACATGAACTGCATTAATTTATCGATTATCTTTTCTTTGGAACCTGATATTATTGGCTTTCTCATTTTAGTTTTTCTTTCCCTTTTCTTCTTCTTTGGATTTTGTAGGTTGCCAAAAAATAGGCAAGAAGCCAGTAGTTCTCTACAAGAAAGCTTTAAGGAAATGTCGCCTGAAAGAGATGATGAACCCATGACCAAACCTACGACAAGGTATATTAAAGAGGATTCCAAGGATGATGAACAAAGGACAATGAGAAGACGCGTGAAGAGAAGAGGGAGGATAAGGAGAGAAGATGGGAGAAGCATGATATTAAAAGATCTCGTGATAGTGACTACGACAAATGCAGACACCGAAGGGAGGAGAAGAGAAGGCATGCTTCTTAATTCGGTGGAACAGGTATTATGCAATGGCATTTTTCTATGTTTGGCTGACAGTTTAGAGCTTGGTTTTCTCCCTGATAATTCTCTGTTATCAGTAGCTGCTGGAAGCTACTGTTCTTTGTGGTATTTTACTGCTGTGGTTTATTGTTGATTATTGTTGGTCTATGAATTTACTAGATTGTCTGAATGCTGTGATAGCTAATTGTTGAACTGTTAACAACCAGTGAAGTTTCATTTACCAAATTATCTAGAATTTTATCATTCTATTTTTAAAAGCGTGTTGCAGGCCTGAATTTTGATGCAAGGAATGTGTTAATAGAGATACTAAAAGCGTTACATATGTTAAGGTGATTTAACACCTTTTGGGATCATTTTTATATATTATTCTTATTTTATTTTTAAAGAAAATATATTTGATATAAATATATGTAATCTTATTTGTATTGAATATTTAATAAACAAATTTAAGTGTTGATGATAGCAATCGCCAGCGAAGCAATTGCGGCGATAGTAGTGGCCTGTGGATGGCGGTGGCTAGAGATAGCAACAGGCAGCTAACCGTAGTTGTTGGTGGTGATGGATGGTGCTATTGGTTTTTAAAATAATCTAAAACACTAATTTTTCCGTAGCATATCCTGATTCAAAATCAGAGCATAACTCTAATCCATGCATGATACAAATTCCAAGGTTTAGTCATGCAGATGTCTGCGAAACCATTGTTTGAACAGAAAATAAAAAATGCACATGCCCTTCGTTAGATTAAATGTGCTTCATTTCTAAAGCTAACATTCAATCCTCTACTTATTCTTTGAATGTCAAATGTCATTTTATATCATGAAATGTTGTGTACCCGATGAATTTGTTTTTTTCATTTGGAGTGCACCTTCATTCAAGTTCTTAATCATAAAACATAATTTTTAAATTTTCTGCTTACTAGTCATATCACGGTATATCATCATGGGTTAAGGGGAAATGAAAGAGTTTCAAAGGGAAACTAAACTCCTAATGAGATATTAATCTCAAGAATTCATTTTTCTATTAGATTAAAGAATAAAAGGTGTAAGATTGATTCATGTTGGCTATCATTAAGGAATTATATTTTAGCTAAAAGTTTTTAGGTACTGCTGGACGGTTTTTGCTTAATTTTGGGTCTCTGTTCTTGAGAACTATTCTTGAATGGGGTACTGCCCAGTTGTCTTGTGTTGTTGCTTAGTTTATGCTAGCTGTTTGTTTTTTTTTATTGTTACTGCATAATTCTTTTCTCCTGGAATTATCTTTCTATTCTGGTACTTATTCATCTTGCTATTTTTGTCATAATGCTTGCTGGTTGGTGGTGTCTCTATATATGACTTTCATTGAAGTACGCCAAATTGCTCTATATTTAAACTTCGTTTGGGATGATTTTTTTACAGCTTCTTAAAGCAGCTTTTATGTATATAAATTAAAAATTTTATATTGAAATGTTGCTTTAAAAAGCAATAAAAAAGCTGTCTCAAATGAACCCTTAGCCTGCTTATGTTTAATGAAGTACTTGCATCATCTTTTTGGGATGATGATGCATATAATTTTTTGTGGAGTACAACAAATTGATTATATCCAACCAGTTCACTTTGGTTTCCTTTACCATCTGAAATTGTTTTGTAGCTACTGGGGCAGCATCCATGATCAATTTTTTTATTTGGTGCAACATTGCTGCTTCTTTATCTGTTTGCTCAGCTCGTCCGTCCTGTAGTTTCAAAGGCACATTACTCTAAACTTCAACGTTGAGCCCAAGCTTTGCTTTTTTTTTTTAATGCAAATAAGCTTCTTTTTTTTTAATGCAAATTAGTTCAAGATTATCTAATTTCAATTATAAATGTAACTTCTGTGGTTTTTTTTTCTTTTTGTTACAAGTTTTTTCTGGACAGAATGCAAATAATTTTTACCTACATTTACACATCAATTATAACATCTTTATATTAATGAAATTCAGCGCGCCCTCAAATTTCCTTTTTAAAAAAGAGAAAATTTTACATTCCCCTTCTGAATTTAGCACCAAACTAGAATACGAAGCTTCAATTAGATTGGACTTTTATTTTTATTTTTTTTAAGTATGTTTATGATATTTTGAGACATTTTTACATTTAAAAATAAATCGCGTTATAATCATGTTGAGCTTATAAATACTAAAAAATTGTTTAAAATTCTTGAGTGTTATTTTAAAAATAATGGCCTATACAAGCTTTGATGCATCACCTCAAATCGCTAGCATAATCTCTAGCCCCAAGTAATCACCACCGGCAGCAATCACTGACCATCATCACTTCCGATGGTCAGTGATAACTTTTGGTGCACCCCAACGGGCTTAAGTGAGTTGGTGGATGTGCTTGGTTGGGAACCCCCCATCCTAAGTTCGAATTCCTTCTCATACGGAACGACTCTTTAAGTGGGGAGAAAATAACTATGGGTCCTGCACCTATGGGGCTGGTTGCTGGTAGGCTCACCGAGGGACTAGTGGACATAGCCAAGCGTGTTACAAGCTGACGTGGCAACGGGCCGATAACCTCGTTCCCAAAAAATTTTTTTTGGCGCCATCATGTAAATTAATTTGTTAGATATTCAATAAAATGAAAATAATAAATGTATAATAAATTAAGTATATTTTATTTTATATTAAATAAAATAAGATAAGATGAAAACTAATCTCAGATATCCACTGAATAAAATTTCAGAGACCAAATTTCTTAAAATAGCATTTGTGATAGAAATTTTGTTGCAAAAAAGTGGGGTTAACAAATTGGATGTTCTATTCTTTCTGCCTTTTCTATCAAAAAAAAAAAAAAGAAATAAAATAGAAATCAAATTCTGATATAATTCATCCCAAAATTGCATTTAAGTAGCAATTTGTGGAGGTGACAGCATAAAACGTTACAAAAGCGCAATAGTAGCAACCACTATAATGGAAAATAATGAGTTATGACTGTTTTATGGAAAATTTATGATTTATATTTAATTGTTATCACAAATCCATGAAAAAGGGGTAGATATGCCAATTTTGTTGCGAATTTATCACTAATTCATCACATGGTTGGTGCTTGCGGAGAGGAAATTGAATTTTAACTGTAAATCTATAACAAAATCATCAAAACTCAATTGTAAACCTAAATTTATGCAAATTAATTTTCATTTAGCAGGGGTGGAATTGTTCATAACCCACCCAGGGGGGCAATTGCCCCCCATTTAAAAAAAAAACTTTAAAATAGAGGATATTTGATAATTTTTGCTTCCAAAATTTATTACATTTTCCTAGCCTACGTCTTTTCCATACACATCAAGCCACAGCTGCCACGTTTCATTCGTTTCTTTCTCTCTCACTCCGTCTGAACAGTGCCAGTTGATGCTCCTACCTCCGTTTCTCTCACCTCTCGCTCCGTTCAAACTCTAAAATCAGGCACCACCACACTCGCATGCCCATCATTTGTTGGAATTTTAATATCATAATATAAAATACGGAAATAAAAATCAGGATTTTTTAAAAATTAAATTAAGACATTCTCAATATTAATTTTATTAATAAATAATTTTATTATATGAAATGAAGAAAACTTTACCGAATTATTGATTGAGATTTGAGATCTTCTTCGTCGAAACGTTGATTGAGGTCGTAAGCCTTCTTCTTCTAATCACCCCACAAAATATATTTCAGTGAGTGGGCACAATCAATCAATTATTGATGAACACTTTTTTTTTTGAATCTAATTTGTGTTCTAAACACAATTTAATCCTTCAAAAGAAAAGAAAATGAGAGCAACATTCTTCTCATACATATTCTTCCATCTCTCATGGAAGAATTATGTATCATCATCAATCAATTTCATGTAGAACTTAATTCTTATTTAGAAGAAAAGTTCACATCTTTTCATAAGCACCTCTTAGTATTTCATGAAGCATTTTTAATTAATATTAAAATGATAATTATCATGACACATCATCAATCTTTTCTTTAATCTTATTTATATCTTTTTAATATTAAAAGATATTTGATGATAATTATCATGACACATCATGACTTATCATCAATCTTATCTTTATCTTTTAATATTAAGAAAATATTAATGACGAGTCATCATTATCTTCATGAAATATAAAATTAAAAGGTAATCATAAATATATTACTAATGTGATCATAATTAACATTTATATTATGTCACATTCTTAGTGTTCAATATATAATAGAGCTTAGGTGATGAAGAAGGGACCTATGGACCTATAATTCAAGCTCCAATAAATTTGATTATTAATTTGACTCTTAAATTAATAAATCAAAATTATTAATTTCAATATTATTCTACTATAAATATGAAATTGCACTCTTGAAATTATAGTTTAATTTACTCAATTATAAAATTGAATCGTCCATTGATTTAATCATTACATATAAAATAATCCTCCATAAAAAGTTCATAATTAGAGCTAGGTAATTCTGTCACCTCGCTAATTATATCTTAATCCTTGAATTCCAATTAATTCTCTAATGAACAATAAACTTTATGACCTAGTCACAAAATTTGAGCGGTCAATTGTTCAAGTTATGAATTAATTATTCAAGGAAACTAATTTTCTAACTTTCAAAATTGAAAGGAATGTATTCCATATATGTATATTAACATCCCCAGCCATTTGTTTCATTGTGTTTCTGAAATACATGGATTGAGTTTGTTTCTTCCAAAATTTTTTCGAGTAAATCAAAAAACTAAATGTCACAAATAGGAGTTTATTAATATCAGGATTAAGATTGTTTTATATATGATCATCTTTATGATTAATTTTAAATTCTCTATAATTACAACAGAATTTATTAGAGAATTCAAAATTTATCTGGTCCAGTTCTATATAATCATATTATATAAAGTACCTCCATCCTTAATATCTCCATATCGAATAATCTGGATAAGATTATTCCATTCTTAATGTTGATGGACCGTACTAATAATATTTTATTATAGATTCCAACTATAATTAATAATTATGAACTTGTTTTGATTATTATCCATAATTCAATCCCCTTGTATATAATTATATACTGAATTATGGTTGCATAAATAATCATGGAACAAAAATATTATATCAAATGATAATATCGAAACATGCTAAACTTGTCTTTAAATATTTATTTTCATAGAAAATATATTACAATAATATTTCTTTAGGGCACAACCCTAACAAACTCCTACTTGCTCTAAAGCAAATGAGACATCTTTCTCAATCCCATTTCTTGTACATGTTTCTGAAAAATTCTTTCAGGCAGTGTCTTGGTAAGAGGATCAGCAATATTCTCTTGTGATGTTATCTTCTATACTGATACTTTACCCTCTTTCACAATCTCTATTATCAAATGATATTTTCTATCTATATGCTTTGCCCTTTTATATTTTCTGGCTTCTTTTGTATTTGATATAGCTGCACTATTATCACAAAATAGTGTTAGAGGTTTTTCTAAATTTGGAACAACTTTCAATTCTATTAAAAAATTATGGAGTCAAACTGCTTCTTTAGCCGCTTCTGCAGCAGCCACATATTCAGCTTCCATAGTTGAGTCAGAAATACATGATTGTTTTATACTTCTCCAAACTATGGCTCCACCTCCTAAAATAAATATTGATGTGGATTTACTTTCATCTCTATCTGATTGAAAGTCAGCATCAGTGTATCCTTTAGGGATCAAATCACTTCCAGAATACACAAGCATATATTCTTTAGTTCTTCTGAGATATTTAAGTATATGCTTAACTGCCACCCAATGAAACCTTCCTGGGTTAGATTGATATCTACTGACTATGCCTACAGCATAACAAATGTCAGGTCTTGTACACAATATTGCATACATAAGACTACCAACTGCTGATGCATAAGGCACTTGTAGCATATCATCTTTTTCTTGTTGTGTTTGAGGACATTGCTGTTTAGAAAGATAAACTCCATGACGTGAAGGCATATTTCCTTTTTTGGAGTTTTGCATCCCAAATCTTATAAGAATCTTCTCAATATAGGATGCTTGAGAAAGTGCTAATGTTTTATTTTTGCGATCTCTTATTAGTTTTATCCCAAGTATAAAACTTGCCTCTCCCAAATCTTTCATTTGGAATTGTTTGGCCAGCCATTTCTTTAAGTCAAATAATAATTCAATATTATTCCCAATAAGTAGAATATCATCTACGTAAAGAGATAAGAACACAACTATTTGATTTTTAAAGTACTTGTAAATACAAGGTTCATTTAAGCTTTGATCAAATCCATAAGATTTAATTACTTCATCAAATCTTATATTCCATGACCTTGAAGCTTGCTTAAGTCCATATATAGATATTTGTAGTTTGCAAACTTTTTGCTCTTGACCTTCTATTATGAAACCCTCTGGCTGTTTCATATAAATTCTTTCTTCAAGATAGCCATTCAAAAAAGCCATCTTGACATCCATTTACCAAATTTCATAGTCATAATATTCAGCAATGGATAAAATTATATGTATAGATTTAAGCATAGCAACAGGAGAGAAAGTTTCATCAAAATCAATACCCTCCTTTTGATTGTATCATTTTGCCACTAGCCTTGCTTTATAAGTCTCAACTTTTCCATTAGCACTTCTTTTTCTCTTATATATCTATTTACATCCAATAGGTCTTACCTCGTTAGGAAGATCCACAAGTTCCCAAACAGAATTGAAATACATCGAATTTATTTCAAGTTTCATGGCGTCTAACCATTTTTCTTTATTAGGATCCTCTAATGCTTGTTTATATGTTAATGGATCATCATTGTCATCATCAGATGCGACAATATATGCTTCTCCATTAATATTATATCGAGAGGGTAATCTAATAACTCTCCCACTACGACGAGGCAATAAAGGTTCTTGATTTAGAGTGGTGGTTTCCTTTTGTTGACTTTCAACAATAGTGTCCATATCTTTTGTGATTGGTTCATTTAGAAATTCTTTGAGTAACACTTTACTCCGAGGTTTTAAATCTTTCATATATTCATGTTCAAGAAAAGTAGCATTTGTCGACACAAATACTTTCTTTTCTTGAGGACTATAAAATAAACCTCCTCTTGTACCTTTTGGATATCCGAAAAAAATGCATACTTCTGAACGTGATTCCAACATATTAGTTTTTGACTTTAATACATGTGCCGGACATCCCCATATACGGATGTGTCGTAAACTAGGTTTACTCCCACTCCATAATTCTAAAGGTGTCTTATGTACTGATTTTGAAGGTACAATATTCAAAATATACATAGCAGTTTGTATTGCATATCCCCAAAATGAATTTGGTAAGGACGAGTAACTTAACATAGACCTAACCATATCGAACAATGTTCGATTTCTTCTTTCAGCAACACCATTTTGTTGTGGAGTTTCTGGTGCAGTGAGTTGAGATACAATTCCATTTTCAATTAAATAATTTATGAATTCTGTATCTAAGTACTCACCACCACGATCTGATCGAAGTATTTTTAATGACTTGCTTAATTGATTTTCAACTTCAGCACGAAATTCTTTAAACTTTCGAAAGGTTTCAGATTTTCTTATCATTAAATAAACATAACCATATCTTGAATAGTCATCAATAAAAATGATAAAATATTCATAACCACCTCTTTCTTGTATATTAAATGGTCCACAAACATCTGAATGTATAAGTTCAAGGGTTTCTTTTGCTCTTTCGCTTTTTCCATAAAAAGTTCTCTTAGTTATTTTTCCTTCTAAACAAGATTCACAGACTGGTAGAGTTCCGGCTGTCAGTTCTCTTAAAGGACCATCCTTTACTAGTCATTCAATCCTATTTAAGTTTATATGACCAAGTCTAATATGTCATAGATATGTGTTATCTTTATATGAAATCTTTTGCCCTTTTTGTTTAGGTTTTTCAACTTTGAATATTTCAGTATTAAGCAGTATGTTTCTAGTGGGTTTTAACATAAAGAGTCTATTTTTCATTATTGTAGAACAAATATTCAAACCATTCTTAGAAATAACAATCTCATTATTATGAAAAGAGAGTCCAAAATATTGTTCAAATAACTTTGAAATAGACATAATATTTCTAAAAAACTCTGGAATAAAATAAACATTAGTCAACACTAGATATTTATTTTCAAATTCAAGCCTAACGGCTCCCACTTCTTGAGCTGATATAGTACTTCCTGTCCCTACTCTCATAACATGTTCTCCACTAGCAAGTCTCCTCCAAGAACTAAGCATCTGCAATGAAGAACATACATGATTAGTTGCACCTGAGTCAACTATCCAGGATGATAAATCATTTTCAACTAAACATGTTTCAAGAACTAGTAAATCAAATTTACCTTGCTTTTCTTTCTTTTTCTCTTTTAGCTCCGCAAGATACTTATTGCAGTTTCACTTCCAATGCCCTTCGATCCCATAATAAAAACATTTTCCTTTAGGTTCCTTTTTAGAGCTTTTGTTCTTTTATTGCTTTTACTCTTGATGCCTTTACTTCCTTTTGTTGAGTCTAGTAAATAGGTTGTTAAGCCTAAGTTAATGTCCCAAGGCTACCAAGAGTGGGGGGGGGGGGGGAGAATTAGTAGTTTAAAAATTTTAATCCCTCTTTGAATTTAAGTTGAACCGAAATAAAAATATTTCTTTTGAGTTTTTCTAGAAAATATTTTTCAACCACAGAGTTCTTAAAATTAAAATAAAATGCGGAAACGTAAAAATAGTAAAGTAAATGACACCAGATTTATAGTGGTTCGATCTAAAACTAGACTTACATCCACTCCCAAGAGGCACTCTCTGAGTATTGCACTAATACCAATAGTGACTCTCCTTTTGCACCCACAGCAAGGCGGAGAAGCCTTTATAACACACTCTTTTCACCACTACCCGGTGCGGCAGAGAACCGTCATCCTTATACATAATCCCCAGTGTTGGTAGAGAACCGTCGTCCTTTTACACAATCCTAATGTGGGCAGAGAACCCTTCGGCTATTCACACTCTCCAAGTGTAGGCAGCGAACCCTTCAGCTATTCACACTCTCCAAGTGCAGGCAGCGAACCCTTCGGCAATTCACACTCTCCAAGTGTAGGCAGCGAACCCTTCGGCTATTCACACTCTCTAAGTGTCGGCAGCGAACCGGATCTCCTTGACAGATCTTCTCTCAAGAAATCTAGAAGGAAGAAGGAAAAGAGTGAAGTAATCCCAATTCACAAGTAGAGATTCTTACCTTTGAACTCCAAGTGAAGTAATCCGAATGTAGCCATCTACGTTAATCAAAAAGTAGTTCAAACTTATGATTTTGAAACGAAGCTCTGATACCACTTGTTGAGTCTAGTAAATAGGTTGTTAAGCCTAAGTTGATGTCCCAAGGCTACCAAGAGGGGGGGGGGGGTGAATTGGTAGTTTAAAAATTTTAATCCCTCTTTGAATTTAAGTTGAACCAAAATAAAAATTTTTCTTTTGAGTTTTTCTAGAAAATGTTTTTCAACCACAGAGTTCTTAAAATTAAAATAAAATACGGAAACGTAAAAACAGTAAAGTAAATGACACCAGATTTATAGTGGTTCAGTCTAAAACCAGACTTACATCCACTCCCCAGAGGTACCCTCTGAGTATTGCACTAATACCAATAGTGACTCTCCTTTGTAGGCAGCGAACCCTTCGGCTATTCACACTCTCCAAGTGTCGGCAGCGAACTGGATCTCCTTGACAGATCTTCTCACAAGAAATCTAGAAGGAAGAAGGAAAAGAGTGAAGTAATCCCAATTCACAAGTAGAGATTCTTACCTTTGAACTCCAAGTGAAGCCTTCACGCTCCAGTGGTAGGAATCCTCTTATGAATGCACTCTCACACTCTCTCCTTAGCTATTCTCTCAAGAGGCACGAAGATCAAATGACAAAAAGATCGGGTGGCAGTCTAATTTGGACTATTTATACAAAAGACAAGAAAAACCGCCCAAAAACTGCAAGTATTCAATTCTATACGCAGTGGATCGTCCCGTACGGTCGTGAATCATCCTGGACGATTTTACTTAAACGCTTTGTAACGACCCTATTTGTATATGTGTACGAAATATTTTCGTACAAGCTGGTCATCCCGTACGAACTAAGTTCGTTCGGTACGAACGGTTATTACTAGGTCGGTTCTAGAAACTGCTGAAAACCGTTCTAAGTCGGTTAATCATCTGGACGAAAATTGGTTCGTCTGGACGAACTTTTTACAGAGACCAGATCATCCTGGACAATAATTAATTTTGTCTGGACGAAAATTTTACAGAGAGCAACTCATTTTTTGACGATAATTAATTTTGTTTGGACAAAAATTTTATAGAGACCAGATCGTCCTAGACGATAATTAATTTCGTCTAGACAAACATTTTACAGAGAGCAACTCGTTTTCTGACGATAATTAATTTCATATGGATGTAAATTTTACAGAGACCAAGTCGTCCTGGACGATATTTAATTTTGTCCCGGACGAATAGGACTTAGAAAATTTTTCAAGCCAGTTCCTATTCGTTCCATGTGCTCAATAGGAGATAATTATCTGATCATCCCGTATGATCTGATATCATTCCGTATGATTAGTATAAATTTTATATGATCTCCTTATGTGTGTGTGTGTATGTTTTTATTCACTCAATTACAATCACTCCATTTCAAATTTAATTCAAAGAAAAGTACAAGCTTCAAATTCACAAAGTATTTCATGTTGAATTTGATTTGAAGTCTTCGTAGTCTGGAGTTTGATTTTCCTGAAATGTTAGTACACACAAGAGCAAATACAAATCTTCTAAAATTGTTAGGAGATAACTACACATTTGAACAATAATATTTGGAATCATCAAAACTATACAAGTTGCAAAAATGTAAAGCATGCAAATAGCAACTATCTTAACAATTTCCCCCTTTTTGATGATGGCAAAATAATTATTATTTGTATGATTTCAATTTAAACAAATCTCCTAAACTCCCCCTGAATTGATGAATACATGAAAATAAGGAGGCATTTTGAAGCAAAGAACAATATTTTTGTTTTTCAAAATTTTTTAACAAAATAACACAAGCCATAGACACAAGGTCATACACAAAGTCAAACACAAAATTAAAATGCAAACAAAACAAACAAAACAAAACAAAACTTACAAACACAATAATTTCTCCCCCTTTTTGACAACAACAAAAAGTGAAGAAGAAATAGATAAGAAATGTAAGTAATTATATGAAATTCATTTTAAAATTTAATCTAAATGGTGATTGACATAAGGTATGTAATCTAAAACTAATAATATTAGGTAAATCATAGAAATTCATAGAATTTAAGAAGTGATATAACATTGTAAGTAAGAAGAATTTATCAAAAACTTGATTCAATTTAGACATTTGAATATAGAGAATCATTACAAGAGAGATGAATAAAAATTCTATATTTCAAAGTTCAATAGAATATAAATGAACATAAGATCAATTTGAATTAAGAGATTGAAAGAATTTGGAAAGAAGAGAATTACCACATGTGGCGCTTTGCGCATCTTTATCAAATTTTTGGCACATTTTTGTGCATTTTTTTTTACATTGGGCTAATTTTGTGCCTCTTTTTCATATTTACGAACCTTTGCCCATTCCTTTTGATTTTTGTACTCTTTGTATAATTTTTAAGAGTAATTGAAACCAATTCTTTCCAAGATCAATAATCTAAAATTTCAAATTTTCTAAGTGCATAAATATCACTTGAGCAAAGAAATACAAAATAAGAAAATATCTAAATTGCAATAATAATATTAACTTTTATGTAGTCTAAATGAATATACATGAGACTAAAAATTCTAATTATGACAAGTTATAAACAAATTTTAAATTTAGAAAGACTAGATTTTCTAATGTAATTAATCTTAAATCACAATCTAATTTAAGCACAATTAGGATTAAAAAGACTAATGAAATTCATAAGAACTAAACACATCTTAAAAACAATCCAAATCAAAATCAACTACAACATATATTGATATTTATGAAAAGGATTACAGGATCATTTCATAATATCAATACAAAAAAAAATACACTAAAGTTTAAAAACAATGACAAACAAACACAACTAGAACAAACACTAAAGCAAACACAAATACAACAAATATAAAGAAAATCATCGCTCATTCTCTATTCTTCTTCTAGAGGAGGAGGAATGCCACCAAATAGGTTAAAGTAGGAGGTCATCAACATAACATTGGTATTGATTTCATGAACTTTATTTTTGATACTACCAATGTTCTGTTGCTGTTGTAGAAGTTGAGCATCAATTTGATCAAATCTTTGATCAACATGAGTCTCAAGTCTATCAAATTTCTCAATCAAATTCTGATAATCTGATTGAGGTGCAGAAGTTTGCTCTCCTTCTTCTTCTTCTTCAGAAGCACTAGCATGTGTTAAGATAGTTGTTATTTGCATGCTTTTCATTTTTGCAACTTATAAAGTTTTGATGATTTCAAACATTATTGTTCAAATGTGTAGTTATCTCCTAAAATTTTTGGAAGAATTGTATTTGCTCTTGTGTGTACTGACATTTCAGGAAAAAATGAACTCCAGACTACGAAGACTTCAAAATTAAATTCAGCATGAGATACTTTGTAATATTTGAAGCTTGCACTTTTCTTAGAAATCAAATTTAAAGGGAGTGATTGTATGTTGAGAAAATAAAAACATTCACACATAAGGAGATCATGTAGAATTTATACTGATCGTATAGGACGATCTTCTGTTCGTACTGGACGGTCAGACAGTTATCTCCTATAGAGCATTTGGAACGAATAGGAACTTGCTTGAAATTTTTTCTAAGTCCTATTCGTCCAGGACGAAATAAAATTATCGTCCAGTACGATTGGCTCTCTGGAAAATTCTCGTCCAGACGAAATAAAATTATCGTCCAGGACGATTGGGTCTCTGGAAAATTTTCGTCCAGACGGAAATAAATTATCGTCCAGGACGATCAGTCCTCGGGAAAATTTTCGTCCAGACGAAATAAATTATCGTACAGGACGATCAGTACTCTGTAAAACTTTCGTCCAGACGAATATATTTTCTTTCAAACGATTAACCGACTTAGGACAGTTTTCAGCAGTTTCTAGAATCGACCTTGTAATAACCGTTCGTACTGGACGAACCTAGTTCGTACAGGACGATCAGCTGTACGAAGACATTTCGTACACATATTCAAATAGGGTCGTTTCAGATCGTTTAAGTAAAATCGTCCAGGACGATCCACGATCGTACAGGATGATCCACTGCGTACAGAATTGAATACTTGCAGTTTTTGGGTGGTTTTTCTTGTCTTTTGTATAAATAGTTCAAATTAGACTGCCACCCAATCTTTTTGTCATTTGATCTTCGTGCCTATTGAGAGAATAGCCAAGGAGAGAGTTGAAGAGAGCATTCAAAGGAGAATTTCTACCACTAAAGCGAGAAGGCTTCACTTGGATTTCAAAGGTAAGAGACTCTACTTGTGAATTAAAATTACTTCACTCTTTTCTTTCTTCCTTCTAGATTCTTGTGAGAAGATCTGTCAAGGAGATCCGGTTCTCTGCCAACACTTGGAGAGTGTGAACAGCCGAAGGGTTCTCTGCCGACACTTGGAGAGTGTGAACAGCCGAAGGGTTCTCTGCCCACACTGGGGATAGTGTGAAAGGACGGACGGTTCTCTGCCAACACTGGGTATTGTGTAAAAGGACGGACGGTTCTCTACCGCACCGGGGAGTGGTGAAAAGAGTGTGTTGTAAAGGCTTCTCCGCCTTGCTGTGGGTGCAAAAGGAGAGTCACTATTGGTATTAGTGCAATACTCAGAGGGTGCCTCTGGGGAGTGGATGTAGGTCTGGTTATAGACCGAACCACTATAAATCTGGTGTCATTTACTTTACTGTTTTTACGTTTCCGCACTTTTTATTTCAATTTAAAAAAAAACTCTGTGGTTGAAAAACCTTTTTCTACAAAATTTAAAAGAGATTTTATTTCGGTTCAATAATATTTAAAAAGGGGGTCTTAAATTTTAACTTTGTTTTTTTAAAAACTACCAATTCACCCCCCTCTTGGTAGCCGTGGGACATTCACTTAGGCTTAACAACCTAATTACTAGACTCAACAAGTGGTATCAGAGCATTGTTTCAATATCATAAGTTTGAACTACTTTTTGATTAACGTAGATGGCTACTTTTGGAAACCGGAACACACCTGAGGGTTACTCTATTACTAGACCTCCACTGTTTGATAACATTCCTTTTGATTTTTGAAAAACACGCATGTCTACTTTCTTACAGTCACTTGATTATCGCATGTGGATATTAGTCCAGGATGGCTACACTAAACCAACTAGATTAGTTGATGGAGTAATGGTAGAAATACCTTTTACTGATTGGACTGTAGAAGAACGTGACTTAGCACAATTAAATGCCAAATGTTTAAACAGTTTCTTTTGTGCTTTAAAATCTGAAGACTACATGCGGGTTTCCATTTGCAAAAGCGGAAAGGACATATGGGATAGACTTTGTATAACTTATGAAGGGACAAATGAGGTTAAACAATCAAGGCTCAATATCTTGTTACATGACTATGAATTGTTTCGCATGAAACCTAATGAATCTATTTCCGACATGTACACAAGATTTACACAAATTGTCACTTCTTTGCATGCACTTGGTAGGGAATTAACTAATGCTGAAATGGTCAATAAGATTCTTCGTTGTTTACCTATTGCTTATGATGCAAAAATTACTACAATTACAGAGTCTAAAGATTTAAACATTTATTCTATTGACAATATTCTTGGTTCACTCATTGCTTATGAGCAAGGAGTAAGTCAAAGGAAGATTGATGCAGGTGAACCACGAAAGGAGAAGAATATAGCACTAAAAGTGGAAGAGTCAGAGAGTGAACACTCACAACTTGAGGATGAAGATGATGTTGCACTAATGACTAGACAATTCAGAAGCTTTTTAAAGAGGAAGCAGAAGAAACGCCAGCTATGGAATAGAGGTAAGTTTAACAGAAATGACAAGGTTTCTAATGAAATGATTTGTTATGAATGCAGGAAACCAGGTCATATCAAGACTGATTGCCCAAAACTCAAATCCACTCCTGCTAAGGAGAAGGTGGAGGAGAAACCTATGGTAAAGAAGGGCAAGAAGAAGTTTCAAAGAGATTTCTGGGCGGACTCAGCTTCAGACTCATCTGAGACAGAAAAAGAAGAAGAAGTCACTAATCTTTGCTTGATGGCAGACAAAGTGGATCTGAGATGATGAATTATTTGAAGTTTTTGAACACATGCATGATGCATATAGGAAAATGAAAAAGATGCATGCTAGTTTAAGTTTAGAATTTGAAGAGCTCAAGAAGGAAAATGAAATCCTTAGAAAAGATCATGCTTTAATAAATGACAACCACATGAAACTACTTGATGAATATGATGACTTGAATAAGAATTTTGAAAATCTAAAGTCATCCTATACTGATCTTGAAAAGGAATTTAAAAATTTTAAGGATGAATCTGAGAGCAAAACATATAGAATCAATTATACCAATCGAATCTTGGAAGATATGAATTCATTTTACAAAGTAATAATAAGAGCTCTCAAGGATAATAGGAAACCCCCCAGACTTGAAGATTTTACAAATCCTAAATATTATCCTAAATTCATGAAATCCCTTAGAAGACAATCACATGGAAGAAAACTTAGGAATATTTTTCCTAATGTTAAATGTAATAATTGTAGATTTTTTGGACATATATCTCACACCTGTACCTTGATGATGAAATCTAATTTGGTGTGGAGACCTAAGATGCATAAACCTAGACATATCATACATGCATCTGATTATAAATTGCTAAAAGGTGAACCCAAACATGTTTGGGTTCCCAGGTCTAACATTTGATATTTTTGCAGGATTGCTCTCACACAAGACCTCGTGGGAGCATATGGTACCTGGATAGTGGATGTTCAAAGCATATGACTGGAGATACTACACAATTCATATCGCTAGAAGCCAGGAATGGAGGCAAGGTTACACTTGGAGATAATACCACAAAGAAAGTGGTTGGATCAGGTATGATTGGTAATTTCAAAAACTTTTTTATAGACAATGTGCTATTGGTTGAAGGCTTAAAGCATAATTTGTTAAGTATAAGTCAGCTATGTGACAAGGGTTATAATGTGAAATTTTTACCTACTAGCTGCATATTAAGCCTAAATGGGAAAGAAGTTTTAAATGGAAAAAGGGTAAACAATGTTTACATGCTAGATTTGAATTCATTTCATACTCCTATTGCTTTCTGTTTGAAAACTATTTCTGATGAATCTTGGCTTTGGCATAGGAGACTTTGTCATTCTAGTATGAAAAATCTTAGGAGAATTACCCAAAAGAATTTAGTAAGAGGTATACCAAAACTAGACTTTACTAAGGACCATCTTTGTGATGCATGTCAATTAGGAAAACAAGTGAAGTCCTCTTTTAAATCTAATAATGATCTTAGAACTAATAAACCATTGGAAATTCTTCACATGGATCTTTTTGGACCAGTAGGAACGATAAGTCTAAGAGGGAAGGTATACGGATTTTTTATTGTGGATGATTTCTCTAGGTTTACTTGGGTTAGATTTCTTTTTCATAAAAGTGAATCATTTGAGGAATTCAGAAATTTTTCAACTTGGATTCAGAGAAAATTAGGATGTGAAATAATGTCTATACAAAGTGATCATGGAGGAGAATTTGAAAATGATAGATTTGAAAATTTTTGTAAAGAAAAAGGGATTGATCACAACTTTTCTGCTCCTAGAACCCCTCAATAAAATGGGGTAGTTGAAAGGAAAAATAGAACATTAATAGAAGCCGCTAGAGTAATGTTGGCAGAATACTCTCTTCCTAAATATTTTTGGGCTGAGGCGGTTAGCACTGCATGTTATGTTCTGAATAGGGTGAATGTGAGATCAAATTTAAATAAAACACCCTATGAGTTACTAAAAGGTAGAACACCAAATTTGTCTCATTTGCATGTTTTTGGTTGCAAGGTGTTCATTCATAACAATGGAAAATCTGCCTTAGGAAAATTTGATCCAAAATCAGATGAAGGAATTTTTGTTGGATATTCAAGTGTTGGAAAATCTTATAGGGTATTCAACAAAAGAACTTTAGTTATTGAAGAAACCACACATGTTGTATTTAATGAATCTGGAAATTTAAAAGAGCCAAATATTGTTGAAGAAGAAATTGAGGAAAACTCCCAAAAAATTGATAGATTAAATTTGGAAGAAAATGTGGAAGAAAACTTTGAAAGAGAAAACCCTTTGCCTAGAGATTTGAGATTTTCTAAAAATCACCCAAGAGAATTAATTATAGGAGAACCTAGTGAGGGTGTTAGAACTAGGCGTGGATTAAATAAGGAAGTCAATCATTCAGCCTTTATTTCAACCATAGAACCCACTAATATTGATCAAGCACTTTCTGATGAATTTTGGATATTGGCCATGCAAGAAGAGTTAAATCAATTTGTAAGAAATAAAGTTTGGGAATTAACTACAAGGCCAAAAGATCAAAGTGTTGTTGGAACAAAGTGGGTGTTCAAAAATAAAATGAATGACTCAGGAGTAGTCATTAAAAATAAGGCTAGATTAGTTGCTAAGGGGTATAATCAAATTGAAGGAATTGATTTTGAGCAGACCTTTGCCCCTGTAGCAAGACTTGAAGCAATTAGGGTTTTACTTGCCTTTGCCTGTTTTAAAAGTTTTAAATTGTTTCAAATGGATGTCAAAAGTGCCTTTTTGAATGGTGTTATTGAAGAAGATGTTTATGTAGAACAACCTCCAGGATTTGAAAATTAAAAATACCCAAATCATGTTTTTAAGTTAAAAAAGGCATTATATGGATTGAAACAGGCACCTAGGGCTTGGTATGAGAGATTGAGCACTTTCCTACTTGAAAGATCTTTTGAAAAAGGAAGTGTGGATACAACTCTCTTCTTAAAGAAATTTGGAAAGGAAATACTCATTGTTCAAATTTATGTGGATGATATCATCTTTGGATCTTCAAATAAAAATCTTTGTGATGATTTTTCTAATACAATGAGTAGTGAATTTGAAATGAGTCTAATGGGAGATTTAAATTACTTTCTAGGTTTTAGCATCAAGCAACTTGAGGAAGGAACATTTCTTAGTCAAACCAAATATATTAAGGACATCCTCAAGAAATATGAAATGGACAATGCTAAACCTGTTAGTACACCAATGAGTTCCTCAGTTCAGTTAGATAAGGACCTTAAGGGAAAATCTGTTGATCAAAAGAAATATAGAGGGATCATTGGATCTTTGCTTTACTTGACTGCTAGCCGACCAGATATTATGTTCAGTGTTTGCTTATGTGCTAGATTTCAATCAGATCCAAAAGAATCACATTTGACAGCAGTGAAAAGGATCTTAAGATATTTACTAGGAACTCAAAACTTAGGAATTTGGTATCCTAAGTTTAGCTCTTCATTTGAAATTATTGGATATTCAGATTCTGACTTTGCAGGCTGTAGAGTGGATAGGAAAAGCACTTCTGGAACATGTCAATTCATTGGAAATTCATTAGTTTCTTGGTCCAGTAGAAAACAAAATTCAGTAGCCCTATCTACTGCAGAAGCAGAATACATTGCATTAGGAAGTTGTGTGGCACAAGTACTTTGGTTAAAACAACAGTTGATTGATTTAGGATTATCTGTAGGCACTATTCCAATTTATTGTGACAATACTAGTGCTATTTGCATTTCCAAAAATCCTATTCAACATTCTAGAACCAAACACATAGATATAAGACATCATTTCATAAGGGATCATGTATCCAAAGGAGAAATTGAACTCACACATGTTTCAACTGAAAATCAACTTGCAGACATTTTTACAAAACCTTTAGCCCTTGATACCTTCAGTACTTTAAGAACAAGGTTAGGTGTTATTGATTTAAATGCCTAAACAAAATGTCTTTGCAACATTGATGTTTTTGTTTTTGTTTTGTTTTTGATTATGTGAATTTTTGAGTGTTTTGAATGAATTTGTTTTTGAGTGTAAATTTTTTTTTGTTTTCTTTTTTTTTTTAAGTTTGGTTTGATTTTCTTAAAATAAAATTCAAAAATTCAAAAATTGGAGGAAATCGTCCGGGACGACTTTTGGTTCGTACTGGACGATGTGAGAAAAATTGGTTTGCGTGCATTCCACCAATTTTGAGAGCAGTTTTTAATTAAATCGTCTGTACGATCTAAATATCATCCAGGACGAATTTTTTTTTCTCAAACGTCGGGACGATTGAATGCAGCGGTTGAGTGGATAAGACAGTTTTTAATATGGATTTCGTCTGCACGAAATTTTGGTTCGTCCAGACGAACATATGTCGTTTCAGTGTAGGGGACGGTTTTCAAAAGACATTTAAACGAGTTAATTCTAGATCGTCTGTACGAACTTTTGTTCGTATGTACGATCGGTCAAGTCAAAGGTCTGTACGAAGAGACGCATCGTAAGTTGTGTTGATTACGAAAAGCCGTTACATTTTGGACAAATTTGATCGTCTGTACGAAATAATTTTCATCCAGACGAACGATGATTTTCGTCCAGGACGAACTTTTTTTCGTCCAGGACGAACGTATCGTTTTCTTTAAATATAAAGGCTTTCTAACTCAACAATTACAATTTCAAACTTCTCTTTCAATCCCTTTCTACTTCAAATTGTCAATGGCCTCCTCAAGCAAAAGACAAAAGGTGTTAGCGAAGAAGCCGAATAGGAATGCCTCGGAAAACTTCCTTTCTAAGGCAAATGAGGAATCATTTTTTCGTTTTGCTTCCGCAAAAATAACTCCATCTCGCATCTTAATCCAAAGCGAGATAAATTTTAAGGTAATACACCTTTTTGCCTCAACCCAATTCCATTTCATACTTTCTCTCGTCCATTTCTACAACAAGCAAACATTTCTCTACTTTCTAGCCAACATGAGTTTTAACTCCGACCACTCTTCCATTAGTTCCTATGTATTCAAGCAAAAAGTAGAAATCACCAAGCATGACATTGGTGCATTTCTAAACCTAAGGACTGAAGGATATAGAGCTCACACCGTTATGACCGAAAACACAATCATATGGGAAGATGTCAATATGGTAATTAGAAAAAGTGGCGTAACCTATCATATTGCTAGAGTATCTGGGATGACCCAAAATGCCCGTATCATCCAGCATATCCTTAGATCTTCAATCATTCCTAAAGCTGGTGATAGGATAAACATTACTCCTCTCCTTTCTGTTCTAACCTTTTTGATTATGGATCGTCGCCCTATCGACGAAGCCCAACTTATCATAGATCATCTCTATAGGCTTTCAGAAATAGGACATGCTGAACAGAAGAGGAAAAAGAATATTTCTTTGGGACATTTAATTACCTATATTTTGGAGAAGAAATATAATTTGGTGCATCCTGATGAAGAATATGAAGAGCCAGTTTACTATAATGATGCATCCTTCAGATTGCTCTTCAGGGAGGAAAAAGAAAAAGAAAAAGTGCATGCCAGTGCTTCAGAAGAAGAAGAAGGAGTGCAAACCTCTG
The DNA here is from genome assembly GCA_022539455.1 of Dendrobium nobile. Taxonomy (NCBI): domain Eukaryota; kingdom Viridiplantae; phylum Streptophyta; class Magnoliopsida; order Asparagales; family Orchidaceae; genus Dendrobium; species Dendrobium nobile. The sequence continues at coordinate 48,119,382 of CM039723.1, forward strand.
CACCTCAGTCAGATTATCAGAATCTGATTGAGAAATTTGATAGATTAGAGACTCATATTGATCAAATGTTTGATCAATTTGATGCTCAACTTGTGCAGCAACAACATGACATTGGTATAATTAGAAATGAAGTACATGATATCAATACCAATGTAATGTTGATGGCCTCCTACTTTAACCTTTTCGGTGGCATTCCTCCTCCTCCTCCTCCAGAACAGTAGAGATGAATTTCTGTGTCTTTGTTGTACTCGTGTTGTAGTTGTTGTTTTAGTGTTTATGTTAAGTGTTTGTTTGTCTTTTCTTTTAAGTTGTGTTTAGATATTGTGAAATGTGTAATCCTTTCATAAATATCAATGCATTTCGTACTTGTTTCAATGTTGATTTGTTATTAAAATGTGGTTAATTTTTATGAATTTCATTAGTATTATTTAATCTTCATAGTGCTTAAATTAGATTGTAATTTGAGATTATCTACATTAGAAAATCTAGTCTTTCTAAATTTAATAGTTGTTTATAACTTGTTGTAATTAGAACTTTTAAATTCATGTCTATTCATTTAGACTACATAAAAGTTAATATTATTATTGCAATTTAGATGTTGTCTTATTTTGTATTTCCTAGCTCAATTAATATTTATGCACTTAAAAAATTTGAGAATCTAGATTATTGTCTTTGGAAAGAATTCAATTACTCTTGAAAAATTGTACAAATGTACAAAATCAAAAGGAATGCGCAACAAAGTTGCAAATGTGAAAAAGAGGCACAAAATAAGCCCAATAAAGAAAGATGCACAAAAATGTGCCATCTATATGAAAAAGATGCGCAAAGCGCCACTTGTGGTAATTCTCTTCTTTCTAAATTCTTTCAATCTCTTAATTCAAATTGATCTTATGTTCATTTATATTCTTTTGAACTTTGAAATATCGAATTTTTCTTCATCTCTCTAGTAATGATTTTCTATATTGGAATGTCTAAATTGAATCATGTCTTTGCTAAATTCTTCTTACTTACAATGTTATATCACTTTTTAAATTTCATGAATTTCTATGATTGACCTAATGTTTTTAGTTTTAAAATTGCATACCTTGTATCAATCACCATTTAGATTAAATGTTCCAATGAATTTCATACAATTACTTACATTTCTTGTCTATTTCTTCTTCACTTTTTGTTGTTGTCAAAAAGGGGGAGAAATCATTGTGTTTGTATGCTTTGCTTTGTTTGTTTATATGTTTGTATGTTTGAGTTTCTAGTTTATTTTAGTAATTTTTTTTTGAAAAATAATTTTTTTTTTGCTTCAAATTACCTCCTTATTTTCATGTATTCATCAATTCAGGGGGAGTTTAGGAGATAGAAAGATGTGTTTAAATTGAAATCATACAAACAATAATTGTTTTGCCATCATCAAAAAGGGGGAGATTGTTAAGATAGTTGTTATTTGCATGCTTTTCATTTTTGCAACTTATAAAGTTTTGATGATTTCAAACATTATTGTTCAAATGTGTAGTTATCTCCTAACAATTTTGGAAGAATTGTATTTGCTCTTGTGTGTACTGACATTTCAGGAAAAAATGAACTCCAGACTACGAAGACTTCAAAATTAAATTCAGCATGAGATACTTTGTTATATTTGAAGCTTGCACTTTTCTTAGAAATCAAATTTAAAGGGAGTGATTGTATGTTGAGAAAATAAAAACATTCACACATAAGGAGATCATGTAGAATTTATATTGATCGTACAGGATGATCTTCTGTTCGTACTGGACGATCAGACAGTTATCTCCTATAGAGCATTTGGAACGAATAGGAACTTGCTTGAAATTTTTTCTAAGTCCTATTCGTCCAGGACGAAATAAAATTATCGTCCAGTACGATTGGCTCTCTGGAAAATTCTCGTCCAGACGAAATAAAATTATCGTCCAGGACGATTGGGTCTCTGGAAAATTTTCGTCCAGATGGAAATAAATTATCGTCCAGGACGATCAGTCCTCGAGAAAATTTTCGTCCAGACGAAATAAATTATCGTATAGGACGATCAGTCCTCTGTAAAACTTTCGTCCAGACGAATATATTTTCGTCCAAACGATTAACCGACTTAGGACAGTTTTCAGCAGTTTTTAGAATCGACCTTGTAATAACCGTTCGTACTGGACGAACCTAGTTCGTACAGGACGATCAGCTGTACGAAGACATTTCGTACACATATTCAAATAGGGTCGTTTCAGATCGTTTAAGTAAAATCGTCCAGGACGATCCACGATCGTACAGGATGATCCACTGCGTACAGAATTGAATACTTGCAGTTTTTGGGCAGTTTTTCTTGTCTTTTGTATAAATAGTTCAAATTAGACTGCCACCCAATCTTTTTTTCATTTGATCTTCGTGCCTATTGAGAGAATAGCCAAGGAGAGAGTTGAAGAGAGCATTCAAAGGAAAATTTCTACCACTAAAGCGAGAAGGCTTCACTTGGATTTCAAAGGTAAGAGTCTCTACTTGTGAATTGAGATTACTTCACTCTTTTCTTTCTTCCTTCTAGATTCTTGTGAGAAGATCTGTCAAGGAGATCCGGTTCTCTGCCGACACTTGGAGAGTGTGAACAGCCGAAGGGTTCTCTGCCGACACTTGGAGAGTGTGAACAGCCGAAGGGTTCTCTGCCCACACTAGGAGAGTGTGAAAGGACGAAGGGTTCTCTGCCCACACTAGGAGAGTGTGAAAGGACGAAGGGTTCTCTGCCCACACTGGGGATAGTGTGAAAGGACGGACGGTTCTCTGCCAACACTGGGTATTGTGTAAAAGGACGGACGATTCTCTGCCGCACCGGGGAGTGGTGAAAAGAGTGTGTTGTAAAGGCTTCTCCGCCTTGCTGTGGGTGCAAAAGGAGAGTCACTATTGGTATTAGTGCAATACTGAGAGGGTGCCTCTGGGGAGTGGATGTAGGTCTGGTTATAGACCGAAGCACTATAAATCTGGTGTCATTTACTTTACTGTTTTTACATTTCCGCACTTTTTATTTCAGTTTAAAAAAAACTCTGTGGTTGAAAAACTTTTTTCTACAAAATTTAAAAGAGATTTTATTTCGGTTCAATAATATTTAAAAAGGGGGTCTTAAATTTTAACTTTGTTTTTTTAAAAACTACCAATTCACCCCCCTCTTGGTAGCTGTGGGACATTCACTTAGGCTTAATAACCTAATTACTAGACTCAATAGCATGTGCTTTCCCTTTTTCCTCCTTGAAAATTGCTCTGAATGAAGCATCATTGTAGTAGACTGGCTCTTCGTATTCATCATCAGGATGCACTAAGTTGTATTTCTTTTCCAAAATGTATGTAACTAAGTGTCCTAATGAGATGTTCCTTTTTCTCTTCTATTCTATATGCCCAATTTCTTAAAGCCCATAAAGATGGTCTAGGATAAGTTGGGCTTCATCGATAGGCTTACGATCCATAATCAAAAAGGTTACAACAGAAAGGAGTGGGGTAATATTGATCCTATCACCAGCTTTAGGAATGATTGAAGATCGAAGAATGTGCTGGATGATTCGAGCATTTCTGGTCATTCCTGAAACTCTAGCAACATGATATGTTAGGCCATTTTCTCTAATCACCCTATTGACTTCATATCATTTGAAGGTGTCTTCATTCATAAGGGTGTGGGCTCTATAACCTTCAGTTCTTAAGTTCAGAAAGGCACCTATGTCGTGCTTGGTGATTTCAACTTTTTGTTTGAAAATAAAAGTACTTATAGAGGAGTGGTCGGAATTAAAACTCATGTTGGCTAGAAAATAGAGAAAGGTTTGTTTGTTGTAAAGGTGGACGAGAGAAAGAATGAATCCAAACTGGGTGGAAGCAAAAAGGTGCATTACCTTGAAATTTATCTCGCTTTGAATCAAAATGCGAGAAGGTGTAATTTTGGCAGATGCAAAATGAGGAAAGGATTCCTCATTTACCTTTGAAAGGAAGTTTTCAGAAGAATTCCTGTGGGCTTTCTTCGCCAACACCTTTTTTTTTTTGCTTGAGGAGGCCATTGTCGATTTGAAGTTGAAAGGGATTGAAAGTGAAGTTTGGAGTTGTGATTGTTGAGTTGGAAAGCCTTCTTATTTAAAGAAAATGATACGTTCGTCCTACACGAAAACTGTTCATCCTGGACAAAAATTATTGTTCGTCTGGACGAAACCATTTCGTACAGATGATCCAATTCATCCAAAATGAAATGGCTTTTCGTAATCAACACAATTTACGATGCGTCCTTTTGTACAGACTTTTGACTTGATCGATTGTACAGACGAAAAAATTTCATACAGATGATCAAAAGTTAATTCGTTTTAATGTTAGTTGAAAACCGTCCCCTACAATGAAACGACGTCTGTTCGTCTGGACGAACAAAAGTTCGTATGGACGAACTTCACATTTAAAACTGTCTTATCCACTCAACCGCTGCATTCAATCGTCCCGATGTTTGAGAAAAAAATATTTCGTCCTGGACGATCATTAGATCGTACAGACGAACTACAATAAAAATTGCTCTCAAAATGTTTCATATCACGCAAACTGAATTTTACACACATCGACCAGTACGAAAAATTTCGTCCCGGACGATTTCCACACATTTTGGATTTTTTGAATTTTTATCAAACTAAAACAAACTAAACATTCAAAACACAGAAAACAAAGACAAAATCATAGTCTCTAAATTAAACTCATTCAAAACACACAAAAAATCACAAAATTCAAAACAAAATAAAAAACAAATAAATTAAGAAAACATAAATATCAATGTTGCAAAAATATTTTTATTTAAGCATTCAAATCAATAACACCAAGCCTTGTTCTTAATGTACTGAAGATATCAAAGGCTAAAGGTTTTGTAAAAATGTCTGCAAGTTGATTTTCAGTTGAAACATGTGTAAGTTTAATTTCTCCCTTGGATACATGATCCCTTATGAAATGATGCCTTATGTCAATGTGTTTGGTTCTAGAATGTTGAATAGGATTTTTGGAAATGCAAATAGCACTAGTATTGTCACAATAAATTGGAATAATGTCTATAGTTAATCCTAAATCAATCAACTGTTATTTTAACCAAAGTACTTGTGCCACACAACTTCCTAATGCAATGTATTCTGCTTCTGCAGTAGATAGGGCTACTGGATTTTGTTTTCTACTGGACCAAGAAACTAATGAATTTCCAATGAATTGACATGTTCCAGAAGTGCTTTTCCTATTCACTCTACAGCCTGCAAAATCAGAATCTGAATAACCAACAATTTCAAATGAAGAGCTAAACTTAGGATACCAAATTCCTAAGTTTTGAATTCCTAGTAAGTATCTTAAAATCCTTTTCACTGCTGTCAAATGTGATTTTTTTGGATCTGATTGAAATCTAGCACATAAGCAAACACTGAACATAATATCTGGTCTGCTAGCAGTCAAGTAAAGCAAAGATCCAATAATCCCTCTATATTTCTTTTGATCAACAGATTTTCCCTTAAGGTCCTTATCCAACTGAACTGAGGAACTCATTGGTGTACTAACAGGTTTAGCTTGTCCATTTCATATTTTTTTAGGATGTCCTTAATATATTTAGTTTGACTAAGAAATGTACCTTCCTCAAGTTGCTTAATGCTAAATCCTAGAAAGTAATTTTAATCTCCCATTAGACTCATTTCAAATTCACTACTCATTGTTTTAGAAAAATCATCTCAAAGATTTTTATTTGAAGATCCAAAAATGATATCATCCACATAAATTTGAACAATGAGTATATCCTTTCCAAATTTCTTTAAAAAGAGAGTTGTATCCACACTTCCTTTTTCAAAAGATCTTTCAAGTAGGAAGTTGCTCAACCTCTCATACCAAGCCCTAGGTGCCTGTTTCAATCCATATAATGCCTATTTTAACTTGAAAACATGATTTGGATATTTTGAATTTTCAAAGCCTGGAGGTTGTTTTATAAAAATATCTTCTTCAATTACCCCATTTAAAAAGGCACTTTTGACATCCATTTGAAACAATTTAAAACCTTTAAAACAAGCAAAGGCAAGTAAAACCCTAATTGCTTCAAGTCTAGCTACAGGGGCAAAAGTCTCCTCAAAATCAATTCCTTCAATTTGATTATACCCCTTAGCAACTAATCTAGCCTTATTTCTAATGACTACTCCTGAATCATTCATTTTATTTTTGAACACCCACTTGGTTCCAACAACACTTTGATCTTTTGGCCTTGTAGTTAATTCCCAAAATTTATTTCTTTCAAATTGATTCAACTCTTCTTGCATGGCCAATATCCAAAATTCATCAGAAAGTGCTTGATCAATATTAGTGGGTTTTATTATTAAAATAAAGGCTGAATGATTGACTTCCTTGTTTAATCCACGCCTAGTTCTAACACCCTCACTAGGTTCACCTATAATCAATTCTCTTGGGTGGTTTTTAGAAAATCTCAAATCTCTAGGCAAAGGGTTTTCTCTTTCCAAATTCTCTTCCACATTTTCTTCCAAATTTAATCTATCAATCTTTTGGGAGTTTTCTTCAATCTCTTCTTCAACAATATTTGGCTCTTCCAAATTTCCAGATTCATCAAATACAACATGTGTGGTTTCTTCAATGACTAAAGTTCTTTTGTTGAATACCCTATAAGATTTTCCAACACTTGAATATCTAACAAAAATTCCTTCATCTGATTTTGGATCAAATTTTCCTAAGGCAGATTTTCCATTATTATGATTGAACACCTTGCAACCAAATACATGCAAATGAGACAAATTAGGTGTTCTACCTTTAAGCAACTCATAGGGTGTTTTATTTTAATTTGATCTCACATTCACCCTATTCAGAACATAACAAGCAGTGCTAACCGCCTCAGCCCAAAAATATCTAGGAAGTGAGTATTCTGCCAACATTGCTCGGGCGGTTTCTATTAATGTTCTATTTTTCCTTTCAACTACCCCATTTTGTTGAGAGGTTCTAGGTGCAGAAAAATTGTGATCAATCCCTTTTTCTTTACAAAATTTTTTAAATCTTTCATTTTCAAATTCTCCTCCATGATCACTTTGTAAAGAAATTATTTCACATCCTAGTTTTCTTTGAATCCAAGTTGAAAAATTTCTGAATTTCTTAAATGATTCACTTTTATGAAAAAGAAATCTAACCCAAGTGAATCTTGAGAAATCATCAACTATAACAAATCCGTATACCTTCCTTCCTAGACTTACAATTCCTACTGGTCCAAAAAGATCCATGTGAAGAATTTCTAAAGGTTTACTAGTCCTAAGATCCTTATTGGACTTAAAAGAGGACTTCACTTATTTTCCTAATTGACATGCATCACAAAGGTGGTCCTTAGTAAAGTGTAGTTTTGGTATACCTCTCAATAAGTTCTTTTGGGTAATTCTTCTAAGGTTTTTCATATTAGAATGATAAAGTCTCTTATGCCAAAGCCATGATTCATCAGAAACAGTTTTCAAACAAAAAGCAGTAGGAGATTGAATAGAATTCAAATCTAGCATGTAAACATTGTTTACCCTTTTTCCATTTAAAACTTTTTTTCTATTTAGGCTTAAAATGCAGCTAGTAGGTAAAGTTTTTACATTATATCCCTTGTCACATAGCTGACTTATACTTAACAAATTATGCTTTAAGCTTCAACTAATAACACATTGTCTATAAAAAAGTTTTTGAAATTTCCAATCATACCAGATCCAATCACTTTCTTTGTGGTATTATTCCAAGTGTTACCTTGCCTCCACTCCTGATTTCCAGCGTTATGAATTGAGCAGTATCTCCAGTCATATGCTTTGAACATCCGCTATCCAGGTACCATATGCTCCCACGAGGTCTTGTGTGAGAGCACTCCTGCAAAACTCTCAAATGTTAGACCTGGGAACCCAAACAAGTTTAGGTTCACCTTTTAGCAATTTATAATCAGATGCATGTATGATATATCTAGGTTTATGCATCTTAGGTCTCCACACCAAATTAGATTTCATCTTCAAAGTACATGTGTGAGCTATATGTCCCAAAAATCCATAATTATTACATTTAACATTAGGAAAAATATTCCTAAGTTTTCTTCCATTTGATTGTCTCCTAAGGGATTTCATAAATTTAGGATAATATTTAGAATTTGTAAAATCTTCAAGTTTAGGGGGATTCCTATTATCCTCGAGAGCTCTTATTGTCAATTTATAAAATGAATTCATATCTTCCAATATTCGATTTATATAATTGATTCGATATGTTTTTCTCTCAAATTCATCCTTAAAATTTTTAAAATCTTTTTCAAGTTCTGCATAGGATGATTTTAAATTCTCAAAATTTTTATTCAACTCATCATATTCATCAAGTAATTTCATGTGGTTGTCATCTATTAAAGCATGATCTTTCCAAAGAATTTCATGTTCTTCTTAAGTTTTTCCAATTCTAAACTCAAACTAGCATGCATCTTTTTCATTTTTCTATATGCATCATGCATGTGTTCAGAAACTTCAAATAATTCATCATAGGTTAAGTCACATACCTCTTCTTGATCGAGTGTTCAACATTATCTGCCATCAAGCAAAGGTTGGTGACTTCTTCTTCTTTTTCAGTCTCAGATGAGTCTGAAGCTGAGTCTTCCCAGAAAGCTCTTTGAAACTTCTTCTTGCCATTCTTTACCATTGGTTTCTCCTCTACCTTCTCCTTGCTAGGAGTGGCTTTGAGTTTTGGGCAATCAGTCTTTATATGACCTGGTTTCCTGCATTCATAACAAATCACTTCATTAGAAACCTTGCCATTTCTGTTAAACTTACCTCTATTCCATTACTGACGTCTCTTCTTCTTCCTCTTTAAAAAGCTTCTGAATTGTCTAGTCATCAGTGCAATATCATCTTCATCCTCAGGTTGTGAGTGTTCACTCTCTAACTCTTCCACCTTTAGTGCAATATTTTTCTCCTTTCATGGTTCACCTGCATCAATCTTTCTTTGACTTACTCCTTGCTCATAAGCAATGAGTGAACCAAGAAGATTATCAATAGAGTAAATGTTAAGATCTTTAGACTCTGTAATTGCAGTAATTTTAGCATCATAAGCAGTAGGTAAACATCGAAGAATCTTATTAACCATTTCAGTATTAGTTAATTCCCTACCAAGTGCATGCAAAGAAGTGACAATTTGTGTGAATCTTGTGTACATGTCTGAAATATATTCATTAGGTTTCATGCAAAATAATTCATAGTCATGTAACAAGATATTGAGTCTTGATTGCTTAACCTCATTTGTCCCTTCATAAGTTATACAAAGTCTATCCCATATGTCCTTTCCGCTTTTGCAAGTGGATACCCGCATGTAGTCTTCATATTTTAAAGCACAACAGAAACTATTTAGACATTTGGCATTTAATTGTGCTAAGTCACGTTCTTCTATAGTCCAATCTGCAAAAGGTGTTTCTGCCCTAACTCAATCAACTAATCTAGTTGGTTTTGTGTAACCTTCCTGGACTAGCATCCACATACGATAATCAAGTGACTGTAAGAAAGTAGACATGCGTGTTTTCCGAAAATCAAAAGGAATATTGTCAAACATTGGAGGTCTAGTGATAGAGTAACCTTCAGGTGTGTTTCAGTTTTCGAAAGTAGCCATCTATGTTAATAAAAAAGTAGTTCAAACTTATGATTTTAAAACGAAGCTCTGATACCACTTGTTGAGTCTAGTAAATAGGTTGTTAAGCCTAAGTTGATGTCCTAAGGCTACCAAGAGGGGGGGTGAATTGGTAGTTTAAAAATTTTAATCCCTCTTTGAATTTAAGTTGAACTGAAATAAAAATTTTTCTTTTAAGTTTTTCTAGAAAATATTTTTCAACCACAGAGTTCTTAAAATTAAAATAAAATGCAGAAACGTAAAAACAGTAAAGTAAATGACACCAGATTTATAGTGGTTCAGTCTAAAACCAGACCTACATCCACTCCCCAAAGACACCCTCTGAGTATTGTACTAATACCAATAGTGACTCTCCTTTTGCACCCACAGCAAGGCGGAGAAGCCTTTACAACACACTCTTTTCACCATTACCCGGTGCGGCAGAGAACCGTCGTCCTTTTACACAATCCCCAGTGTTGGCAGAGAACCGTCGTCCTTTTACACAATCCTAGTGTGGGCAGAGAACCCTTCGGCTATTCACACTCTCCAAGTGTAGGTAGCGAACCCTTCGGCTATTCACACTCTCCAAGTGTAGGCAGCGAACCCTTCGGCTATTCACACTCTCCAAGTGTAGGCAGCGAACCCTTTGGCTATTCACACTCTCCAAGTGTCGGCAGCGAATCGGATCTCCTTGACAGATCTTCTCACAAGAAATCTAGAAGGAAAAAGGAAAAGAGTTAAGTAATCCAAATTTATAAATAGAGATTCTTACCTTTGAACTCCAAGTGAAGCCTTCACGCTCTAGTGGTAGGAATCCTCCTTTGAATACACTCTCACACTCTCTCCTTAGCTATTCTCTCAAGAGGCACGAAGATCAAATGACAAAAATATTGGGTGGCAGTCTAATTTGAACTATTTATATAAAAGATAAGAAAAACTGCCCAAAACACTGCAAGTATTCAATTCTGTACGTAGTGGATCGTCCCGTACGATCGTGGATCGTCCTGGACGATTTTACTTAAGCACTTTGAAACGACCCTATTTGTATATGTGTACGAAATATTTTCATACAAACTGATCGTCTCGTACGAACTAAGTTCGTCCGGTACGAACGGTTATTACTAGGTCAGTTCTAGAAACTACTGAAAATCGTTCTAAGTCGGTTAATCGTCTGGACAAAAATTGGTTCGTCTGGACAAACTTTTTACAGAGACCAGATCGTCCTGGACAATAATTAATTTCGTCTGGACGAAAATTTTATAGAGAGCAACTCATTTTCTGACGATAATTAATTTCGTCTGGACGAAAATTTTACAGAGAGCAATGTCAGACATGCTAGCAAGGAGATAGCACCTTGCTTTGTTATTTGAGTCAATCCATTTTTTATAGGCATCTCGTACAGTACGAGAAGCATTAGCAGCAAGAAGTGGAGGATATTTCTCTTTCAAAACAAACTTATGATTTTCACAAATCAGTACAAGGTTCATATTGCTTTTCCATTTCACAAAATTTTCCCCAGTTAACTTTTCATTTGATAAGATCGTGAGAATAGGATTCATCATGATAACTGAAATAAATAAATAAACATATTTTAAAAATTAGCATGACATATCATTTAAAATTTGGCATATATCAGCATTATTCATATACACATATGATCTATGCTTTTAAACAAATTTAAAAACATTGTTAATGCCACGATTATACTAATTTTATCAATAATATGCTGCTGTAGGGTCAGTCATATTATTATAAAATTAAATTGATACTTTATCATTTAATAAATAAAATCATAAATATCTCATATTTATCTTTACTTATTAATAACTGTTTATTTGGTCAAGATATAATTAACACATTTAATATATATCTTTATGAGTGTGACCTATTATGATAATTTTCTAAAATTTTAAATTAAAATTGCCGCCGTAGGGTAGGTCAATTTTAAAATTATATCTTAGAAAATTTATATAAAAGAAATCAACCTTATTATTGAATTAAATAGACACCTTCCGTAGGGGAACGAAATCTATGCGTTGCTAGGCGCCACTTAAAACTCACGATGTTGAATTAATAATGGAGACCAAAGGTTTTATTTCCATAACACCCGCTCCCACTCATTATTTATTTTATCTTATAAAATATAAGAAAAAATTCATGATTAAATCATGAAATTTTCAAGAACAATATTATTAAAGTAAATTCAAAATCTACTTTAGATTTTCTTGACTTAAAAAAAAATACATAAACACTTTTTAAATATCTTTTACATAAAAAAATATCTCATAAGAAACTTTATTTTATAAAAGATATTATAGAAATTACATAACTATTAAAATTATAACATTTAATTATTTTTCATCTTATGAACAAAATGATTATAAAGTGGGCTTAATTTTATCATATAAAATAAGAATTTTAATAAACCAGAAAGATTTATTCAGAAATAAACTCTAGCTCTGATACCAATTGTTAGAATTTTTATATCATAATATAAAATGCAGAAATAAAAATCAGGATTTTTAGAAAATTAAATTAAGACATTCTCAATATTAATTTTCTTAATAAATAACTTTATAATATGAAATGAAAAAAACTTTACCGAATTATTGATTGAGATTTGAGATCTTCTTCGTCGAAACGTTGATTGAGACCGTAAGTCTTCTTCTTCTAATCACCCCAAAAAATATATTTTAGTGAGTGGGCACAATCAATCAATTATTGATGAACAATTTTTTTTTTTTTGAATCTAATTTGTGTTCTAAACACAATTTAATCCTTCAAAAGAAAAGACAATGAGAGCAACATTCTTCTCATACATATTCTTCCATCTCTCATGAAGGAATTATGTATCATCATCAATCAATTTCATGTAGAACTTAATTCTTATTTATAAGAAAAGTTCACATCTTTTCATAAGCACCTCTTAGTATTTCATGAAGCATTTTTAATTAATATTAAAATGATAATTATCATGACACATCATCAATCTTATCTTTAATCTTATTTATATCTTTTTAATATTATAATATATTTGATGATAATTATCATGACACATCATGACTTATCATCAATCTTATCTTTATCTTTTAATATTAAGAAAATATTAATGATGAGTCATCATTATCTTCATGAAATATAAAATTAAACGGTGATCATAAATATGTTACTAATATGATCATAATTAACATTTATATTATATCACATTCTTAGTGTTCAATATATAATAGAGCTTAGGTGATGAAGAAGGGACCTATGGACCTATAATTCAAGCTCCAATAAATTTGATTATTAATTTAACTCTTAAATTAATAAATCAAAATTATTAATTTCAATATTATTCCACTGTAAATATGAAAATGTACTCTTAAAATTATAGTTTAATTTACTCAATTATAAAACTGAATCGTCCATTGATTTAATCATTACATATAAAATAATCGTCCATAAAAAGTTCATAATTAGAGCTAGGTAATTCTGTCACCTCACTAATTATATCTTAATCCTTGAATTCCAATTAATTCTCTAATGAACAATAAACTTTATGACCTAGTCACAAAATTTGAGCGCTCAATTGTTCAAGTTCTGAATTAATTATTCAAGGGAACTAATTTTCTAACTTTCAAAATTGAAAGGAATGGATTCCATATCTGTATATTAACATTCCCAGCCATTTGTTTCATTGTGTTTCTAAAATACAAGGATTGAGTTTATTTCTTCCAAACTATTTCCGAGTAAATCAAGAAACTAAATGTCACAAATAGGAGTTTATTAATAACTCAGGATTAAGATTGTTTTATATATGATCATCTTTATGATTAATTTTAAATTCTCTATAATTACAACAGAATTTATTAGAGAATTCAAAATTTATCTGGTCCAGTTCTATATAATCATATTATATAAAGTACCTCCATCATTAATATCTCCATATCGAATAATTCGGATAAGATTATTCCATTCTTAATGTTGATGGACCGTACTAATAATATTTAATTATAGATTCCAACTATAATTAATAATTATGAACTTGTTTTGATTATTATCCATAATTCAATCCTCTTGTATATAATTATATACCTAATTATGGTTGCATAAATAATCATGGAACAAAAATATTATATCAAATGATAATATCGAAACATGCGTAACTTATCTTTAAATATTTATTTCCATAAAAAATATATTACAATAATATTTCTTTAGGGCACAACCCTAACATCATTGCTCCGACACGACATATTTTGTTTCATTTTCACTTCACAGTTCACTCAGTTCCTCTGCCACTGGCCCTATGCCTTGCTTCGGTTCATTTTTTTGGCTTTGTTTTTGTTGTCTTGAAAATTTGAAACTACCATGCTCTTGATAAACTTGAGATGACTTTTTTTTTCCCTTTATGATGCTTAGATTCCCTAAAATGAGTAAGTTGTCTTTTTATAATTATGTTTCATGTAAACCAATATGATGCCCCCTGGCAGTTAGAATCTCAGTCTTTGTTTTCCTTTTTCTTCTGCTTTCACGTAATGGCTTAAGTTGATATTTTTTGCTATTTATTCTATTTTTTAGTGCTTCGAGATTTTAAAATAGTAATACATGTTTCGGGTTTTTAATTGAAGAGGAATATAGGAAAAATTTTGAGTTAGGACATGATGCAATTTTGGTTAAGATGAATTTCATAGAGTTAGATTAATCAATCAAAGCTTATATTTTGCTATTTTCAAAGCCAATCATGAAGTTATAAAAGTTCATTATGATTAAATTTTGGTTTTCTAATTTTCTTATTGATATATCATCAAATATTATTTTGATCGGACACAAATCTTCAGGCAAAAATCAAGTTGGAAACTTCAAAAATTAAATTTGGCATCATATGAACTCCAGTTTTAGTAAACTTACAGTCGAACTCATTGTCTCCGAAATACAAACCCAACAACACCAAATTTAACTCAATTTGAGCCCAATTGCATCCGAATAAAAAACCCGAAGCGCAGTTGGAAGGTTTAAACCACAATTTGGATTACCAAACGGTTTCAAAACATGACATGCTTATAGTAGAATATAGCGGCTCGACGAGAAAAATCAAACGAGCCCAAGATCGCATAATTTTTATATCATTAAGACCTTCAAATGTCTAACGAACGATCCATGATCAAGGGATTCAATATCGGCCATCCATCCAAACCACTCCACATTTTCCCTTGATCCTCCCCCAATTTACAGGTCATGTTACTCTCAGAAAACTATAAATAGCCCCTCATTTTTCTTAAGAGGAAAATGATAAAATAAAGGGATAAGAAAAAAAGAGAAGGGAAAATGCTCCTCGTCGACCACCGCCGTAGTTTTGCCTGACTTTCAAGTGACGCTAGAGTTTGGCCCCACTATCAAGTGACGCTGAAACTACGCCCGATCTCCATGTGACGCCAAAATTTTGCTCGACCTCCAAGTGACATTGGAATTTCTCCTCGACCACCTCCAAACTTTCACCCAGCTGCCAACTTACGTCGGACTTCTACCTCACGCCAGACTTCTATCGTCACCAGATTCCTACAAGACACGAGACTTTCATTTGACACCAGAATTTTGTTAGACTTTTACCCATCGCCGAACATTCATCAAACTTCTATCGAACACTAGACTTATATCCATCATTGGATTTCTACCCGAGTACAGTCTTTCCTGTTGAGTCTAGTGAATAGGTTGTTAGACCTGAGTTAATGTCCCAAGGCTACCATGAGGGGGGTGAATTGATATTTTTAAAACTTAACCCTCTTTGAAGTTTTGTTAAACCGAAATGAAATTTTTTAATAAAATTTAGAAAAGTTTTTCAACCACAGAGTTTTTTAAACAAAAGAAAAATACGGAAAATAAAAAACAGTAAAGTAAAAGACACAAGATTTATAGTGGTTCAATCTAAACCAGACCTACATCCACTCCCTAGAGGCACCCTCTGAGTATTGCACTAATACCAATATTGACTCTCCTTTTGCACCCACAGCAAGGAGGAGAAGCCTTTACAAACACTCTTTTCACCACTACTCGGTGTGGTAGAGAACCGTAGTCCTTTTACATAATCCCCAGTGTTGGCAGAGAACCATCCGTCCTTTCACACTCTCCTAGTGTGGGCAGAGAACCCTTCGTCCTTTCACACTCTCCTAGTGTGGGCAGAGAACCCTTCATTCTTTCACACTCTCCTAGTGTGGGCAGAGAACCCTTCGGCTGTTCACACTCTCCAAGTGTCGGCAGAGAATCGGATCTCCTTGACAGATCTTCTCACAAGAAATCTAGAAGGAAGAAAGAGAAGAGTGAAGTAATCCTAATTCACAAGTAGAGATTCTTACCTTTAAACACCAAGTGAAGCCTTCACGCTCCAGTGGTAGGAATCCTCCTTTGAATGCTCTCTCACACTCTCTCCTTGACTTTTCTTTCAATAGGCACGAAGATCAAATGTCAAAAAGATTGGGTGGAAGTCAAATTTGAACTATTTGTACAAAAGATAAGAAAAACTGCTCAAAAACTGTAAGTTTTCAATTCTGTACGCAGTGGATCGTCCCGTACGATCGTGGATCGTCTTGGACAATTTTACTTAAATTGTTGGAAACGAACCTTATGTATATTGGTACGAATTAATTTCGTACACGCTAATCATCCCGTACGAACCAAGTTCGTCCGGTAAGAAATAGTTATTACATAGGTCGGTTCACGAAATTCTTCAGGACGTAACCAACTGACGTAAGTCATTTCCGTTCGTCCTGGGACGAAAAGGTTTCGTCTGGAAGAACAGAGCAAGCTTCAATATAGAGATGTTCATCCTGGGACGAACCTTATTTTTCGTCTGGACGAATGGAGTGAGCCTCAATACAGAGACATTCGTCTTGGGACAAATCTTAATTTTCGTCTAGACGAATAGGGCACGGTGAGAATACAGAGACGTTCGTCCTGGGACAAACCATTGAATTCGTCCTGGACGATTAGGACTTAGAAAAATTTTCTCTCATCCTGTTCGATCCATTGCTCTCCTTAGGGGTAATTGACATGATCGTCCCGTACGAACTAAGTTCGTCCTGTACGATCAGTTCACAAAAAAAAGTTCCCTAAGTGTGTATATTGTGATTTTTCACTCAATTACAATCATCCCTCTCATATCAAAACTTATGAAAATTTGTTGAATTTGATTACAAGTCTTTAATATCTTGGAGTTAATTTTCCTGAAATGTTAGTACACACTAGAGCAAGAAATAAATATTCCAAATAGTGTTAGGAGATATATGTAAAACAATAATAATTGAAATCATCAAAATAATGCAAGTTGCAAGAATGTAAAACATGCAAAATAGCAACTCTCTTAAAACTTCTGACCTCCATCATTAGATAACAGTCTTTTTGACCTCTATCGCCAATTGACTACGATCTTTCTGACTAACATTACCCACCGACTGCGGTCCTTTTAACCAAACAAACACATCAACAGTGATTCTTTATATTCCTATCATGTAAAAAAAGGCCTTTCCCCAAGGAAGGGCCTCATTTGTAATCAACTACAAATACTAGATGATTCATTCAAACTGGGATAGGCCCCACGGTTTTTTCCCCTTTTTAGGAGTTTTTCATGTAAAAATCTTGGTGTCTCCTATAAATGTTGCACCCTCTCTCTTTATCTATGTGTGTGCTGGATCTTCATACAAAACTAAGATGTTAGTCTTTATATTTTTCTATAGTCGTGAATACTCTAGAATGCAAAACTTTGGCACTGTTTGTGGGAATGTGGTTCCCGATTGGGTGACAAATTTTGCTCCAACCTCAAAAGGTTATTCATGTCAACTTCCTAACATCAGTCATTGCTGCATCAATTTCATAAGAATTAAATGCTAACTAGGGGCGACTTTGAATCCAACCATGGTAAAAAAGATTATCCAATGCTTTCAACAGCAAGATTATATTTCAAGAAAATTCAAGCAAATGCAAGGATGCTTCTAATCAACTATAAGTTTTATATAGTCCCTTGCTGTACTTGTACTCCTTGAGCAAGAACTTAATCTTAACCTCAAAAAAATAGTAACGCTCTAAAGATAGACTATTCTTCACCTTTAATTCGTGATACACACAGCATTCTCCCCCTCCCAATCAAGGAGAAATTGATCCCAGGGGGATTCCATTTGACCTCTTCTATATAGGTTAATGCATTGAGTAGTGCTCTAACATATAATCTAAGATAGGTCATATATCTTCAGTGGATTCTCTCGACCTCTTCCATATAGGTTAATGTCATAGAGCAAGACTTTGACATACAATATCAGATAGGTCATACATCCTTGGTGGATTCTCTCGACCTCTTCCATATAGATTAATGTCATCGAGTAGTGCTCTGACATACAATCTCAGCTAGGTCATACATCTTTGGTTGATTCTCTCAACCTCTTTCATATATGTTAATGTCATTGAGCAGTGCTCTGACATACATCCTCAGATAGGCCATACATCATTGGTGGATTCTCTTGACCTCTTCCATATTGGTAAACACCATCAAGCAATGCTTTGACATACAATATTAGATATGTCATATATCCTTGCTGAATTCTCTCGGCCTCGTCCATATAGATTAATATCATCAAGCAAGGCTCTAACATATAACCTTGGATAAGTCATACATCATTGGTGGATTCTCTCGACCTCTTTCATAGAAGTTATATCATCGAGCAATGCTTTGAGTGGACAAAATTCACTATAAAAAAGATTTTATGAAAGTGATTGATAAAATCATCACTCATATAAAGACCTTATCAGTCTAACAATGCCTCTAAAATAATGGGGGGAAATATATCAAAGTATATTTCAAAGATGCATGAATAATTTAGCTTCCTCCGATGGACAAGTTCTCAACTTCTTATACAATATCAATGGAGTTACATAAATCTAATATTATATTCAAGCGTATATTTATTCTCACTACAAAGTATAGTGGCATCATTTGTACAAGCTATTATCATCAAGCAATAAGAAACTTTAAAATAGGTAAATATCCTTGGTGGATTTAAGTGACCTCTTCTCTATTATGCTTTAAAGCATCTCCTACAACTTCTTCTTCAAAGAAAGGACATAACCTAATCATCATCAAGCCACCACTCAATTAATAGTGTTAGTATGCAGCCAAAATATTAGCATAACACGTTATTTCATCCCCCTAACTCAAGGATATCTGATATCGACAGACTTCAGTATAGATGCATATTGCCTTAGCAAAAGGCCACCGGACACCCTTCATCATTGATGATATTTGTCGGTGGCCCTTCACTTTACATATGTAATTATCAGCTTTTTGCACAATTACTGATAGTAGCACACCCTCAAACTTTCTCCTTCAGCTCTACACTTGGTCGTTGACTGCCAACGGACTTCAACTCGATCATCCATAGCCAACAAACTTTCGTTCAAATAATATTGAAATTCTTCCTATCTATTAGTAATTTATGGTTCTCCTCCCTATTATTATTGCCACCAGATCTTCTCAAATCACCCTCAAATACAAAAATCATTTGACCTTTTTTATATCAAGGATAGTTTAGTGGAGATAACAAACTCTAATCATTGCTTATTTTATATAAGAGAGGGGTAATAAAGCTTGATAGAGGAATGTCACCTAACTCTGACAGTGGAATGCCTCTAATGTGAGAATAAGAACACATAAAATTAAAGAAAAGAGGGAAAAATCTCCTACACAAGAGAGGGGCACTAAAGCTTGATAGAGGATACCACATATCTTTGATAAGATAGTCAAAGAAGAAGACAATGGAAGGAGAAAAAAATTTTATTTGACACTAAAGAGGGGCACTGAATTTAAGTAGGGAAAGTCACCTAAAAAAATAGTGGAAGGCCTCTAGAGAAAATAGAAAAAAGAGGAGGAAGGAAAGAAAATGCTACAAAAATTTTAACTTATGTACAAGTAGCGGGGTACTGATTTTGCATAGGAAAAGTCACCTACAAAAAAAAATGGAAAGCCTCAGCTATAAAAAAGTCAAGGGGAGAAGAGAAGAAGTGGAGGGGAAAAGCTCCTCCTCAACCAGCACCAGAGTTTCGCCCAACTTTCAAGTGACGTCGGAGTTTTGCCTAACTTTCAAGTGACATCAAAGTTTCACCTGATTTTCAAGAAATGCCAGAGTTCTGCCCCACTATCAAGTGACATCAAAGCTCTGCCCGATCTCCATGTGATGTCAAAATTCTTCTTGACCTCCAAGTGAAGTCAGAATTCCTCCTCGACCACCGCCAAACTTTCACCCAGCCACCAACTAACATCAGACTTCTACCCGATGTTGAATTTTTACCTGTCAGCGAATTTCTATCAAACGGCAGACTTACTTCCACCACCAGTATTCTGTCTGACTTTTACCCATCATCGGATTTCACAGCTACATATGGACCTTGAATGACATTCATGTTCACATCATTGGAGAATGAGAAGATCAACTTTTCATATATTATTTCTATAATTGATTAGAATTGTATATTAGTCTTTAAAATTTACTTACCCTTAAGAAGAACTTAAATACGAAGAATATACTGAGCACAGTTTACTGAATCCCTAAGGAATAATTAAATTAAAAATGATTAGAATTTTTTCCTTTCGACTTTTAAATGCACACTAATTATAGATCCAGACCAAGCCTATGGAAACATAGACTAGTGTGATATTTGGGATTAAAAATTAGATTTAATTTAGATGGATTGAGATAAATTTAATATAAATGACTTTGAGTTGGAGAGGGAATGATTAAAGTTAGATTTGAATTTGGAATTTAGAAAAGGATTGAACAATGACTCTTATCCATAGACTTTCAGATGTAGATGATAAATAGTGACATGGATTAGATTTCAATTTAGATTTATATGATGACATTTGTTTAAGAAATTTATATAAGTAAGAGGGACAACTTTGTGATTTATAATCTAAATCCTGGGGTTAACATACCCATGAAAAACTATACATTTGCAAAAATGCAAAACTATAAAATATGAATATGCAAGATAATAAATAGGCAACAATCCTACCTAACATAGAACCAAATCAATATATATTGAACTATTCCACTAAATTTTTAGGATGAATCCATGTAACCATAGGATATTCTTACTCACATAAGCATAGACTAAATTTTTAAATATAAATAAACATATAAATACCAAACTATTAACTGGAAGAACCTTTACTAGACATAGGGGCAAATTAGTATTCTGATTGGACTAGTTATCTTGGTTTTTAGTATGAAGTCATGTAACCATAATATACACTTACTTGCATAAGCATAGACTAAATGCTTAAAATTTAAATAAATAGAAAAATCTAAATATAAATGCATGACTATAAAGAGGCAAAACACCAAAGAAACCTAGGACCAAATAAGTATTCAGGTTGGACTAGTCTACTTCTTTTTAGGATGAAACCAGGTAACTATAGGATGCACTTACTTGCATAAGCATAGAATCAATGCTTAAAATTTAAGTTAACATACAAATACAAATGCAAATATAAGACTATAAATGGGTAGAACATACAACCTAACAGACCTAGGGCCAAGTCAGTATTCTAGTTGGACTAGTCCTCTTAGTTTTTAGGATGAAATCATGTAACCATATAATATACTTAATCTCATAAGCATATAATAAATGCTTAAAATTTGAATAAACATACAAATGCAAATGCAAATGTAAAACTATAAGCAGGCATAACCCCTACCAGACATATGACTAAATCAATATTCCAGTTGGACTAGTCTGCTTTATTTTAGTATAAAAAAAGTAACCATGGGATAAGCTTACTTGTTTAAGCATAGACTCAATTCTTGAAATTTAAATAAACATACAAATGTACGTATAAATATAACTAAAATGGGCAGAACACCTACTATATCTAGGACCAAATTAATATTTTGATTGATCTAGTATGCTTGATTTTTAGGATGAAACCATGTAATCATGGAATATGATTATTCATGTAAGAATAAAATAAATTCTTAAATTTTAGATAAAAATAAAATTGCACATACAAATGTAAGATTATAAAAGTACAGAGTCCCTAACAGACTTAGGGCTGATTCACTATTTTGCTTGGCCTTGCCTTCTTTTTTTTTTAGGATGACACCAAGTAACCATGGATTTTCATACACGAGTAAGCATTTATTTGGAAGTTAATAAATATGCTAGTATAAAATACTGAACAAAGCATGCATACATAATGTTGAACTGGGTTGATAAACTAAATAAAACTAAACAAAGCATGAACATGCACATAACACTAATCCAAATATGCATGTACATGACTAAAATTTAAATAAACATACATCTATATGAAATCTAATAGTACAAATATTTAATTAAATCTATATATATTTTAAAAGTTTATTCTTCACTAAAGATGGATGTTGACCTCATTTTTATATGAGGTCATCAAGACCTTTCAAATTCCTACTTAAGCCTCTAGTGATTGATATCCACCAATTATCAATCATCTAATACTCAAACAAATTAATAAATTTTTTACCATGTCTTTAAACTTTCTTCAATCCATCTAAATAGTATTCTTATATGCTTTGTAAATCCCACCTCAACATTTAATAGGACTAGTTGACTGGTAAAATTTGTCAACTAGTCAAACAAGTCTCCAAATAAGTTTAAATATTCAAACAACTCCTTTTAATCCATTATAGTCTAAACTAATCCAATCAAGTAGCCTAAACTTCATTACGAATATTGCTAAACCTGGTTTAAACATTTATTAAACCTGAGCTCCACCAAACTTCTATAGTTATTTCTTTTAGTAAAATGGATCTAAACTATTAACTTGATCCAGTCACTTGTTGATCTGGTAAACTAGATCTATAATTTGTCAGATTTGCCATATATGGGTCCATTCATCATATTCATTCAAATCACTCCATTATATGCTTTGAATATTCCTAAATCCTCAATGAGTCCATTTTCAATTGCATTAACTCATTCAACAAGTTGCATTTGGTCAAATCCCATCATATAAAGACCCTTTAAATCATATATTGAATTCATCCAGCCACTTCAATGCATTCTAGAACCTTCCCTTGAATTAGCCAGACCCAACATGACCCATGGTTCAGCCAAAACTAATGGCCAGATGTCACCTCCATATGAACTCAACTCTTGGCACTTCCAGCTAATACAACCACTATCCCTATACTCTAAATACCTAGGACATGTGACTTTCTCCAAATAACTCCCCAAATGAATCCTATCTATCTAAGTCATTCTAAGGGGGTTGAAATGCCAAAAGGGTCTAAGAGAGTTAATTCCTTGACCATTCATTCTCTCCCTACCTTTAAGCTCTCCCAGCCAAAATAACTTTCCATTTGAGCTCCTAAGGATCCCCTCAAAACTTTCCCATCATGACTTCGGTGGTTGAAGGATACCAAAAGCATGCTTTTTGCTAAAATAAACCTAAAGTCCATCCAGCGCTTATAGCAATCGGTCCAGACCATTTCAAATCATGATTCTTTTTGAAGAAATAATCTAGGACCTTCAACAATTTCAACAAGACTTTAATATCAAAATTCATTAATCATACTGAGGTAAAATTAAGGCACATTAGAATTAGCCGCCGCCAACATACTTTTAGGGACTTCCGGATGGTGACGGGAAAGTTAGTGAACATAATCAGTTTTTCAAAATTCTTTGATTGCGTTTGTAGATAGTGAAGCTCCACATTTCTAGAGAGAGAAAACAACGGTATTTTGAAATTTTGTTTTCCCGCAAATTGCGTTCGTCTCTGATGGCGGCGGATGGACGGTGTCCGCCAACCTCCGGTGTTGGCGACGGTTGAATGAATGGATCTTTTCAGTCAGGATACTTCCACGTATCAACCAAATCGATTCTCCTCCAACTTTTGGAGATGTAAACAGGCTGTTTGATCTGGATTCAAAACTAAGGTTTAAATATACTAAACCTTTGGTAATCAGAGAAGGTGCTCACCATTCTCCCAAGAAATAATTGGAGGTCATAGGGAAGGGAAAGAAGGTGATGTTTGATGATTCGGGAACTAGATCCAGGGAATCTGGTAATTTTGAAGAAGGTTACTCACGTAAAGATGATATTGTGGTCTCTGTTAAAGGCACTTCTGATTTGGCGAAGATTCCCCCTTCAGAATTGACAGAGTATTATCTTCAAGTTATGGTTTGGAAGGTGAAGGAGCTGAAGAACAAGGTAATGAAATGTCTGGTGTGGCACAAAAGAAGGAAGACATGGAGAAAGTTAGAGAATGCGAATCAGCCATTTTGGGCAATTGTGTTAACCTGGATGATCTAAACTCTTCTCTCCCTCAGAATCCTGTAGTGGGAAATGCTTGGAATTCAAAGTCTAAAGTTAAAAAAATTGACTTTGATTATGGAGAAGGATTTTATGAAAATAGTACAGTAAAGCTTCATTAATCGAGTGAAAAGGAGAACTCAGATAGATTAATGAAATCTCTGGTAGTCAAGGTGTTTGGTGAAAATAATATCATGTCATAGGTGCGGAGCTAAGAAGACAGTGGAATCTATATGGAAGATTTCACATTACTCTACTTGGTGGAGGTTGGGTTCTTATTGCCTTTGAAGATCAAGATGCTATGGATTCGATTTTAAAAAGTGGGCACTGGTTTGTAGATGGATGTATCATCGGTATGGAGAAATGGACTCTAGATTTTCATCCATCTTTATTAAAAGGATTGATAGCACCGGTATGGATTAGGCTACCTAATCTACCTCTTCAAAGCTAGGACAAGATCAATGTATGCAAAATAGCTTCGAAAGTAGGCATTCCTTATATGATAGATGAGAACATGTTTCAGTGGGAGAGACATGAGTATGCCAGGGTGTGCATCAAACTGAAACAGGATGCCATATTTCCGTTAGGTGTATGGGTGGAAGGCTCTTTTGGGAAGTTTTATCAGAAAGTTTCCTATGAAAAAATGCCTAGCATTTGTTACAAATGCGAAAGGATAGGCCACCTGGAGAAATTCTGCAAGGAGAATAATGTTCAGTAAACTATTAACTGTAGTAGACCGTTGGCAGTTCAAGAGGTAGTGGGAACAATAAAAGATAAAAACAAAGAACTTATTCCTGTGGTGTTGAAGGCAATAAGAACAAGGAGGAGGAGTATGGTCCATGGATTCATGTGGACTATGGAAGGAAGATAGGAAGACCAATCAAATTTCAAAACAAATGGGTTTGGTAGCCTAACACTGAGGAAAGTTCAAAAAAATGGGAGTTTCTAATCCATCAACTGTTAAGAACAATGAGTATAGCAAGAAGGATAGTTCCAACATGTTGGAAAAGCTTATAGAAGATTCAAATCTGAAAGAATTTAATGAAGTAAATACAGATAGAAGTGGATTTAAAATAGGGGAAATGCTATGCAAAGCTAATCAATTCGATGTTCTAAGCAGCCTAAGAGAAGAAGGAGAAATAGAGGTAAATGATACAGAAGGCTTTGTCATGGGTAACTTGCCGGAAAATTCTACTTCAGAAGGAGTAAAGGAAAAAAATGTGGAGGTTAATCATTTGGAGGACCAATTCAGTCTTGAAGAAGAAGGTTCTAACAAAGTTAGAAGAAAATGGGCCAAACAGTTAAAAGGTTTGGGTCCCATAAAACTCAATCCAAGGAATAGGAAGATGGAAGGTGATGGCAAAACTAAGGTTGGGGACCTCTTCCCCTTGAATCTTTAATGTCCTCAATAGGATTCTAGAATTGTAGAGGAGCTAGAAAGTCTAAAGCTTCTCTATATGCGAGGGAGGTGATTAGGGAAAATGGTTTGTTTTTCCTAGGCTTGGTGGAGAGAAAAATTTCTGCTGTGGACAAGAAGCTTGTTAGTTCTTTGGTGGGTGAAGGATGGGAGTACTGTCATGTTCCATCTGAAGGCCTCTCTGGAGGTATCTTGGTTACTTGGAGGCAAGATTTGGCCAAATTTAGCAAGGTTGGTAATTCATCTCAATTTCTTGTTGGTGATCTCAATATCATCAATAAAGGTACATGGAGAATTGCTACCATTTATAATAGTAAGGATGTCTATAGGAGAAGGCGTTTATGGGAGGGATTGGAGCAATATATGACTGTAGATTTCCCTATGGTCTTAGGAGGAGACTTTAATTGCTTGCTTTCCAACGATGAGAAGAAGGAAATAATGGTTATCTGTCGGAGGAAGATCAGTGGTTCCTGAGAGTGAAAATGGAGGAGCTGAACATCATTATGGCCCGGTTAAACACTTGGTGAAGACAAAGAGCCAAAGTAAAATGGATGGTTGATAGGGATTCCAATTCTAAATTTTTTCAAGCCTATGCAAGTGGTAGAAGAAATTCTAACTACATTCATAAAATAAAAAATGAGCAAGGTGAGATGATTGAAGATAAAAAAGAAATAGAAGAGGTCATATTCTGGTACTTTGGCAACAAATGGGAAGAGAGATGCTGTAATCTGGAAGGGTGGCCTGACTCTTTGTCATCTTTAAATGAAGAAGAAAGAAGAATGCTGGATAGAGATTTTACCTTTGAAGAGTTGGAAATTGTGATAAAAGACTTGAAGAAGAACATTGCTCCGGGCCAAGATGGTATGTCCTACTCCTTTTTTAAACATTATTGGCTCATTATCAATAAAGATTTATGGAATGCTGTGGATTACTTCTTTAAATAGGGAAAGATGAATAGTAGTTGGAAAATTACTAATATTGTATTGGTTTCCAAAAATAAAAATCCTTTAATGCCTTTAAATTATAGACCGATTAGCCTTTGCAACTCGGTTTACAAAATTGTTGCTAAGATTCTTCTTAATAGAATTTTATTGGTGATCCCAAAGATTATATCAGTTGAGCAGGCGGCCTTTCTAAAGGGTAGATCCCTCTAGGATCATGTTCTAGTAGCTCAAGAGATTTTCCACAAGTTTAGGCATTCAAAATCAGTTAAAGGTTTGGTCTCCTTTAAAGTTGACATGGAGCAAGCATATGACTCTATGGGATGGACAACTCTAGTTAAAACTTTTGAATATTTTGGGTTTCCTATTAAGTTTGCCAACTTGGTGATGGAATGTATTATTGACCCTAAATTCTCAATCATCATTAATGGTTCTTTTTCTAGAATGATTGAGGCTAAAAGTGGTTTCTGTCATGGATGCCCACTTTCTCCATTTCTATTTGTAATGTGTGCTCAACTCCTCTCAAATTCCTTCCATCAAAGAGGAAATTCTATAGGAGTCGGTATCTCTTCTAATGGGCCGAAGGTATCTCACTTGTTATATGCTGATGATATCATCATTTTTTCAAATGCACAAATGTATTCTATTAAGATTATCAAAGATATCCTTGAAGACTTTTGTGGATGGACGGGTCAAATGATTAATTTGCAAAAATCGAGTATCCTATATGGTAAATCAGTGGGTAGAAGAAGAAGGAAGAAACTTAGTAAAGTTTTGAATTGCAAGGAGGTTAAAGAGCTTAATTACTTGGGCATCAAGATTACTTTAAGAAGGTTGTCTAAAACTGATTTTCAGTTTAACATTGATAAAGCTTTGAGTATGTTGGGAGTGTGGGGCAACAAGCTTATTTCTCTTGTTGTTAGAATTACCTTGGACAATTCTATTTTATTATCATATCCTTCTTTCCATTCTTCTCACTCTTTGGTTCCAAAGCAAACTCTTTATGAAGTAGACAAGATTTGCAGAAATTTTATTTGGAAGAAAAATGATGGATCAGCTGGTATGCATTATGTCAGCTGGGATTTAATGTGTAAACCGAGAAGTTGTGGAGGTCTTGGAATCAATTCTTGTTCCAAAAAAGCTGGGCTTTTGAGGGCAAGGTTGGCATGGAGATATAATCAAGATAAGGAGTCCTTTATGCACAAAATCCTATATCCGAAATATGGGTCTATCATGAAAGAAAATTCTGTTGCTAGAAAGAATTCTTCTTCTTGGAAACTCATCTATAATGGGGGTAAATTTTTGAAACCCACTTTTAGGTGGTCGGTAAGTAATGGGAAGGATATCAAGACCTATGAAGACAATTGGATTTTAGACAAAAGTTTTTTACTTTGGCCTACTTTTGTTAATCATTATGATGAAGGGAATTTGACAGTAGACAGTTTTATTTGTGAAGGAACCTGGAATGTGAATAAGCTAAGGAGGTTCTTTGGGGAAGATTGATCAAATTGATCATATCTATCAAAATTCGGAATGATATGATTAGTGATCAACTGGAATTGATAAATCAATTATTAGGCAAAACAATTACTGCTCTTGCAGCTGAAGCCTTGCTGGATGATAAAACAGAGCTTTCCTATTGGAATTGGTTTAAAAAGATGAAATTATGTCTGAAGGTGAGATTATTCTGGTAGAGAATATTTAACAAGGCCATTCCAACCTTTCAGTTTCTATGCTACAGAAGATTGCAAAGTTTTGATATGTGTCCGAGAGGATGCGAGGAGATTGAAGACAATGGTCATATTATTTACGGTTGCAGGAAAAACAGAGAAGTGTTTGATATTTTAAACAAATGGGGCTTCTGTATTCAATTTTTTATTCTAAAGATTTCATTGAATGGTTGGCCAATCAAAACACTTGGATGAGAAGTTTGTTATGTAATTCTATTTACCAGTTATGGGTAGATAGGAATCAGTTTGTCCACGAAGGAAAAAGTAAAAGCCCGGCTATGATAGCTTCTGAAGCTGTCTGTTATACAGCAACCCAAAATAATTCCAGCTTCTCATTTGCAGGTAATGATGATGCTAATCAACCATCAAGGTTGTCGAATTCTTGGCATCCTCCTCCACCTGATTGGATTAAAGTAAACATAGATGCGGCTCTACATAGCTCTTACAAGGCTGGTATTGGAGGAGTATTTCGAGACCATCAAGGAAGACTTTTATTGGCATTTGGTATGTCTCAAACTCATTGGGATGTAGCAACTTTGGAACTTCAATCGATTCTAGCTATCAATATGATGGTTAAAGAATGGATGCTTGACTACAAAGGGATCATTATTGAAGGGGATAACTACAATGTTATCAAATTCATCAAGGGAGTGGTGGAGAAAGAAGGTATTAACTCTTTAGATCTATCTTTTATTAAACTTTTTAATATGTTGTTTTTAATTGTACTGGTAGAGAGAATAATAAGTTAGCCGACATTTCTGCTAACTTCGCTTGCTTTAGTTCTTTTTGTTGGTATGATGTTTCTATGGATAATATCCGTCCTTCTTTCATTAAGTTGTTGGAAAAGGAGTCGGATGACTGTATAGGGTAATTTTCTTCTTGGTTTAATAAAGCTACATTATGCTTTTCGTTCAAAAAAAAAACTGAGGTAAAATACTAACCCTAATTAAAGTTACTTAGGGTTAATTAACTTTCTCTAAAGCACTTTTTTTATCATAAAAACACATTCCTCATGTTCAAATGGTTATAATAATGCTCTATTTAAAATTTTGTGGATTTTGGTTAAGCCATTTTTTAGTTTGATCCATTCTTCATCATCTAGGGTTAAATAGGCTTTTTTTAAAACTGTACAGATTTTAGCCATTGATATCTTTATCAATGAATGAAATCATATCATTTCGTACAATGTTCAATCCATGTATATTGTTTGATTGGTTAAACTTCTATCTAGTGAGACATTAATTTGTTTCAAAAGGCAGAAGATCAGACGACGGTTGGTGGATGTTGATGCAGATAAGTAATAACACATGCGCTACCACTACATTTTCATTAAATGCCAATGATTGCATGGTGGTACAATAATTGGCCATCAACTTCACCATCACTACATCTTGAATAAGCTAATTATAGGCGGACGGGTGGCCTGCTGGCACCGCCATTTCTATAATAAATAATATAAATTATTTAAAAAGTATTTTAAATCGCATAAAATTGAAAATTTATAAATAAAATAATTAACCAAAAATTGCATATAAATATTCATTCTCTTCAATTTTTCATCACTTTTTCATTTAAAAATAAACTTAAACAAAAATATTATATGATATTTTAATATTTTTAGTTATTTTATTTTTAGTTTTTATTTAATAATTTGTTAAATAAAAATCTAAATAATTTGACATTTAATGATAATAATATTTGGCTTGGTTTTGACTCCCAATAATGTTTTCATATTTATTTGAGCACTATTTTAATGTTAAATGATTTTGAAAATCAAAGGTCATATTTTGACCTTAAACTTTGCATATTCAATAAATCAATTTTAAATCTATTGTGTGCATTTAAACTATTAATGGAATGCTTAAACAAAGCTTTGTATGATAAAGATAAGAATATGACTTTGTTGATTATTTTGAGAATGATTTCATCATGATTATATGTATTTTTTCTTGTTCTCTAATTAATTCAAAGAATCATACTGAAATTTGTTCAACTAGAAATTTAAAACACTCATACCTCTTAGACATAGTACATTATGTTTGAAGTGATGTGAGTTGATTGTTTTTTTTTTTTTGTGAGGGTTAGCAAACTTGATTGTGAACCATACAACATAGTGACACTTAGGAACAAAAATCATAGATATGACTTAGCAAACTTAGTCAAATATAAGATTAACTTAACACATCTGCTTTGGATGAAATATAAGTATAGAAAACATAGTGTCATATACCTTTGATCTAAAATACCATGATTTGATATTAATTGAGTTTATAACAATGATCTAATCCTAATTAACCCCTATTTAAGGGTTTTAATTCTATTAATGTCAAACAAATAAATTAAACTCAATAAAAATTTAAAATTAAGACCAATTAATTTTAAATTAAATAAACAACTATTTGAAATTAAAGTTAAATTTACAATACTTTAAAATTTCATTAATACTTACCTACCCCTAATTTATTATTTATTAAATAAATTCATTAAAAATTTAATAAAATTAAAATTTAAAAATAAATAAAGATAAAATAAAAAAAATAAAATCTCCATTATATCTAATTTATTATTTATATTATTTCTCTAATAATTATTTAAAAATAATTAATAAAAATTAAGAATAAATTAAAATTATAATAAAATTAAATAAAAATAAGAGATTAATAATTCAATTTAGAATAAAAATAAATTTGAATTAATGAGAAAAATTCAAGCTTAAATAAAAAAATAAATTTGAATTAATTAGAAAATAAATTTTTGTAATAATTAAATTAAATTTCAATAATTATGGAAAAATTTAACTTAATGTTTAGTATTTTTTAATTCAAATTAATTTCATAATTATATTAATTAAAATTTCATTTTTGATCAATTTAATTTGATTATAAAATTGGATAAAATAAATTCATGGCTTTGATGCCTAAAGTTGATACCTTTAAAAGGGCTTTTTAGTATTTTGATTTAAAGACCTTAATACACCTAAAAAATTAAAATGACCCGTATGTGTGTGCATGACTCCTTCTAGGAAAGCACTAACACATTGGATTTTGAGGATATTCAAATAATTAATAATATACAGATCTTATGTGACATACTCGACTTCTTTTGGAAGGTATGTTGCATTGCATTACAAGTCCCTTTCTCTATCTATAATAAAATTTTGGAGGCTATCATATGGCCACCTATCCTCATAGAGGATGGGTGTTTAGTTTGGAAGCCTTAAGATCAATAAATTGATAACTCCTTGTATTTTGGGAGTTATCAACTTATAAGTTCTTTAAAAGTAATCCAATTATTTTAACCACTAAAATTGTAATAATTTAAAAGTCAAATACACATCATTTAAACTTTAATTAAATTCCCTTTAGCATTTAAAAAATAAACATTAAAAATATATGTAATTTAAATAATAAATCTTTATAGAACATATCAAATCCACACAACCCCTTACACACACTTGGATGGTTTGCTAGGACAACCAAATTTAGCCTAGGCAAGATCGATGAATTATTTTTGTTTTATTATGTGAGTCTTTACCTAGAGGTCACCGATGTGTTTTTGCTTACTTTATACAAAATATAGAATGTCATATTTATTTTTCTTTTAGTTCACCAGAGAGCAGAGTCAATGAGAAAGGGCCATACAATTTAATTTCATTTAATTTCTATATATATAATTGCTCTCAACGCACTCATAACTGCATTTTATTTTGTGTTCTTTATATTTCTGCAAAGTAGAGTGTTATTAGGTGATGATGTACATGTAAATAGAGTTGTAAATATAAATTTCATAGAATTCTATATATAGATTGAATTGTATAGTGTCAAGACTTGTAAAAGTGTAAAACACACCTGCTTATGATTATAGATGTGGGGCTTCAAAAAGAAATGTCCCTTTTTAAGAGGATATTCCTTTTTTGGAATTCCATAGAAAACTTGGAGCTTGAAGACCATAAGTAGCTGTATTTGATTCTAGATCTTCTTTATAGGATTAGAATCTAAGTTTTTTGTTGGTGAGGCTTGACTACCATTACTTTACTACTGATCCCAATTTATACTTTGTTAATTTTATAGTAATAAGATTAGCTCTTTTATATACATTATTGTTCATGCATCAGAAGAATTATACATGTAGATTTTCTTTTTTTGTAATCATGTTGTATTGCATATGATTTAAATTCTTTAACAAATCCTTGATTCCTATGATAGAGCTTTCAAAATATTGCATTCATATAATGATTATTGTAATTAGGATTGTAAGATGGAAGCTCACTCTAGGCAAGAAGCAACTCTAGATTTTCTACACTCTTCTCTGCACATTCTCTCTTAACAAAAATATAAATCTTCTAATCCTTATTCAGAATTTATAACCTAAAGCCTGTGCATCAAAATTTAATTAGCCTAAACATTTCTTTAAACTTATATTAACTTTAGAACTATTTATTCATCATTTTAATCGAGAGTATTCTCTTAGGAGATGTAATTAACTATAGAGGCTTACCCCTGAGGTAGTCTAGATCCCGGAATAAAATAAACCCTATCTTAGATTGATTTTTAAGATAAGAAAAGCATTTGTGAACCCAGACCTAGCTTTATGCATATTTTAAATTTAAATATCATAATCAAAATATATAAGGATATTTGATTTTGTTTTATAGACATCTATATTTCATTATGGAAATAAATTTTTGATTTATTTCTCTAATTGGAATTATAGAATAATATGCTTTTCATCCTTCAAGATGGTCTATATATTCCCTATGTTATATCTGATTAGAAAAATAGAATATAGTTTTTTTTGTTTCAAGTCGATAGAAGGACATTAGTCTATCGTTCGGGTTAGTATGATGTCTAATTACACGGAATTAATTGAAAGAAATATCCAAATATAAGTAAAGCAGATCATGTGGGACTTAAAGAATATCATTTTTTTTTCATTTAAAAATATAAAAGTTTTGATAATAGAGAGAGAAGCCTTTCCATAATAGAGTCGCTAAAAAAATCTATGGACAAATTGTAATGTCATGTCACAAGTTTTTCTTTAAACTATTTTTAGGTTTCTTTTATCAAATATATATAAATTAATATTATACCATCCCGATAAACAGACTAATATCTCACTATTGATTTGCGAAGAGAAACCTTCAATTTATTTTCATGGAGAAATGTAGAATAAGGAATATTAAATTCACCCTAGAGGATAAAAGGAATATTCACCTTCTATTTTAATCATGAAATTAAATAATTGAATATATTTTTAAAATCAAAACTACATAAGGAATATTCAATTCATCCCTAAGGATAAAAGGAATATTCACTTATCATTTTTATCATGAAAGTAAATTAT
Organism: Dendrobium nobile; assembly: GCA_022539455.1. NCBI lineage: Eukaryota > Viridiplantae > Streptophyta > Magnoliopsida > Asparagales > Orchidaceae > Dendrobium > Dendrobium nobile. Next base: position 48,152,744 of record CM039723.1, read on the forward strand.
TGAAATTATTTTCATAGTCAAACTATACAAAGAATATTCAATTCATCCCTAAGGATAAAAGAAACATTCAATTATAATTTAAACATGAAATTAAACTTATCTATTTTTTTTATTAATAAAATATATAAAGAATATTCAAATTACCCCTAAGGATAAAATGAATATTCCCTTATTTTTAATTATATATATATATAGGAACACACATTGGATTGATGCATGAATTATAATATATATAAACAAATTTAAATTTATCATAATTTCAGAGTACAACCTATGGTCTATTATGAAAAAAGCGGGCCAAGCACCACGAAGGACAATATTGGATTTCATCTTCTATATAAAGTAGATTATAATATGATTATTCATTTTTTATCTTCATTCTTTTAACTGCTAGTTCTTCATTGTAATCATGTTATCCAATCTTGTCATTGGACCAAGGCCATTTTTGGACATATAACCTTATAATCAAGGATAGTCTAGCCTGAAAACTTTATTGTAGAATATTGGTTATTTATTTTTCTATTGTTACAAAAATTTATTCATTAATTTGCAGATTTATTAAAACTTTGATGATTTATTGAGTTTTCATATTTCAATGAATATTTTAATGCATTTAATATGGGGCCAATTTCTTAACTTTTTGATTTTAAGTAATTCCTAGAATTTTTATATTTTGTTTATAAATACTATATCTAATTTCTAGTTCAATACCTTTAAGTTTACTTGATTTAGATCTTTTTGGAATTAGTTATGAATTTTATAGGTTTAGTTTGTCTATGTGAATTAAATTTGACAAAATAATTAACTTTTTTGATTTATAATAATTTATGGAGTTTTTATATTTTTTATAAATACTATACCCAATGATGAGAAAAAAGACATTAAGTTTTTGAATTTATATTTTTCTAGAATTATTTATAGAATTTTAAAATTTTATACATTTTATATATTAAGTTTGACTAAAATGTTGACTTTTTAATTTATAATGTATTTTAAAGTTTTTATAATTTACATAAATATTAGACCCAGAGATAAGTTCACTACCTTTCAAATAGCTCAATTTTGAGTTTTTTGTAATTAGTTATAATATTTTAAGTTTTGTGATTTAATAGTTTTATCATATTTAATTAGGATACAATTCTAATTTTTATATCCAATCAGCTCAAACCTTTTGAAATCTTTTCCAAATTTTAGAAATGACTCTTATGGATGATTTCAGGTATTTGAAATTTATTTGGTATTTTTATATATTTTAATTATTTATTTTAGTTAATTCTAAAATTTTATTGATCATTAAATTTTTTTTTTTTAGGTTAATTTTATCTGTCTTTATTTTTTCTCTAATAAGCCTTTAAGTTTGAGGATTTTGATATATTAAATGTAATTTTTGGACTTAAAATGGATTGATTCTAAATTTTTAAAAATCCCAGGTCAATTTTTTATATGAATCTTGGGTTCACTAAGTATCAGACCAAATGTTTTCCAAACACAATGAAATTTGAAATGTTTTAAAACTAGTGAATTTGAGCTCATAAAAGCCTCCCCATGTTGAATCACTAAACCAACTTGTTTTTGAAGCTTTTGTAATTTATTTTCGGAGCTATACTCTTTAGATTAGGGTGAAATTAGTGGCTTACTAACCCTTTAATATAACATTATAATCATACAAAAATTTAGCACCTAACTATCTATGTATTCTTGGTCATGAAAATTCAAATTCATTTGTCAAATAATGAACTATTGGCTATGAAAGCTCATCTAGACATATATAGACAATTCTAATAGAATTGAATTGTTTGATCCAAGGGTGACCTATATTTTATGAATAATTTAAGGCATACCCTCATGTGTTTTTTTTTTTGAATTATACTTTATTTGTTACTAATGTTAGTTTATAATCATAGGAGTTTAGTAATACTCCTCAAGCTGAATCCATTGAGCCTATGATAATGTGATTTGGATAGGTGGATGATGAGATATGTATTTTTGAAATTCTATTAAATTTTTTATCAAATTTAAACCATCTAATTACATAAATAAATAACCTTTCCACTTGATGTTGTCTGATTGGGTAAGCATTGATTGGTGCGCTGATAGTATAAATATGGGATTACTATGGCCATTAGATCAAGACCATGTTATTCTTATTCCAAAACTCAAAACTATTGGACAAACGTATAAAGTGCGATATAGAAAAAATTAAGTATGCTGTTTGAAATCAATAATCATGATTTCATCTTCAAACACCCATTTATTTTCGTGACCATAAACATAGTTCAATAAGTTCTTGGTGATTTGTTGGATGGAATTGGTTAAACTTCAGAAAGCATATTAATAGATTAAGAACATTCAATCTATTGGTATGATCCAAGTGGATGGAATATTTCTTTCACACTAGCACAAACATCACTAAGATTGTGAATTAGAGATTACCTAGAAGAAAGCTCCAATTTGTTGCAACTTGAACTTTTTGAGTTTATGTTTTTTGATGATAACAAATATTGTGGCTCACATTCTGTTGTCTACTTGTATTTGCAATATATTTTTATTTGTGTATATAATAACTTTTTAGGATTACGATGCACCATTCAAGGCTCAAGATTTGGTAGAATAGGTTTTATTTGTAATATTCATTGGTGTACTTTTTGATTTCTTGAGTCATGTCCTATAAGGGTGTATGCTTGCTTAGTAAACTTGGACACTCAAACTTGTGGGAAAAATTTTATCTATTTCTTAGTGTTTTCTATTTTAATCGCATCATCTAGGATGATCAAAAAATCATCTTGTTCAATAAGAAAAAAAATAGAAACCCTAATTAGGGCATCCTAATTAAGAAAGATGCAATTAAGTGAATTATCTTGGATAATATTATCATTATTTGGGATGATAGGCTCAAATCAGAAAAAATCAGCTGCTAGATCTATTTAGGCATGTGTTATTTTTTGATATCATCCAGGCCTTCGTCCTGGATGATACAGTACAATTATGCCTAAATTAATATGATAATTAAGGAAATTAATTAAGATTTGATTACTGATCAATCATATCTTCCTAGAAGATTAGCTAACAAACCTTAGTTCTTTTTAGACGATTCATAATTAGCTTGTCTCCATCTTGGGCAATGGTTTGGATGATATGTGCCTTTTTGTACTAATTGGATCGGACGATCAGTTTACTTTTCCATCGTCCAGACATGCAATCAGGGCGATATTCTTGACGATGCTCAATGATTTGAACTAATCGTACAGGAAGATATCCTGGATGATAATGCTGGTTTGTTTATACAAGACAGTGTCTTTAGAAGCCATTGAAGTTTTGTTCTTTTAGAGAAAACTTGAAGAGAGAACTTGAAAGGGAGAGAGGAAAGGGTGGAGTTTGAGAGAGGGAGAAGATCCTTGTAAGGGCTTTCAAGGGAGTGTGAAGGGGGTTTCACACGGTTGCTCTTGCAAGCTTGCACATTTTTGGAAAGAAGAATATCTTTTTGGTGTCAAAGGACCTGGCTACTCTGCCACACCGGGGAAGGTGGAAGTGATTTTGTAAGGGATTCTCCGCCTAGCTGTGGGGGCTAAAGGAAAGTAACTAATGGTTTAGTGTAATACTCGGAGGGTACCTCTGAGGAGTGGATGCAGGTCAAGTTGGACCGAACCACAATAAATCTGGTGTGTTCTTTTCTTTATTACTTCTATACTTTATGTTTATTACGATTAACTGCTTGGGTGAAATCTCTAATTAATCTTTTTTATTGTTGATCTATTATGTTTTTGCTGCAAGATATAAAAAGAAATTTTATTTATTTAAAGAAGTTTCAAATATCCAATTCACCCCCTCTTGGTTAATGTCAGGACTAGTTCATAAGGGTCTAACATCCCTAATAAACTTTTAAGTGGTATCGGAGCGGGATTCATAAAATCTAATTTTTAAAAACTTTTGAATTTTGTTCAATGGCTAATTTTTATAATCGTAATATTGTGGAAGGTTATTCAATCACCCGACCCCCTTATTTAAAAATATTACTTTTAATTTTTAGAAAATTTGCATGTCTATTTTTTTACAATCAATTAATTACGGAATGTGGCAAATGATTTTAACTAGTTATTTTATACCGTCACATATTATAGATGGAATTAAAAATGATATTCCTTTTAATCAATGGAGTAGGGAAGAATAAGTCAATGCTCAATTGAATGTTAATTCGTTAAAATGTTTTTTCTGTGCTTTAAATTCTGAAGATTATATGTTTGTATCCACGTGCACTACTAGCAAATAAATTTGGGTAAATTACACACTATATATGAATGCACTAGTGAAATCAAGCAATCAAGTTTGAACTTTTTAATGCATGATTATGAACTATTTTGCATGGAACCTTATTGAAAGTTTGTTAGGGATGTTAAGCCCTTATGAACTGGCCTAAGGCTAACCAAGAGGGGGGGGGGTGAATTAATATTTTAAAAATCTTTCAATCAAAATAGAAACTCAAATTAAAGTTCACCATGACAAAAATCTAAGTGTGAAAATTAAATGTGGAAAAATAATAATAAAGAACACAGAGATTTATAGTGGTTTGGTCAACTCGACCTATGTCTACTCCAAAGAGGTGCCCTCTAAGCATTACACTAAACTCAGTGTCTCTCCTCTTTCGCCTATAGCAAGGTGGAGAAGCCTTTACAAAAATCTCCTTTCCACCGACACCAGTGAGGCAAAGAACCCGACTCCTTTTGCTTCCTCCTGAAGTAGACAGAGAACCTTGATCGATTGTTAAAGTAGACCTCTCTCTAACCTCCAAGGAAAAGGGACGATGATCAGAGAAGATGACTTGGATCCTTTCTTGGAGTAACCTTTATGAAACCCCTCACAAACTCCCCCTCACAAGATCCTCTCTCTCTCTCTCCCTCTCATTTAGGCTCTCTCAGATCAAGACAATAGTAAAAGATGCCCTCTTGGGTGAAATAAGAGAACTTATAAAGAAGAGCTTTGGAATAGCTCTTAATTGCAACCAGCTGACTTTATTGTACAGGGCGATCTAGAGATCGTACAGTACGATCAGTATAATTTTAGCTCAATCAGCCAGGATGATTATATGGTTTTTTGTTCCTTTCATCCAGGATGATAGTATATCATATATCATCCTATATGATTAGTTCAATTTGTTGAATATTATCTAGTACATTGCCCTGGTTGGATGTCTGAATGATGCAAAAATTGCTTTAACGTCCTGGACGATCTCACGATCTTCTAGGATGATTAGTATAAAATGAAAAATATCATCCAGACCATCACACTGAATGGGCATCTGGATGATGGAAAATGACTTGATCATCCAGGATGATAGTTGATCATACTAGATGATTAGTTCAATTTAGCACATATCATCCAGAGAATCGGCTTGAAAGAATCAGGCTGATTAAAGCATCGTTTATGAAGAATTAAGGTATCATTTAACTGATTGTCCCAGATGATCCTATGATCATCTAGGATGATATGATCATTCAATCAGACCTTAATTGCTTTCCTTAATTATCAAATTAAATTATGCATAATTTTGCTGCATCATCTAGACATCATCCTGACGATGTCCAAAAATATAACACGTCTTTACTGTTCTAATGATTAATTTTTTTTATTTGAGCTTATCATCCAGAATGATGTTAACATCATCCGGGATGATGTTCTTAATGATGGCTTCCTTAACCAGGATGCCCTAATTATGGTTTCTATTTTTAACTGATCCTCAAGGACGATATGGCGATTGTCTAGAAGGATGTGATAAAAAATAGAGAACTTTAAAACACTCAAAATTTTTCCCTCAAGTGTGTGTGTGCAAGATTACTTAGCATCAGGAACTACATCATTTATAATTAACTCCAAAAAAGGTAAGAGATTTATAAACTGACTCAGACCTAGTCTACCCAATCTTGAGCTTGTTCAAATTATAATTTTAATCTTGTGGACCTGAAATATTAGTAGGCAAGGTAGTCGTAGAAAAATAGAAGTGTTTGCTATCATCAAAATTTTATTTCTTGAAATCAGATACACAATAATCTCTCCCTTTTTGATGATGGAAAACCCAAAAATAATTAAAGCAATTCAAAATAGTTTAATGGAAACAGTGAGAAGAAACAAACACAGTTCAACTATCCAATAATATAATCCAACTACAGAACAAATAGTACAACTAACTACTCTACCTTTTGACATCACAAAAAGGAGGAAAGTAGAAAAAAAAACAAAACAAAGACTATCAAACAAAATCAAACTATAATAAAAAATAATATAAAAACAAGACTAAAAGAAAGATGGCCCCTGATCATCTGAAGAGGAGGTGGTGGTGGTGGTGGGTGAAAGTAACTGGAAAGGGTGACAATCTGCTCTCCAAATCGAGCCATATCCTGGTCGTGCTGTCACTGCTGGTGATCCACATACGAATCGAACCGAGCAATATCCTTCACATGTTGCTACTCCTATGCAACAACATAGGACTCAAAATGTGCCTCCCACTGGTCAAATTGCTCTACCAGCTCATCTCGCTAAGAGTGATGGCACAATAGAGTAGGTGATGGAACAGGTACAGGAGCTGCATCCTTCTTAGCTCCCTCGTCTTCCTCGAGCCCCGAGTGGAGACGAGTACTACAAATAACATGGAAGGAGTTGTTTGAGTAGATGGTAGGCTGGAAGTTCGGTGGAGCAGGATATTAGAGGTTATATTTAGATTCTAGGACATAGGCAATGATATATTCTAGGGCAAGATTGAGCTTCCTTGTATATCCTAGATCATGAATACTAGTTAGATGCTCAATGTATTGAAAAATCAAGTCAGTGGATTAAATTCTCGATGGGCCAAAATAGAACGTGATGATCGAAAGGAGTGGAGTGATATGAATGCAATCACCAGCTTTTGAAATAATATAAGTACAAAGGACATGTTGGATTGTCCTAGCATCTTTGAGTAAGTTGCTAGACTCTCCAACGTGAAAGTGAGCATTGGTGTTTATTAAAAAGTGATTTCTCGGAGCACAGTCATAGTCAGATCAGAACATAGGGTGTGGAGTTTATCCCCTGCGGTGAAAGTTGCAAAAGCTCTTGACAGTCCGGATATATGACTTCAACGGGACGTCGATTCACATAGGACCCGAGAGTAGTGAAGGAGGAATTAATGCGAAGACTAGCAAAAAATTCAAAGAGTAATTCTGAATTGAAAGGGATAGTGAGAGTAAGGAGAAAGGTGAGGGTCGTGTGAGCAAACAGGTCGAGGATAGGATATGAAAGAATGTGCGGGTTGACAGTTCGAAAAATAGTGATCCCAGCCATCTTGTACCTTTGATAGGCGGCTTGATCGGCAGCCTCCGTGAAGTGAGGGTTCATATTCGCTCTTGAGGAACTCCTAGAAGGCATGTGAGAGAGTTTTCCACTGGCCATAATCAGCAAAATAGAAGGGAAGTAAGCGCAAAAGAGGTTTGAAGGGGAATTGTGTGAGAAAACATGTGTGAATGACTTGGTTTATAAAGAAACAATCGGATCATCCAGGATGATCGCAAAATCATCTAGGATGATCTGGTGCAATGATCGTGTCCAGGACAATTGGTTAAAAAGGTGGTAATATCATCTAGGACGGTCAGAGATCGTCTGGGATGATATAACACAGGCGATCATCCCAAGGAGATATTGTGGATGACAGTTAAAAAAGTAGATCATCCAGGACGATAATGTGGATCGTCCAGAATGATCTATAATAATTGATCGTACTGGCCAAATTAAAGTTGAGGACCAAATTTTCTCACGTGGATTGTCTAGAATGAATAGGTATATCATCCAGTATGATCCCTAATAATTAAGCAGATATTGTAAAGATCAGCCATGACAAAGAGGATCATCCAGGACGATCACAAATAATTGAAACAAATGATGATCATATCGTCCAGGATGATAATGGATCGTCCAGGACGATCAGAAGCAGAAATGTCAAAACTATCATCAGATGGTATTTTAAGAGTGAATTGAACCGATTGTCCAGGATGATAAGAATATGATCCGGGATGATATGACAAAAAGTTTAAAATCAGAGGGTGGATGGAGATGATCAGAGAAGGCCCAAAAATATGAAATTAAATAAAAAAGATATGAAAAAAGACACAAAGACATAAAAAGAATGATAAATAAAGTTTTTTTTATCAAAGCATGTATGTGATAAATTTTTCATATGATTGAATAAAAAATTTATAAGAATCAATGAGTTAACTTCGTAGAAATCCAAAAAATGGTAAAATAACTAATCCTATTATCCCTTGCTCGAACTTCTCCCAGGGTAAACCTTTTTTTGTAAACAAATATCTAAATAAGAAAAATCATTTGGATAAGAAGCAGAAATCCATTCTTTTTTTTTTTTGAAGGAATGCTAAATTGCATTAAAAACAAAATAAACCAATACAAAGAAAACTAGAAACTCAAGTCATCTCTAATCCATCACATTCCTCTTTTAAAATACTAAGAAAGGAATGTGGGATTTCCATATTATTCAAATTTTCCCAAATAAAATTATTATTGCATCCTAAATTGGCACAAAAATCTGCCAATTTGTTGCAATTTCTACTAGTATGAGAGAAAAGAACCTGGTTGAAGTCTTGAATAAAAGCAAGTTCCTTTTTGATCCTTCCATGTTTCTTCCAATTCTTCAAATTAACTTGAAGTTCTTTGATAATATTGCTGTTGTCTCGTTCTATGATTACTCCTTGAGCTTCAAGCATCCATTCTTTCAAGATATTCTTCAAGTAATAAACCGCCAAAAGTTCCACATGAGCAATGTCCCAATGTAGATAATGATGACCAAAACCTGATAGAAATCTGCCTTTATTATCTCTTATGATACCTCCAATACCAGCCAAGTTATTGCTTTTTAAGGAAGCATCAATATTTATCTTTATCCAACCGGTTGGAGGGGGATACCAAGATGAAAATAGCTTGAGCTGATTAGTATCCCAATTTTCTGGATGAGTAATGATAAAGTTGCTAACTGTAGCTAAGGAGACGGTATTAGCAGCCATAAAGAAGACAGATTCTTCACTCTTCCCGTGAACTAGCTTGCATCTAATCTTCCAAGCTATGAAAACTGCTGTACAGTACATGTTTGCCAATAAAGGATTAGTTTTAGAAGCTTTAACTAATCCATCCAAGCAAGAGTTAAAATCCTCAAAAACTGGAATATTAAAACCCCAATTGTTAAGCATAAGCAAACAGTTTTTTAATTTACTGCAGTTTGCTACAATATGGCTTTTATCTTCAATTCCTGTACATCCTCTCGGACAGCTTGCATTGGTGGAAATTTTCCTTCTCAATAAGAACTCACCCGAAGGAATTGCATTGTTGTATAATCTCCACCAGAATAATTCAATAGAGGGTCTAAGCTTTATGCTTTTAACCCAATTCCAATGGTTTTCACCCAGAAAATTGTTTGAATCGGCTTCAGAACAAAGAGCTGCTATAGATTTTCCGGAATGATGTTTTAACAATTCAATTTGATCTTCATTTTGTTCTTTTTCAATAGGAATTTGGATAATAATATCCATAAGAGTCTTGCCAAAAAATTTCTCTAAAGAGTAGAGATTCCAATTCCCATCAATGATAAAAGAACTTAACTTGTGACCAATAGGATCCAACATGTTTATGAATGAAGGCCATTTGGACAGATTTTTGTCAAGGATCCAAGTATCTTGCATCCAATTGATAGAATTTCCATTCATAACTTTCCATCTCACAATCTTTTTAAGAAAATAAGCTCCATTAGTAATGATTTTCCAAGTAGGAGAACCATTAATTTTAGTGGTCTTATTCCAAATATCATTACCATACTTTCCTTTGATAATTTGGTTAAGAAGGGAATTAGGCTTTTTAAGAAACTCCCAAGCAAATTTAGCTTGAAGTGGCCCAACCTTGGAAACTGCAGAAAACAGTCCTCTACCTCCTTCATTTTTTGCTTTGCAAAGAAGATCCCAAGAGACATAATGCAATCCAATTCTCCCATTACTTTTGTTCCATATAAAGCTTCTACACATCTTATCAAATTCTTTTAGAATTGATAAAGGAACAAGGGATATAGATGATAAGAACATGGGAAGAGAAAGAAAAGCATATTTGACAAGCACAAGTTTCCCTTCCAAAGAAATACAATTCTTCCCCCAAGTATTCAATTTATTGGGTGCCACTTCCATCAGATTATGAAAATCTGATCTAACTTTTCTTCTTAATGTTATTTTAACACCAAGGTATAAAAACTCCTTCACAACTTTGTACTTAAGAATAGAAGAGATTAAGTTCATCCTTCTCCTATCAGTGTATTTCCCAAAGATAACCAAGGATTTGGATGAATTAACCTTTTGTCCAGTCCAATCACAAAATTTGGAGACAAATTTTTTCACCAATTTCACCTCTTTGACAATAGCTTTGGAGAAAATAAGGAAATCATCGGCATAAAATAAATGAGAGACATTAGGAGCATTGTGAGTGATAGAAATCCCTTTACCACATCTATGAATATGGAGAGCATCTGAAAGAATTTGAGCACAAAGAATAAACAGATAAGGAGACAAGGGACAAGCTTGTCTAAAGCCACTTTTGCCTTGAATCCAATTGGTCTTCTTCCCATTGATTAATATGCAATATTTAGGATCTAGAACACATTGCATTAACAATTCTCTGAATTTGATAGGGAAATTATAGTGAATAAGAGCTTGTCTTAAAGCTTGCCATCCCATACTATCATAAGCTTGTTCCATATAAATTTTGATTGCCAATAGACCACTTTTAGCTTTAGAATACCGAAACTTATAAAAGATTTCTTGAGCCAAAAGAACATGTTCAGATAAAGAGCGGCCTTTAATAAAAGCTACTTGATCATGAGAGATTAGAGAATGAATAACTTTCTCCAATCTATTCAAAAGCATTTTGGCAATTAATTTGTAAATAGACAAGCAAAGGCTAATTGGACGAAAATTAGAAGGAAGTAAGGGACATTTGATTTTAGGAATTAACACAATCAAAGTCTCTTTCCAAGAGTGATGCATCTTGCTCGAAGTAAAAAACTGGTTAATAGCTAACCAAACATCATTATGAATAATGTCCCAATAGCATTTTAAGAAGGAAAAAGAAATACCATCAATGCTGGGAGAGATATTTTGCCTGAAGAGAATACAACTGCTTGCAATTCTTCCTTAGTGAATTCAGCATCCAGCCCACTGTGGTCTTCAAACGGAATGACAGCCCGAGGAGCAGGCCAATTGAGCAGTGAGCATTCTCTGTGCCGCCATTTGGAATTGAAGAATTCATAGAAAACCTCCTGAATATGGATTGGATTTTCAGTAATAAAACCAGAATTATTCTTGATATTGCTGATCCAGTTGATGTTTCTTCTAGCATTGGCAAAGGCATGAAAGAATGATGAGTTTGAGTCTCCTTCCTCCATCCACTTAGCTTTGGCACTTTGTTTCCACCAAGAGTTTAGACGGGCTAGAGTAATGTTGAGTTCATTGATCTTGAATTTGAGAAGCTGGAACTTAAGATCAGAAATTCTACCTTCAGCTTCTTCATTTTGAAGTTCCAAGATTTCAATCTTCAATTCGTCTCTCAACACATTGAGATTTTTAAATTTTGCTTTGCTCCAGAAGTATAAAGCTTTCAAGGTCCTTTTAAATTTAGAATTCAAAGAAGTTACTGGATCAATACAATTGCCGAATCTCTAGTATTTAGAAACTACAGATTTAGCTCCATAATAAGAAGCCCAAACTTCCTCAAACCTGATTATTCTATCAAAAGCTTCAGCAGGTTTGAATATCTCCATGAGAATAGGACAATGATCCGAAGCAATACGAGCTAAGTGCTTTACACGAGCTATTTGGATACAATTGAGAGCTGTGGAATTGATAAAACAACGATCAAGTTTTTCCATAATAGGTGCTCCTCCCAATTTGTTGTTGCACCATGTAAATTTGGGTCCATAAGCTTCCACTTCATGAAGATCATTATTAATCAAGAAGTTCTTCATATCTATAGCACCTTGAGATAAAGAAAATTTCTTACCCCCTCTCTTCTCTTCTTGTGAAAGAATGCAATTAAAATCTCCCCCCACTACCATAGGAAATTCATTAGAACAATGTTTTTCCAAGCTCTCCCATATAACCTTTCTTTCTATGGCATTAATGCTTCCATAGACATTAGCAATCAACCATTTGCTTTTGTTGAAAATATTTAATGAACCAAATATAAATTGGGGAGAAGTTTCTATAGCAGAGAACTCTGCTAAATCTTTTCTCCATAAAATCATCAGACCACCAGACAATCCATTAGAGGGAACCATGAAATAATCCCAATTGTTCCCCAAAAGATTCAAAACCTGAGAGTTTTCCAAGTTTCTGATTTTTGTCTCCATCAAACCCACCATTAGAACATTATTATCTTTTATAATTTCTTTCAAGTATAGAGCAGCCTCAACTTTCTTGGCTCCTCTACAATTCCATAAAATAAGAGAAGTCATTGTTTAAAGATGGGAGAATTACTCCCAGTCTTTTTGGATTTACAACTATCATTTTTCCTGTTTTTAGACAGGATATTACCATGACCAAGAGACTTCAATTCTTTGAGAAGTTTTACCTTTTTACCAGATGAAGAATTGTCAGCAATAGCCTTATACTTCAGCTCCTTGGATAAATGAATTTCATCTGTTTCAGCTGTAGTAATAAGAAGCTCCTCCTTCTCTTTATGATTCCAATCTATAGCAGATTCATTCAATAATACCGGACAGCTATTGACAATTTCTCCTTCTTCAACATCTAAAGTAGCCAAGTTAGCCTCCTTTATGTTCACATTGTTCTCTTCATCTAGCATGGATAGCTTCTCAAATTTATTGTGTTCCAGAATAATAGCAGCTGTAGAGAATCCTGATATTTGTAAATTGCCAGAATTGTCTTTAACTGGACTTTGCTGGAGCAGATTTGGAATTTCAATGATATCCGTCTCAATGGAATTTGGATTCACAATTCCATTTTTTATAAAAGGAGCCAGATCATCTTTAGGAATAGCCTTCTTAGGAATAAAGATTTTCTTCATAATAGGAGTTTTAATTCTAAGAGAATTTTTTTTCATCAAATTAATCCTGTGCCTTTTCTTGCCATAATTGACTAGAGTCCAATTTCCATCTCCATCATCCGCTGCCTTTTCCACAAAGCCACTTGAAACAGAGTCTTTTTTGATTTTCAGTTTGTGTACTTCATTATCAACAGAAATGGTTCCTTTGGACAAATTGGCCTCAATACATTTATCCGATTTGTGATCAATAAAACCACATTTGGAACAAATGTTAGTAATGCCTTCATAGAGGATTTTTTGAAAGAATTTGCCATTCAAGCCTTCCACCCAAACACGATTAGGAAGTTTCATATCCAGAGGAACACGAACACAAATTCTAGCAAATTCTCTTCTACTCCATTGGAACATATTCCCATCTAGGAGGTAAGGTTTACCCACAAGAGAAGCTATCCTGCATATATTCACCTCATCCCAGCAGTGCAGTGGTAGGTTGGGAAGTCTGATCCATAAAGGAGTTGAAATGCCTTTAAGAGAATTGGGATTAAAATTAGAAGACCATTTGTCTAATCCAATCACTTGGCCTTTCACAAGCCAAGGTCCACCAGATAAATTTTTTTCAGGAACAATTTCATTTTCAAAAGCACAAAGTACCCAGCCAAGGCCTAATCCTGTAATGTGAAAATTGCCAAAACATCTCCATTGTCTCGTTAATTCCAAACAAATAGTTTGAAAGTAATTGTTTTCCCCAAAAATCTTCACAACAATAGCCTCTTCAATTTCTTTCTCAGTATGGAGTTTAACTACTAAACCATCATCAGATAAAAGTACCCCAAGCTCCAATTTTTCCACATTGATATTGTCTTTCTTTTACCAAGCATTAGCGACCTTGGCATTGTTGTTCTTCAGTTCAGTCAGCAAATTATTCTGTGGAGCAGTATTTGTTGTCTTAGGATCCTCAATAAGATCCTTATGTAGAATATCTTCATTCATCTTGTCTTCATGATTTGCTCCCTTAGCCGGGGAAGCAAAGTTCATTTTCCGAACCGGAGAAGAAGGCAGAGAAATAGAGTTGAATACTTTATTTGAGCAAATTTTCAAACCAGATGAGGAAGAAGCCTCCAATTTAAGATCATCTTTAAAATTACCTCTGAAAGGATTCGAAATAGAGAATTCCACATCGGAATTCAATTCCTTTAGCAAGATTCCTTTTCCTTTGCCTGGGACGGATATAGGGGCTTTCTTCATTGTAAACCCTCCTTCATTAATAACAAGAGCTTTCTCTTTAAATCCTTTCACTTTGTTGTTGAACAAATCCATTGCTTTAGAACCTCCATTAAAAACTTCAGACGAATTCCTTGATGGTACCGATAGAGCTTTCTTGTAGTTAGCCCAAACATCTGTAGAAGTAAGATGCTTTCCTACCATGATAGCCGCGAGAGTCCAGATGGAACTCTCGCTGGCGTCCAAAACTCTCGCCGGCGTCCAGATCACCGGAGAAACACGAAGAGATAGATGCCGCGAAATTTCAGGAACCGAAAAATTCAAAAATTCAAAAATTCACTCTACTTAAATTGTACGTTACAAGAAGCAGAAATCCATTCAAAACTTGGTTTTAAAATAAATATTTTATAGAATAATATATCAAAATAATTAGTTACGATTATGAATTCCAAAATCTAGCCTTTGAAAAATATTAAGTGACACATGAATTCTTCTAAGATTTTAAAAATTTTGAAAGAGAATAAGCTTGCTTTTGGTGGGCTCTTTTTATGCCTCTTGTCAATTGATTGATGTTCTTTGCGCATCTTTTGATTTTTGATACATTTTGTGTATTATTTTTTTTTTAATTTGGCATCATTGGCAACTTTTTTTATTTATTTTTTGCAAACTAGATCCCTTTTTCAAAATTCTTAAATATTCTCAGTTGTGATTATATCTTTCAGATATTAGAGAAGAAAACCCCATTCTCTAATGTAAGGAAGAATGAATCACAAAATAGAATAAAAAATCATTTGATAAATCTTATGAGAAGATTACAAAAAATCTAAAAGTAATATAAAGTCTTTGAATATTAGATCTATAAGATAGATAGTAGCAAGATTGAAAAGATCCCAATCAGAAAAACCAGTTGTTAATTTGAGATAGATTTTTATTTAGAAAAGAAAATTACGTCACCAAAAGAAGTTAGAGAAAGGGAAACAATCCACTGTGTTTCTCCCTTTAACTGATTTAGGAATGTCAAACATTGACTACAAATTTTCAAAAATAAAAATAAGGCATAAGATATATATTCAACAGTGATTAGAAATGAAAATTAAAACATACAAAAGAAAATAAAGCAACCGAAGTGAATCAAATGAAAAACTAAAATAAAAATATTAAAAGAAGAAAAAAAAGTAAACAACGAACAACATAAAATTTAGAAATCAGTAAGAATCAAGTTCATGCATTTATGCCAATCACATCCACTCTGGTCCTTAAAGTGCTGAAAGTGTCAAATGCTACTAGGTTTAATAAAGATGTCAGCTAGTTGATTCTTAATTGTCATATGGTGTAACACAATGTTTCCCTTGGTCACATAGTCTCTAATAAAGTGATTCCTTATGTCGATGTGCTTAGTCCTTGAATGTTGGATAGGATTCTTAAAAATGCATATGGCACTAGTGTTGTCACAAAAAATTGAGATTGTGCCTACAGATAATCTTAAATCCAGAATTTGGTGTTTCAACCAAAGGACTTGGGACACATAACTCCCTAAGGCAATGTAGTCAGCTTCAGTAGTGGAGAGTGCAATAGAGTTTTGATTTATACTAAACCAAGAGACTAAAGATTGTCCTATGAATTGGCAAGTTCCAGAAGTGCTCTTTCTATCCATCATACATCCTACAAAATAAGAAACAAAATATCCAATAATCTCAAAAGAAGTACTGTGCCTATGATACCAGATTCCTACATTTTGAGTCCCTAAGAGATATCTAAGAATTCTCTTAACTACTGTTAGGTGGGATACTTTAGGATCAGCTTAAAATCTAGCACAAAGGTAAACACTAAATGTTATATAAGGTCAGCTAGTTGTTAGGTAAAGTAAAGATCCAATCATTCCTCTGTACTTCTTTTGATCAATAGACTTTTCATTTGGGTCCTTATCCAACTGAACACTGGAGGTCATGGGAGTATTAATTGGCTTGATTTTATCCATTTCATATTTCATCAAGATGTTCTTTATGTACTTTGATTGATTTAGAAAGATTCCATCATCTAATTATTTTATGTTAAACCCCAAAAAGTAGGACAACTCTCCCATCATACTCATCTCAAACTCCTTATTATTTTAGAAAAATCATCATATAGCCTTTTATCAGATGAGCCAAATAGTATATCATCGACATAGACCTGAATAATGAGTGATTCATCTCAAATTTTTCTCAGAAAAAGGGTGGTGTCTACGTTCCCCTTAATAAACTCCCTCTCTAGTAAGAATGTGCTAAGCCTTTCATACCAAGCTCTAGGTGCCTACTTTAATCCATATAAGGATTGTTTTAATTTAATAACATGATTTGGAAATTAAGAACTCTCAAAACCTAGGGGTTGCTCTACAAATATATTTTCTTTTATTACCCCATTTAAAAAGGCACTCTTAATGTCAATTTGGAAAAGCTTAAATCCCTTATAACAGGCAAAGGCTAGTAGCACTCGAATTGCTTCCAATCTTGCTACAGGGATAAAGGTCTCCTCAAAATCAATACCTTTTTTTTGGTTGTACCCCTTAGCCACCAATCTTGCCTTATTCCTAACTGCCACACCAGAATCATTCACTTTATTCTTAAAGACCCATTTAGTTCCAACTATATTTTGTTCCTTTGGTCTTTCTATAAGCTCCCAAAAATTATTCCAAACAAATTGATTTAACTCCTCTTGTATGGATAAGATCCAAAACTCATCAGAAAGGGCTTGATTGATGTCGGTGGGTTCAGTCATAGAGATAAAGGCAGAGTTGTTCACTTCCTTCCTCAGTCCATGCCTAGTCCTAACACCTTCTGAAGGGTATCCTAAGATCAGTTCTTTAGGGTGACTCGAAGAGTATCTCCAATCTCTAGGCAAGATGTATGTAGGTTCAACCCTTTCCTCCAGATCTACATTTTCTACTCCTTGGGTAATCTCACATACTCCTTTAGTGTTTTGGGGCTATACCCTCTTCTCCAGATTTTTAACTCCTTGGGTAATCTCTCCAACTTCATCTTCATCCTCAACTCTAGACTTCTTAGAATCAGATTCATCAAACACTATATAAGTAGTCTCCTCTACCACCAATGTCCTCTTACTAAACACCCTAAAGGATATCCCCACACTTGAATGACCTAAGAACACTACATTAGATTTTGGGTCAAATTTTCCTAAGTGTGACTTCCCATTATTAAGAATGAAAACCTTACAGCCAAAGACATAGAGGTGGGAAAGGTTGGGTGTCCTACCCTTAAGGATCTCATAGAGTGTCTTATCAAGTTTGGTTCTAACATTCACCCTATTTAACACATAATATGCTGTTTTTATCGCATCAGCCACAAAGTATTTTGGAAGTGAATACTCAGCAAGCATGGCTCTAACGGCTTCAACTAAGGTCTAGTTTTTCCTTTCAGCTACCCCGTTCTGCTGAGGGGTCCTAAGCGCTGAGAATTTATGACTAATGACCTTATCCTCACAAAAGTTTCCAAATATCTCATTTTTAAACTCTCCCCCATGGTCACTATGGATGGTCAAGATATCTTAACCTAGCTTTTTTTGAATCCAAGTGAAGAAGGTTCTAAACTTATCAAAAAACTCATTCTTATGTGACAAAAATCTAATCCAAGTAAATCTCGAGTAATCATCAACAATCATAAAACCATAAACTTTTCTCATAAGCTGATAGTGCTAATGGGTCCAAATAAATCAATGTGAAGGACTTATGAAGTTCTAGAGGTGCTAATGTTCTTAATGGAGTTAAAAGAGGATTGGACTTGCTTTCCTAATTGGCAGGCATGACAAAGGTGGTCTTTAGAGGACTTAAGCTAGGGGAAACCTCTAATTAGGTCTTTTTGGGTCACTCTCCTAAGGGTCTTCATAGTGGCATGACATATCCTCTTATGCCACAACCATGAATCATCTGCAGCAGTTTTTAAGCAAAATGAAGCAGCACATTCAATATTACTTAAGTCAATCATGTAAACATTATTAATCCACTTTCCCTGCAAAACAATGTTGTTATTTAAGCTAATAATATAAGTATTTACCAAAAAAATTTATGATGAAGCCTTTATCGTAATGCTTTATACTGAGCAAGTTGTATTTCAGTCCATTTACAAGCAAAATATTTTTAATTAAAAGGTTCTTGGAGTTTCCAATTATACCTGTGCCCACCACTTTCCTGGTGATATTATCTCTAAGAGTAACCTTGCATCTAGTCCTGGCCTCTAACATAACAAATTGTCTAGCATCTCTAATCATGTGTCATGAGCATCGATTGTCCATGTATCACATGCTTTCATGAGGTCTTTTGTGAGAGCACGCCTTCAAAATCATCAAACATTGGATTTAGGAACCCAAACAAGTTTGGGCTCCTTCTTATGGAAAGAAGAATGCAATGCATGTGTGTTATGCTATGAATCATGCAGTTTTTGTGTCCACATCCAATGTGTACTATGATGAATGGTGCAAGTTTGTGCAATGTGTCCTAACATGCCACATGAAAAATATTTAATACTAGGAAAAGAATTTACTAATCTACTTGGGTGGTGATTCTTCTTTTTATATGATGTATGCATTGTTGGTTTATTTTTAAAAGCTTTGATATTTTCTAATTTCTTAAACTCATTTTCTAACTCAGCATGGGATGACTTAAAGGAATCATGTGCATCAGATAATTCAATATGCTTTTTGTTGAATGCATCAAACTCATCAAGTAATGACATGTGATTGCTATCGATTATAAATTGATCTTTAAGTAAAATTTCATGCTCTTTTAACAAATTTAAGAACTCTATTTTTGAACTAGCATGAGATTTCTTAAGTTTCCTATATGATACATGAATTTATTCAGAAACTTCAAGTAGTTGTTCATAGTTTAGTTCACATACCTCTTATTGGTCACTTTGACCAAGATGATCGTCTGTCATCAAGCACAAGTTTGTTTTCCTCTTCAGCTTCAATCTTAGAGGAGTCCGCTGCAGAATTCGCCCAGAATGCCTTTTAGAACTTCTTCTTACCATTTTTGAACTTGGGTTTCTCCTCAACCTTCTCCTTACTTGGGCGAGCCTTAAGAGTAGGACAATCAGCATTAACGTGTCCTGGCTTCCTTAGAATGCTTTTGAATTGCCTTATGATTAAGATAATATCATCATTTTTAGACCTAGAAGAATCAGTGTCGGTGTTGTTGGCCTTCAGTGCCATAGTTTTCTCCATCTTTTTATCACTTGAATCAGATTTATTTGATTTACCCCTTGCTCATAAGCAATAAGTGATCTAAGTAAGTTATCAATCAAATAAGTATTCAAATTTTTAGATTCAGTAATCTTTGCATCAAAAGAGGAAGGAAATCATCATAAAATCTTATTCACTATTTTATAGTTAGTGAGTTCTCTTCCTAAGTCATGCAAAGAGGTAACAATTTAAGTAAATCTTATATATATTTCAGAATTTAATTCAGAAGATTTCATACAAAAAAGTTTGTAATCATGCAATAAAATATTCAATCGAGATTGCTTAACTTCATTTGTTTCTTCATAAGTGATACACAATTTATCCCAAATCTCTTTACTAGTAGTACAAGTTAAAACACGCATGTAATCTTCAAATTTTAAAGTATAGAAAAATTAGTTCAAACATTTTGCATTAAATTATGCTAAATCCCTATCATCAAGAGTCCATTCAGTGAAAGGAAGTGGAATAGTAACACCATTAAGTTTACCAGTCGGAGGTGTATAACCATCTTTAACAAGCATCCAAATGCAATAGTCAATCGATTGTAAAAATATAGGCATAAAAGTTTTCCAAAAATCAAAAAGAATATTGTCAAAGAAAGGTAGTCGGGTAATAGAATACCCTTTCATAGTATTACAATTATTGGAGTAAGCCATAGATCAAAATTCAAAAGTTTTCAAAAACTTGATTTTATGAATCCCACTTTGATACCACTTGAAAGTTCATTAAGGATGTTAAGCCCTTTTGAACTAGCCCAAGGCTAACCAAGAGGGGCGGGGGGAGGGGAGAATTGGTATTTTAAAAATCATTCAATCATAACAGAAACTCAAACCAAAGTTCACCATGAGAAAAATCTAAGTACAGAAATTAAATGTGAAAAATAGTAATACAGACCACAGAGATTATAGTGGTTCAATCAACTTGACCTATGTCTACTCCCCGGAGGCACCCTCCAAGTATTGAACTGAACTCAGTGTCTCTCTTTTTGCCCCCACAGCAAGGTGAAAAAAGTTTTATAAAACCCTCTTTTCCACCGACATCAGTGAGGCAGAGAACCCAACTTCTTTTGCTTCCTCCTGAAGGAGGTAGAGAACCTTGATCGATTACTAAAGTATACCTCTCTCTAACCTCCAACGATAAGGGACGATGATCGGAGAAGGTGACTTGGATCCTTGCTTGGAGAAACCTTTGTGAAACCCCTCACAAACTCCGGGATCCTCTCTCTCTCCCTCTCTATCTCCTTCTCCTCTAGACTCTCTCAGGTCAAGATAATAGCAAAAGATGCCCTCTTGGGTGAAATAAGAGAACTTATAAAGAAGATCTTCAGAATAGCTCTTAATTACAACCAACCGCCTTTATCATCCAGGACGATCTAGAGACAATCAGCCAGGATGATAGTATAATTTTAGCTCAATCAGCCAGGATGATCAAGGACAATCAGATGGTTTTTTGTTCCTATCATCCAGGATGAAAGTATATTATCTAGTTTGTTTAGTTCAATTCATTGAATATCATCCAATACATTGCCCTGGTTGGATGTTTGGATGATGTAAAAATTGCTTTATCATCCCAAAAGATCTCACGATCGTCCAGGATGACTAGTATAAAAAAGAAAATATCGTCTAGACCATCGCATTGAATGGGCATCTAGATGATGGAAAATGACTTGATCATCCAGGATGATAGTTGATTGTCCCGAATGATTAGTTTAATTTAGCACGTATCATCCAGAGAATCACCCTGAAAGAATTTGACCGATTAAAACATCGTCCAGGAAGAAATAAGGTATCATTTAACTGATCATCTCAGACGATCCTACAATCATTCAGGATGATTTGATTATTCAATCAGGCCATAATTATTTTCCTTAATCACTAGTTTAATTTAGACATAATTTTGTTGCATCGTCTATGTCCAAAAATATAACATGCCTTAACTAATTTGGCGGCTGATTATTTCTGATTTGAGCTTGTTATCCAGGACGATATTAACATTATCCATGATGATCTTCTTAATGATGATTGCCTTATCCAAGATTCTCTAATTAGGGTTTCTATTTTTAACTGATCATCCTGGACGATATGACGATCATCTAGGACGATGTGATAAAAAACATAGAAGTTTAAAACACTCAAAATTTTTCCCTTAAGTGTATGTGTGTAAGGTTACTTAGTATCAGGAACCGCATAGTTTACATTTGACTCAATAAAAGGTAAAAGATTTATAAACTGACTCAGAACTAGTTTACCCAATCTTGAGCTGTTTCAAATTATAGTTTTGATCTTGTGGATCTGAAGTATTAATAGGCAAGGCAGTCATAAAAAAATAGAAGTATTTGCTATCTTCAAAATTTTATTTCCTGAAATTAAATACGCAACACTTATAAGATGATCTTAGATATGTATAATACATTTATTCAAATTATGATATCATTACATGCTTTAGGTAAAAAAATTTCAAATTTTGAAAAAGTTAATAAAATTCTACTTTGTCTACATGATAAGTTTGATGCAAAAGTTTTTGCTATTTATGAATTGAAAATTTTTAATGAATACTCTATTAATAATTTGATTGGCTCACTCATTACCTACGAGTAAACTTTATGTCAAAAACTTTTTGATGTAGGTGAAATGATAGTGCTAAACGCTGAAGACACGGAGAGACGTGGATTAGTTTGTGACAAAAGCGATGACTTATAAAGCAAATTGGAAAGCCCACTAAAGCATAAGCATCAACAAAAATGGAATAAAGGTAAAAATGATAAGAATATTAAGATTTCTTCTGATGTTATTTTCTTTGGATGTAGGAATCCTGAACATATAAAAAATTAGTACCCTAATTTTAGAACTCTTCTTGTAAAAGAAAATGGTAAATCTAAGAAAATTGTAAAAAGGAGAAATAATGAAAAGCAAACAAACTCTTGGGCAGGCCTATCTTCTGAATTATCAAATTAAGAGCAAGATGATATTTAAACCTTTGTTTGTGTGTTTATTTATTTGTGTTGCATTTTGTTTTTGTTTATTTTCTATGTTTTTTTTTTCTTTTGATATTATTTTGCTTCATTTTTGTTTTGCATTGAATTTTTTTTTAAATTGGTTTTTATACTTAGTTTTGTGAAGTTTTCTCTGATCAATACACATATATCACCTTTTTGGTTTTATAAACACTTTAGAAAATCAAATCATTTTTCTAAAAAAGAAAAACCTACCTCATACTTTTCTTGAATTCTTATGTAAGTTGTGGTTGACTTCTCTAAAAATAATCAAAGGAAGGAAACTCAAGATTTTGTCTCTCTATCTCTTTTCTTAAAAATGTTATTTTACTTTTAATTCAAAATCTTCATCATATTATAAATTGAATTTTGAAATTGAACTTTTTTATCTCCCTACATTTTGTCTATCGTATAGGAATCTTTTGCAAGTTTTTAAATCCACCTCATAATTTTCTTAATCAAGTAGTTTATTTTATCAGTAGAATGGGTTTGTTTTAGTTTTTAAAATTTCAGAAAGGTAACATATTTGATTGAAAAAAAGTAGCCTATGATGCTAAATCAAAAGATGCACAATGATGCCAAATTGAGAAAGATACACAAAGTATTTCAAAAATTAAAAGACGCACAAATAATGCTAGACAACATATAAAAGACATAAAATAAGCCCGCAAAAAATAAGCTTACCTTTCTTATACTTCTTAAATTTCAACGAAAACCTTTTATATATTGATATTTTCGATACTTGAGCCTAAAAATCATGATTCCTGATTCACTAATTTTTGCATTAATCTTCTATTAGATATGTTTCATGAAAGGAGTTTTGAAAAAATTAGTGTTTCTTTTTTTTAATTTGATCCTCGATTTAGATATTGGTTTAAAATATTTTTGGGCCTTTAAAAGAACTTGAGCTTGGATTAAAAATTTCTGAATTTCTAACCTTTTTGGGTTATGCATTGTCAATACATTCCTTACTAAGTTTTTGAATAAAATCAAGAGATAACTTTCTCATTTTAAGAATATTTGTTTTTTTATTAGAATAGGGATCATTTTATTCTTTAAATATTTTGTATTATTTGTGCCCCTCCTATTTTTGATAATGTCAAAGGTGGAGAATGTATTGTTGTATTTGTATCTATTTTTTGTGTAACTTTTTTAAAATAAAAATAAAAAAAAAAAATTTTCTGCTAATTTTAAATTTTTATTTTATTAATGGGGAGATTAGGAGAAAATGTTTTCAATTTTGTAGGTCCAACCAGTAATATTTGCCATCATCAAAAAGGGGAGGATTGTTGGAACTCGAGCTTATGAGTTTATATTTTTTGATGATAACAAAAATTGTGGCTAATATTATGTTATCTATTTATATTTGTAATATATTTTTATTGTGTTTATACTAACTTTTTAGGATTACGATGCACCATTCATGGCTCAAGATTTAGTAGAATAGGTTTTATTTGTAATATTCATCAGTGTACTTTTTGATTTCTTGAGTCATATGCTGTAAGGGTGTATGCTTGCTTAGTAACCTTGCACACACACTTGGGGGAATAATTTTGTCTATTTGTTAGTATTTTCTATTTTGATCACATTGTCCGGGTTGATCCAAAAATCATCCTGGATGATCATTTAAAAATAGAAACCCTAATTAGGGCATCATGGTTATGGCAGCCATAATCAAGCGAATCATCCTGGATGATATTATTATCTCCCAGGATGATAGGCTCAATTAAGAAAGAATCAGCCACCAGATCTATTTAGACATGTATTATTTCTAGACATCATCCATGACATCTTTCTATATTATGTAGTGTAAGTATGCATAAATTAATATGGTAATTAAGGAAATAAATTAGAATTTGATTGCTCAATCATATCTTCCTGGATGATCAGTGAACAAACCATAGTTATTCCTGGATGATTCATAATCGGCATGGCTCCATCCAGAGCGATGCTCTGAACGATATGTGCCTTTTTGTAATAATCAGCCCAAATGATCATGATATCGTCCCAGATAATACGTTTACTTTTCCATCATCCAAACATACAATCTCGGCAATGTTGTGGATGATGCTTAACGATTTGAACTAATCGTACAGGATATTATGAATATCAACCTGGACGATAAATTCGATTTGTTGCACAATTAAGAGCAAATTTGGAGTTCTTCTATTTAAGACCTCTTATTTATACAAGTCAGTGTCGTTGGCAGCCATTGAAGTTTCATTCTTCTAGAGGAAACCTAAAGAGAGAACTTAAAAGGGAGAGATCAAAGAGTAGAGTTTGAGAGAGGGAGAAGATTTTTGGAGGGGGTTTCAAGGGAGTGTGAAGAGGGTTTCAAACGGTTTCTCCGGTAAGCTTGCACCTTAGTACCATCAGATTCAAGATTCGTCTTGAGAAAATTTTTGGGAAGAAGAAGATCTCTTTGGTGTCAAAGGACCCAGCCACTCTACCTCATCGAGGAAGGAGGAAGTGATTTTGTAAGGGCTTCTTAGCCTAGTTTTTTTTTGAAGAAATGCATGTTGCATTAAAAAGAAGAAACAACTATTACAAACTAGAATGCATGAGCAAACTGTTTAAAACTATCATGATGGATATGCGATCCACTAAATTTCATTTTAGATCTATTGGGGTGATGGGGATATCAAATATTAAAACAACCTAAAAGGTCGGTTAGTATCCCAGAGTTTCCAATAGATAGAAAATGAAACCTAGTAAAAATCCCACATTTCATTACAACCGTTTCAAGAAGGTAGAAAAAACCTATAAAAATACCAAGCAAATGACAACTTGCTACAAGAAAAATAAAAAGAAATGCTACACCTGCTGTCCAAACTTCTACCAGACCTGCATCATCAGTCTTAGGGTCCAACAAACTTCAGTCAATAATAGAATCTGCTGATACATCATCGCAACCATCAACAGTCATCATGATCAAACTAATCAACATCGACAAAGCGATCACACCAACTCCTACCTCAAGAGCCCAAGAGTCGGCCTCTTCATAACCAAAGTCATACGAACTAAAAATCACCACCACATACATCATACTGGCAAGAAAAAAAACCTGTAATAATCCAATCCTTCAAGTCTTTAATAAATAAGACTTGTTCTTCAAAGACCAAAATAGCAACCATCTTAAGTCTAGATGGGGTAAGCTCCCATCTAAAACTAGCTTCAACACTTGATAATCAATTTTATGATAATCTAAAAAACAAACCAACAATATAGTAGCTTCAATAACTCAGGCTTCACCATAGCATTTACTCGATCTATCTTCCTTTGAAGATCTAATCAAATTCATACATAACTAAAAGCAACATTAACTCCATGCTTCTTCAGAAAAACTAAAAACTTCTCGCACAACAAGAAATCACATCCTTCTCCATGATTCCTAAAGTGAAAATACTGCACAAAGTTCTTCTAATTGATTTGATAATTCCTCGATTGACAGCCTCATCAAAAAACTACCAGGTTCAAACATCAAAACCTGAAAAAATCTAGCTCCAAGAGTTGAATCAAGGCTGTTACAAATCCATACATAATCACGCAACAAAAACCACAAAACTTCTCAAGACTTATCAAAGCAGAACAATCACGCCACAAGCCAGCTTTGGTTAAATGATTTCCCATTAGACTCAAAACTAAAATCGACCACCAAACAGAAATTTCATAAAAAAAAAAACTCAATCCACCATCGAGCAAACAAAAATCCTCCTCAAAGAACACATCAGATATGTAAACTTACCAACTTCAATCAAGAAAGGAAAATCTGAATAATAAACCCAGACTTATTCAAATCTGATTGATGGAGAGCTGCAGTCAGCTTTAAGGAAATCACCTTCTCCACTCTCTTCACCTCTCTCTGCATTCTATCCAAAGGAGAAACTTAGGCTGACAGATATCCACCAAACTCCAAAGCTTCGATAAAGCATCAAGATCACCTTTTTTATGCCAATAATGCCAAGGAGGTTTAATTAGTCATACCTCCACAAGAATGCCAAAGAAGCTAAGATTTTTAAGAACACCAAGGAGATCGCCTCGCCTCCGCAAAAGTGGGCCAAAAGAAAACCTCTGCATGAAAAACTTCATTGCATAAATCACCTTCTATG
The DNA here is from genome assembly GCA_022539455.1 of Dendrobium nobile. Lineage (NCBI taxonomy): Eukaryota > Viridiplantae > Streptophyta > Magnoliopsida > Asparagales > Orchidaceae > Dendrobium > Dendrobium nobile. Next base: position 48,179,372 of record CM039723.1, read on the forward strand.
CAAAAAACCAACCAAGGAACTTCGTCGGCCATACCAGGCCGATAGAGATCCACCGAATTTGAAAGCTCCGTCAAAATTGCCTCAGCTTCGCTCGCCTTCGCCCGCCTTCGCTTCGCTCCACCGAATTTCTACCTTTCTCTTGATTTTTGCTTCTTTGCATAGTTGTGGGGGCTAAAGGAGAGTCAATAATGGTTTAGTGCAATACTAGGAGTGTGCCTTTGAAGAGTGGATGTAGGTCAAGTTGGACTGAACCACTATAAATCTGATGTGTTCTTTCCTTTATTATTTTTGCACTTTATATTTATTATGATCAATTGCTTTGGTGAAATATCTGATTAGAACTTTTATTATTGATCTATCATATTTTTTCTATGAGATCTAAAAAGATATTTCATTTATTTAAAGAAGTTTTAAATATCTAATTCACCCCCCTCTTGGTTAGCCTTAGGACTAGTTCATAATTGCCTAACATCCTGACAAACTTTCACAATTGACTTAGGCTAGCTTTAGGTTTAATCTAGTGACTTCAGAGAAATTTTCTCTTCAAGAAAATTTTACCAGTGGAGGGGTGGATCAAGACATGAAGCTTTATGGTGGAATGATCATCGAATCATACTCGAAGTCACTGTAGGACCTTACATAGATAGCTAGGAAGCAAAGGGAAGGATAATCTCACACTTAGAAGGAAAAAAAAAGAGATAGCTAGCATGGTGCCTTAGGCATCTAGTTAGGTTAGGGAGGCCTTAAAGGGTTCAGAGAAGAGCTCTTAAAGTTCCACATACTTGGGTTGATCTAGGTTTTAAGGGTTAGCTCAACCCATGAGTTATATTCTTATAATTATCAAGATAATGGTGGATTTTTACTACAATATGGGGGTATATGACATGGAGAGGTATATGAAGAGTTCCTAAGCCCAATTTAAATATCCATTATGCTTGGGCTCTTAATAAATGCAAGCTATCTTAATTTATGCTCTATGGGTGACATTGGGCTAAACTAATGTGTTGAATCAGCTCAGGCGAAGGGCTAGGATGAACAAGAAAAACATAATGCAATATAGATAATGTAATGTAAATGCTATTTAGGGTCAATTGAGTCAAGATTTGAATTTAGTTCAATGCATGGTGATTTTGACCAATTGGGTAAAGCAAGTGGCTAGCCCAATTGGGCTCAACGAATGGGTCATCTAGGGTTTACTCCTAGGGATCCTATGGATAGCCCTATAAACTCAAATGGGTTTAATTATGGTTTAGCCAATGGATTTGCAATAGATTTTATTATATGCATGTTTGCACAACCTTAATTGACTAGGTCAACTAAGTTGACTTATGAGTTTGGGTTTGGTTCATTACATTCAAAATGCTGTGTTAAACACTTTTGATGAGGTTTCAAGGATTGGGAAAGCATGTATATTCTATTTTTCCATAGAAATGTGTTCACTCAAGAAAGACTGCAGAAGATATTGATCGTAAATAAGAAGTCTGTTTATGAATAAACAGGAATAGATATTCGCATTCATATACATAAGAATTATGTAGGAACCAAAAGAATCTTTTCTTTCTTTTTGAAAATACGTAAATGGATTTCTTTGAAGTAAAGAGACTATTCAAATTATGATATTCGTGGAAAAACAATCGCAATATGTATGAGATGCATGTTAAAACCTATATGGATGCTTTTGGTCAAACTAGGCTGACTTAATTAACTAGGTCAACCCACGAGCTAAGGTTGGGCTTAACCCATTTTAAATGTTGTGTTGAACACATTGGAAAGGGTTTCATGCAATGGTAAAGCTTATATGTATGAAATGTAGTTTTAGGGTTTAATGGTTATATAATGTCAGCTTAGATTGACTTGGTCAATCAGGGGTCAATCAGAGATGAACATAGCTTGGATTTTAGTTTAATGCATGACAAATGATATTCTAAACAGGTTAAAAAGTTTTATGATATAGCTTAATTGAGCCATGTTAAGGTTTAAGGAAAATTTAATTTACAAGATATAGGTTTTTAGGGTTTTATGGCCAACAAAAGTTTGATGTTGGTTTAATGAATCATGCTAGGGATTATAATCTTGATCAGTGAGTTTGGAGAGGCTTTTAAGGTCAAAAATCATAATATGCCATGTTTTGTGACATGATATATACATTATATGAAGGTTTTATAACTTGTAAGAAATGCTTTTGATTTTACGTGTTAGGGATCCTAAAATGCCTTCAAATTAATGTGTTTCACCCTAGTGACATGCCTAAAATCAATATACAAGTAATATATAAGGAATCAAAGATCAACTGGTTTGGTTTTAGGGAAATGGAAATTTCCCCAAAAATATGTTATGCACCAAAGAGTTTTGGATTTTGATTTAACATTGGATTTTGGAGTTTTGGGTTATCAATGAGTTTAGTCAATGTATTGGATTTAGATTTGGTTTTGTTAGTGATTTAGGAGGATTTAGTGTCCAAAATGATCAGATAATTGGTAATCATTGATGATCATTAGTGATTGAACATGCGATGAGTTGACTATAACTGGGGACAATCAACTGATGAATTTAATGTTTGATTTAGATTTTGGTTTTGAATTGATCAATAAAGGTCAATAATTGGAGGAATTTTATCTTTACAAAGCTCATATCATTAACAAATATTTTGTAGTTATCAAGTGGTAGATCAGATGATCAAATCATAATTAAGGGTGATTATCAAGTGATGGTTTTATGTGTTAATGATCAAGGTACTATTTTTTTAATTATATTATTTATTTTAAAGAAATGATCAAGGTACTATGATAAAACATAACATAGGGTTTAACATACAATTTGAAGTATGGTTAAAAAGATTTATGATCATATGTTAACAATTTGTCCCAACAGTAGTAGGAACACCTGGACCCCTAAGCCCTGAGGTGAGAATGTAGAAAATTTATGGGAGCAATTAGATCGAGTTACTAATTTTTTTGATGAGAGTAGGAGTTTCAGTTCATGTAGAGGACATACAGGAGAGACATTACCACTATAAATTTCAGTTTAATGAAGATTTTGTCGGGATGTTTAGAAGGAGCCCCTTTATAAAAAATCCAGACTAGCTTCATTTTCTTGTTATTCTAGAGTACCCATCTTTCATTCTAACCCAACCTGATAATGATGAGGAGGAGGAGAAGGAAGAAGATAGAGCTTCAAACTGATTGTGGACTAATATTTTCTTTTTTACTTTATTTTGTTGTTGACTTTCATGCTTGAGAGGGAGAGAAGAGAGTATGAGTTATTATTGTTATTATTGTTTGTGCTTTATTTTTCTTTTATTTATTTTCATGTTCTTTGCTTAGGTGGAGATTCCAGTGATGTCATGATGTGGTGAATGGCTATGATAGTGATTATTAATAATATTTTTGTGAGTAGGTAATTTGACATGAGATTTAGAGACTAGTGCATCAACCATCATATTTATCCTTTTATGTTTATTAGTATATATTTCATTGTCTCAGAGCTTTTTATCATTTTAATGAAAAGGAAAGTTTATTTATTTTTTCTTAGTTATATATATTTGTGATAGCCTTTAGTTACTTTTGTTCATTTTGATTTTATTTTATCATTTACATTTAATTAAATTAGTGGGATAAAGGCTTGTTGTTGTTGTTGTTGTTGCTGTTGTGTTCACATTGGGATTACTCGCAAGTTCAGATGTTATCAAATTTTTCTTTGAAAAGATTTGTTCAAGATTAGATGTTTGATGCAGAAGGTATCATTATTGAAGTTGATAACCTTAATGTTATGAAATTCTTTCAAGATGTAATGAATAAGGTTGACATGAAGGATGACTACATAAATCCCATGGATTTAAGATTTCTTAGTCTTCAAGCAAGTTTTATTTGTTTTTTTCTGGTAAGAGTGGTAATAAGTAAGAGGATTTATGTGCTAAGGTCTTTTTTTTAAATTTTTTTTTTTGGGATGACATTAGTTCTAATAAAATTCCTCCTTCATTTTCTAATTTGATAAAGGAGGAATTTGATTGTAAGTAGTTCTCTATAATAAAATTTGCTAATTTTTATTTTCTTAAAAAAAAACCAAATAAAATAGAGAAGAGTTGCAAACTGAATCTTCAGTAGAATTAAATAACTAAAAAAATAGAATCAACTTCAATAATAATATTAGTTAAATCTAAAGGGATGCAAAGCCTTAATCCATAGAGAAGAGCTAAAGTGACAGCTTTGTTAACATCATAATTCTACAAAGGACCAGTAAAAGCCATAATGAAGTTACTCATATTATCTCTGATATCCCCAGCACAGGCTGAAGAGGATGCAAAACAAATACCATCCACATTAAGTTTATATAAATTAATAGGGGGTTTGGTCCAACAAATAAGCCTAAGATTGTTAGGAGGAGGTTCCTCCTCAAGCTTAATAACTAAAGCAGGAGAAATAAAAAATAAGTTCTTAAAATTCTTTTGAGAAAGTAATTTAACTAAATAAAGAGCAGCCACCTTATCTTTAACATTTTGAATAATCCTCTGGTGGTTCATACCAACCTTATTAAAGATAGAATTATTTTCTATCAAACCATAAATACCAAAGAATAAGAGAAGGAATCATATTTCTTATATGACCTTTAGACTTGTTAAACCATCAATTAAGTAAGGCAAACATAGACATTTTAGCATTAAAACAATTCAAATAGAACATATCGTCAAAGTAAATCCAAGTTTAGAAAGCTAAAGGATCGAAAAGAAAAACATGATGCATGGTCTCTAGATGATAACAACATTGCCATTTGGAGATAAAAATAAAACCTATTCTAGTTAAATTATCTTTGGTTGGGATAAGCCTATGTAAAATTCTCCAAATAAAGATAGCCACAGTGGAAGGAATACTTTTATGACAAATTAATGGAAAAGTATTGATAGCCTCATTCTTGGCTCTAATGGCATGCCAAGCATCCTTGAGTCTAAAAGTACCATCTTAGGATAAACCACATAACATAACATCAAGAGCTTCCATATTAAGACAAAGATTCAAAATTTGTTGAATATTAGAATCAAGAATAACATTGACAATCTTGTCATAATCCCAATAATTATCAAAAAAGAAAAAGTTCACCCTTACTACCAAATTGGAAGAAGAGTAAGGGAGTCAATGGATTGTCTCCCCAACCAATGATCTTGCTAAAAGAAAATGTCACCACCACCAAGCCCACATAGAGAAAGGGTTCACCAACCCATTCAAATTTGCACAATCTTTTCCAAACCATAAAATCACTTTGACTAAAGTAACAAGTAGTCGTATGTTTACCCACACAGTACTTGGAAAACATAAATTTAGCCCAAAAATTCACTTGAGCACGAAAGTAGTATCTCAACTTGAAAGAAAAAATATAATCCAAATCATTCATACTCTTAAAACCCAAAGCCCCTTCATCCAAAACACCACAACATTTGTCCCAAGAAGGCCAAATGTTTTTGTAGTTGGTACTTGCTCCTTTCCAAAAAAAATTTGTTAAGAGTTTTTCTCTCTTGTTGCAAATAGCTTGAGTTGGAAGAAGAGTTTAAAAATATAAATTGGCAAAGAGCAAAGAACACTACTGATTAACATAAAATGACCCCCAATACTCAGGAAATTAGAATCCCAGGGCATAAATTTGTTCTGAACCTTAGTAATTAAATCATCAAAAAGAAAGGACTTCTTCTTACCTTTATAAAGATGCACCCCAAGGTACTTAATAGGCAAAGTTCCATGAACAAAACCAAAAGCATTCTTAATGCCCAAAATATGATCATTAAGCACTTTATTGGAAGGAATAAACAACACTTTTGTTTATTTAAAGAAAGACCTCTAACCATCTCAAAATAATTAAAGAATTTCATAAGAATCTTAATCCTATTAATAGAAGCATTAGTAAAGATAATAAAATCATCAACAAAACAAACATGAGAAATAGCGAAACCCCCATAGTTCAAAATAGAGGCTAGGAGAATTATCAAAGGGTTGAGCAAGGCCTCTAGATAAATAATCTACAACAATAATAAAAAGAGAAGGTTATATGGGATCACCTTGTCAAAGACTATGTGAAGATTTAAAAAACCATTACTTTTACCATTGATAATGATAAAAAAGTGACAATTTTTAATGCAATTCTTAATAAGGTTAATAAAATTCATGTCAAAACAAAACAAATTCATAAAGTTGTAATGGAAATCCCAATCAATGTTATCATAAGCCTTGGCAATATCAAGTTTTAAAATCATGTTACCACCTCAAACCTTAACATCCAGATCTTGGCAAAATTCCTGTGCCGGAAGAATATTCTCAGCAATGCCCATGCCTTTAACAAACCCCATCAGATGCGGTGAAGTAATTTTAGGTAAGAAACTAGTTATATGTTTCATAAGAACTTTGGAAATCAATTTATTAAAATAAGTGCAAAAACTAATAGGTCTAAAGTCATTCCAGTGAGAAATAAGGTTATTTTGGGAATAAGAATAATAAAGGTAGAGGTAAAGAACTTAGGAATAGAATTAACAGTAAAAAAAACAATAACAGCAGAGTAAAGGTCATTTCATATATATTGCCAACTATGTTGAAAACATTTAGTAGTGGAACATTCTGGACCCACCACAGAGTCACCATTCATACCAAGAAAAATACTTTTTACCTCCTCAAGAGGAGTTTTAGAGAGGAACTCATAATCTTCAAAAGAATTATGATTAGAGATAGTATCGGGGTTATCAATCCGAGTAGGTCCAAAATCTTTATTAAGACTTTTATGAAAATGATTAACTGCAACATTGGCAATTTCCAAAACATCCTCAGAAGTAGAGCCATCATCATGATTAATCTTAAGAAAAGAGTTTTTAGCATGCTTCCTCTTAATCAAAACATGAAATTACTTTGTATTACTATCAACTTCAACAAGATATTTTACAGCAGCTTTTTTGTTTAAAAAAAATCACCTCCTGAGCTTGTAACTTATAAAGACTATCCTTAGCATCTCTCAATAGTGAAATTATCATAAAAAGGAGTAAATTGACATTGAGTCTCAATGGTGTTAACAAACTCTTCAACATTTAAGATATTGGAAAAAAGATTTGTAAAAACATAATGATTCCACCAATTCAAAACTTGCTTAAGCCATTTAAGCTTAAACCAAAACCTCCTCATACCTAAGATAGAGTTATTCGGATGTAAAGGAGCCTACCAATTATCCTGTAACAAATCCATAAAAGAATCATGGAGCAACCACATGTTTAGAAATCTAAATTAAGAAGGAAAATTAATATGCCTAGTCTTAAGAGAGATGAGCAAAAGAAAATGATCAGAAAGAGTTCTACTCAAATGTTCAACATAAGTAGAATTAAAAACAGCCAGCAATCATTAAACAAAACCCAATCCAACCTTTGCCATAAATGACCACGGTTCCAAGTAAACTTTTTACCATAAAAACCAATATCCACTAAGTTGCAATCCATAATCATGTTCTTAAAATCTTCCATAGAATGATAGATGGGGGAAGATCCCCCTAAATGTTCAGCAAGAGTAGAAATAGTGTTAAAATCCCCTCCAATATGCCAAGGCCTAATGAAATTAGTATGAAACTAAATAAGTTGCTCCCATAACACTTTCTCTAAATAAAGGGAAGAGGTCGCATGAACAAAAGAAGCATAATAATAAGAATTAAAACCTGAAAATTACAATGTAAAACTTGAGTGAAATCTCCAATAACATTAATATGAATAGGGCCCTTCCAAAGAACCCAACTCTTGTTAGCAACATTAGAAATAGCATGTTTAAAGCCCAAAGATCTAGCCATACTACTCAATTTAGCAGAAGAAATAAAAGGCTTTTACAAAACTAGAATAGAGACACTATAAATATGACATAAATTCTTAATACGCAACTTAGAGGAGAGGCTCCCAATGCCCCTAACATTCTAGATAATGGAGTTAACCATAAAAAATTAGGTTAATGACTAGTATATGATCGAGTAATTCAAGGCGTTTCTATGTTAATATTCTTTTTTTCCTCCCTCTCTTAGTTTGGAACATGATAAACTTGTGTCATTCTCATCTTTAGAAAAAATGTTCGCCATAATATCCATGTCCTTGTTATCAGTAAAAGCATCGCTATGATAATGAATATTTAAGGAAGAATTACTCTTATTATTCAAACCTGCTTGCCTCTAAACCCGAGGCAGATCACCCTCCTCTACCAAAGTACCTTCTCCTTCGAAATTACTGTTTCTTTGGTCATTATCAACAATAGTCTCCACCAAACTGTTGGGTTGGCCACCTGATCATTCACAATAGTATGAGATTGCAACACATTAGTACAAGTAGCTTTTTATAAGACTACCTCCATATTCGAGAAATTTTGATTTGTAGCACAAGGATTAGAAGAAGTAGAAGGAACATTTTTTATAATATGAATGATAGCCAACATTTGTTCCACCAAAATTTTAGAGGAATAAGGTAAATTAGCATTCATGTTGAGATTAACATTTTGATCAATGAGAGGATCAACACCATTGTGTGAGGATGATTCAATCTGAGATTTAGTAGGCTATATAAGAACATCAACATTACCCTGTGCCATAGAACCAAAATACTCCATAATAACTAGATTATAAATGACTTTATAATGATCTCTCAAGAGATCTTCCTGAATAATGGATGGTTTGGAAGGCTCTTTCTCCCTCCGAAGGTGAGGATGAAGCCTGTAGCACTAGTTATAACTATGCCCATGCATTTTATATTGAGAGAAAAAATATGTAAATTCGCGAATTCCACTTTCTAAAAATAGCCATTTAATTCAGATCCAATCCAATTCTCATTGGGGTGTCTATTTGAGATATCTAGCTAAATAAAACATTGGCCACAGATGGACGAGAAATAGAAGCTGTTGCTTGATCCGTTTGCAATGGCCTACTAGGAATAGAAGCTATACCATATAGAATTTGCTTTTTGAAAAAATGAAGCCTTAGATTTGGAAAGGAAATCCACATAGGAGAAATAAGAGATTCCTTACGAAGATTAAAATCTGGTGTCCATTTGAGTAATCTCATTTGGCAAGCCTAAATAAAGTAAGATCTTCTGGAAAAAAAATTGACTATATTCCAAATCATTGGTCAATTGAATCACAACATATCAAAGATAAAGTAAACCAATATGGAAAGAAATGGAGAGCTTCAAATTGATGAAGAATTTACTGATAACATCTTAATTCAGACATTTGAGCAGAAATTTTTTTACTAAGGTAAGCACAAAAGGAGTAGTTAGTTGCGACACAAAAAAAATCATTAAATAATAAAGTAGGACACTCCTTAAATGATGTATGAACAAATTGAAGCTTAGGTGAAGAAGAGGAAGAGAACCAACAAGCACATCTTTAAAGGTGTGAGACTTTCCATTAGGATCCTCAGCATTCAGAGGGTGAGATGATGACGTAGTTGTCATCTCCCTGAACAATAAAATTGAAGGAAAAGATCTAAATAAAAAGCAAAACAAAAACAAATATATAAAGAGCTGCTAAACAAGTGAAAAAAAAATGGTGAAACCATGCTAGGATCCACAAAAAAGGGTCCCAGATGGAAGAACCCTAGATCGCCAAGAAAATTGGCCCTGGGAGCATGAGAGAACATAACTTTTATGTAGAGCATTTGACTGAGGAAAGAATGTCATTTTACAGGGAACCATGAAATAATCCCCCAATTGTCCCCAAAAGATTCAAACCTGAGAGTTTTCCACAGTTTTTGATTTTTTTGCTCCATCAAAACCACCCCCCCATTAGACATTTATTATCTTTTATAATTTACTTTCAAGTTATAGAGCAGCCTCAACTTTCTTGGCTCCTGTACAATTCCAAAAATAAGAGAAGTCATTGTTTAAAGATGGGAGAATTACTCCCATTCTTTTTTGGATTTACAACCTATCATTTCCTGTTTTTAGACAGATATACAATGACCAAGAGACTTCACTTCTTTAGAGAAGTTTTTACCTTTTTACCCAGATGAAAGAATTGTCAGCAATTAGCCTTAAACTTCAGCTCCTTGGATAAAATGAAATTTCATCTGTATTCACTGAAGTATAAGAAGCCCTCCTTCTCTTTATGATTCCAATCTATAGCAGATTCATTCAATAATACCGACAGCTATTGACAATTTCTCCTTCTAACAACATCTAAAGTAGCCAAGTTAGCCTCCTTTATGTTCACATGTTCTCTTCAACTAGCATGGATAGCTTCTCAAATTTATGTGTTCCAGAATAATAGCAGCTGTAAGAGAATCCAGATATTTGTAAATTGCCAGAATTGTCTTTAATCTGGACTTTGCTGGAGCAATTTGAATTTCAAATGATATCCGTCTCAATGGAATTTTGATTCACAATTCCATTTTTTATAAAAGGAGCCAGATCATCTTTAGGAATAGCCTCTTAGGAATAAGATCTTTCTTCATAATAGAGATTTTAATTCTAAGAGAATTTTTTTTTCACACAATTAATCCTGTGCCTTTTCTTGCCATAATTGACTAGGTCCATTTTCATCTCCATCATCAGCTGCCTTTTCCACAAGCCACTTGAAACAGAGTCTTTTTTTGGATTTTCAGTTTGTGTACTTTCATTATCAACAGAAATGGTTTCCTTTGGAACAAATGGTCCATCAATACTTTATCCGATTTGTGATCAATAAACCACATTTGGAAACATAATGTTAGTAATGCCTTCATAGAGGATTTTTTGAAAGAATTTGCCATTCAAGCCTTCCACCCACACGATTAGGAAGTTTCAAATCCAGGAACACAACACAAATTCTCAGCAAATCCTCTTCTCACCATTGTGAACATATTCCATCTAGGAGTAAGGTTTACCCACAAGAGAAGCTATCCTGCATAATTCACCTTCATCCCCAGCAGTGCAGTGGTAGGGTTGGGAAGTCTGATCCATAAAGGAGTTGAAATGCCTTTAAGAGAATTGGGATTAAAATGCGAAGACCATTTGTCTAATCCAATCACTTGGCCTTTCACAAGCCAAGGTCCACCAGTATAAAATTTTTCAGGAACAATTTCATTTTCAAAAGCACAAAGTACCCACCGAGGCCTAATCCTGTAATGTGAAAATTGCCAAAATGACTCCAATGTCTCGTTAATTCAAAACAAATAGTTGAAAGTAATTGTTTTCCCCAAAAATCTTCACACAATACCTCTCAATTTCTTTCTCAGCATGGAGTTTAACTATAAACCATCATCAGATAAAAATTTTCCCAAGCCCAATTTTCCACATTGATATTATCTTTCATTTCCAAGCATTAGCGACCTTGGCATTGTTGTCTTCAGTTTCATGTCGGCAAATTATTCTGTGGAGCAGTATATGTTGTCTTAGGATCCTCAATAAGATCCTTATGTAGAATATCTATCATCATCTGTCTCATGATTTGCTCCCTTAGCCGGGAGCAAAGTTCATTTTTCCGAACCGGAGAAGAAGCAGAGAAATGAGTTGAATACTTTATTTGAGCAAATTTTCAAACCAGATGAGGAAGAACCTCCAATTTAAGACATCTTTAAAATTACCTCTGAAAGATTCGAAATAGAAGAATTCCACATCGAATTCAATTCCTTAGCAAGATTCCTTTTCCTTTGCCCTGGGACGGATATAGGGGCTTTCTTCATTGTAAACCCTCCTTCATTAATAACCAAAAGCTTCTCTCTTTAAATATCCTTTCACTTTGTTGGTTGAACAATCCGTTGCTTTAGAACCTCCATTAAAAACTTCAGACGAATTCCCTTGATGGTACCGATAGAGCTTATGTATGTTTAGCCCAAACACTGTAGAAGTAAGATGCTTTCCCCATGATAGCCGCGAGAGTCCAGATGGAACTCTCGCTGGCGTCCAAACTCTGCCGGCGTCCAGATCACCGAGAAAACACGAAGAGATAGATGCCGCGAAATTTCAGGAACCGATAAAATTCAAAAATTCAAAAATTTCACTCTACTTAAATTGTACGTTACAAGAAGCAGAAATCCATTCAAAACTTGGTTTTAAAATAAAATATATTTATAGAATAATAAATCAAAATAATTAGTTTATGATTTATGAAATCCAAATCATCCTTTGAAAAATATTAAGTGACACATGAATTCTTCTAAGATTTTAAAAATTTGAAAGAGAAGAAGCTTTTGCTTGTTGGGGCTCATTTATGCCTTTGTCAATTGATGATTGTTCTTGCGCTCTTTGATTTTTGAATACATTATTGTTGTTATTTTTTTTTTATTTGGCATCATGGCAACTTTTTTATTATTATTTTGCAAACTAGATCCCTTTTTCAAAATTCTTAAATATTCTCAGTGTGATTATATCTTTCAGATAAGAGAAAAAACCCCACTCTCTAATGTAAAGGAAGAATGAATCACAAAATAAAATAAAAAATCATTTATAAATCATATGTAGAAATACAAAAAATCTAAAAAAGTAATATAAAGACTTTGAATATTAGATCTATAATAGATAGTAGCAAGATTGAAAGATCCCAACAGAAAAAAGTTGTTAATTTGGATAGTTTTATTTAGAAAAGAAATTACGTCACCAAAAGAAGTTAGAGGAAAGGGAAACAATCCACTGTTTCTCCCTTTAAACTGGATTTAGGAATCAACCATTGACTACAAATTTCAAAAATAAAAATAAGGCATAAGATATCAATTCAGCAGTGATTAGAAATGAAAATTAAAATAACAAAAGAAAATAAAGCAACCGAAGTGAATCAAATGAAAAACTAAAATAAAAAATATTAAAAGAAGAAAAAAAAGTAAACAACAAACAACTACAATTTAGAAATCAGTAAGAATCAAGTTCATGCATTTAAGCCAATCACATCCACCTGGTCCTTAAAGTGCTGAAAGTGTCAAAATGCTACTAGTTAATTAAAGATGTCAGCTAGTGTGATTCTTAATTGTCATATGGTGTAACTCAATGTTTCCCTTGGTCCACATAGTCTCTTAATAAAGTGATTCCTATTGTCAATGTTCTTAGTCCTTGAATGTGGATAGGAATTCTAAAAATGCATAGGCACTAGTGGTTGTCACAACAAAATTGAGATTGTGCCTGCAGATAACTAAATCCAGAATTTGGGTTTCAACCAAAGGACTTGGACACATAACTCCCTAAGGCATGTAGTCAGCTTCAGTAGTGGAGAGTGCAATAGAGTTTTGATTTATACTAAACCAAGAGACTAAAGATTGTCCTATGAATTGGCAAGTTCCAGAAGTGCTCTTTCTTGCCATCATACATCCTACAAATAAGAAACAAAATATCCAATACTTCTCAAAAGAAGTACTGTGCCTATGATACCAGATTCCAACATTTTGAGTCCCTAGAGAAATCTAAGAATTCTCTTAACTACTGTTAGGTGGGCTCTTTAGGATCAGCTAAAATCTAGCACAAAGGTAAACACTAAATGTATATAAGGTCAGCTAGTTGTTAGGAAATAAAGATCCATCATTCCTCATGATACTTCTTTTGATCAATAGACTTTCCATTTGGGTCCTTATCCAACTGAACCTGGAGGTAGGGAGTATATAATTGGCTTGTTTTATCCATTTCAATTTCATCAAGATGTTCTTTATGTACTTTGATTGATTTAGAAAGATTCCATCATCTAATATTATTATGTTAAACCCCGAAAAGTAGACAACTCTCCCACATACTCATCTCAAACTCCTATTATTTTAAGAAAATCATCATATAGCCTTTTATCAGATGAGCCAAATAGTATATCATCGACATAGACCTGAATAATGAGTGATCTATCTCAAATTTTTCTCAGAAAAAGGGTGGTGTCCTACGTTCGCCCTTAATAAACTCCTCTCTAGTAAGAATGTGCTAAGCTTCATACCAAGCTCTAGGTGCCATACTTTAATCCATATAAGGATTGTTTTAATTTATTAACATGATTTGGAAATAATAAGAACTCTCAAAACCTAGGGTTGCTCTACAAATATATTTTTTTATTTACACCATTAAAAAGGCACTCTTAATGTCCATTTGGAAAAGCTTAAATCCCTTATAACAGGCAAAGGCTAGTAGCACTCGAATGGCTTCAATTCTTGCTACAGGGATAAAGGTCTCCTCAAAATCAATACCTTTTTTTTTGGTGTACCTCTTTAGCCACCAATCTTTGCCTTATTCCTAACCGCCACACCAGAATCATTCACTTTATTCTTAAAGACCATTTAGTTCCAACTAACATTTTGTTCCTTTGGTCTTTCTATAACTCCCAAAATTTTCCAAACAAATTGATTTAATCCTCCTTGTATGATAAGATCCAAAACTCATCATGAAAGGGCTTGATTGATGTCGGTGGGTTCAGCATAGAGTAAAGCAGTTGTTCACTTCCTTCCTCAGTCCATGCCTAGCCTAACTACCTTCTGAAGGGTATCCTAAGATCAATTTCTTAGGGTGACTCGAAGAGTACTCCAATCTCTAGGCAAGATGTATGAGGTTTCAACCCTTCTCCAGATCTTACATTTTCTACTCCTGTGTAATCTCACATACTCCTTTAGTGTTTTGGTGGCTATACCCTCTTCTCCAGATTTTTAACTCCTGGGTATCTCTCCAACTTCATCTTCATCCTCAACTCTATACTTCTTAGAATCAGATTCACAAACACTATATAAGTAGTCTCCTCTACCACCAATGTCCGCTACTAAACACCCTAAGGATATCCCCACACTTGAATGACCTTAAAACACTACATTAGATTTGGTGCAAATTTCCTAAGGTGACTTCCATTATTAAGAATAAACCTACAGCCAAGAGACATAGAAGGTGGGAAAGGTTGGGTTCCTCTACCTTAAGGATCTCATAGAGTGTCTCTATCAAGTTTGGTTCTAACATTTCACCCTATTAAACCATAATATGCTGTTTTTATCGCATCAGCCACAAAGTATTTTGGAAGTGAATACTCAGCAAGCATGGCTCTAACGCTTCAACTAAGGTCTAGTTTTCCTTTCAGCTACCCGTTCTGCTGAGGGTCCTAACGCTGAGAATATGACTAATGACCTTATCCTCACAAAAGTTTCCAAATATCTCATTTTAAACTCTCCCCCATGGGTCACTAGGATGGTCAAGATACTTAACCTAGCTTTTTTTGAATCCAAAGTGAAGAAGGATTCTAAACTTTATCAAAAAACTCTTCTTATGTGACAAAAATCTAATCCAAGTTAATCTCGAGTAATCATCAACAATCATAAACCCATAAACTTTTCTCATAAGCTGATAGTGCTAATGGGTCCAAAACAATCAAGTGAAGGACTATGAAGTTCTAGAGTGCAAATGTTCTTAATGGAGTTAAAAGGGATTGGACTTGCTTTCCTAATTGGCGAGCATGACAAAGGTGGTCTTTAGAGGACTTAAGCTAGGGGAAACCTCTAATTATGTCTTTTTGGGTCACTCTCCTAAGGGTCTTCATAGTGGCATGACATATCCTCTTATGCCACAACCAGAATCATCTGCAGCAGTTTTTAAGCAATGAAGCAGCACATTCAATATTACTTAAGTCAAATCATGTAAACATTTATTAATCCACTTTCCCTGCAAAACAATGTTGTAATTTAAGCTAATAAATATAAGTATTTACCAAAAAAATTTTATGATGAAGCCTATTACGTATGCTTTATCTGAGCAAGTTGTATTTCAGTCCATCTACAAGCAAAATATTTTTATTAAAGTTCTTTGGAGTTTCCAATTATACCTGGCCCACCACTTTCCTGGTGATTATTACCTAAGAGTAACCTTGGCATCTAGTCCTGGCCTCTAACATAAACAAATTGATCTAGCATCTTTAATCATGTGTCATGAGCATCGATTGTCCATGTATCACATGCTTCACGAGTCTTTGTTGAGAGCACGCCAACAAAATCATCAAACATCGGATTTAGGAACCCAAACAAGTTTGAGGCTCCTTCTTATGGAAAAGAAGAAGCAATGCATGTGTTTGATGCTATGAATCAATGCAGTTTTTTTGTGTCCAACATCCAATGTGGTACTATGGTGAATGGTGCAAGTTTGTGCAATGTTCCTAACATGCCACATGAAAAATATTAATACTAGGAAAGAATTTACTAATCTACTTGGGTGGTGATTCTTCTTTTTATATGATGTATGCATTGTTGGTTTATTTTTTAAAAGCTTTGATTTTTCTAATTTCTTAAACTCATTTTCCTAACTCACATGGGATGACTTTAAGGAATCATGTGCATCAGATAATTCAATGCTTTTTGTTGAATGCATCAAACTCATCAAGTAATGACATGTGATTGCTAACGATTATATATTGATCTTTAAGTAAAATTTCATGCTCTTTTAACAAATTTAAGATACTCTATTTTTGAACTAGCATGAGATTTTCTTAAGTTTCCATATGATACATTGAATTTATTCAGAAACTTCAAGTAGTTGTTCATAGTTTAGTCACATACCTCTTATTGGTCACTTTTGACCAAGATGATCGTCTATCATCAAGCACAAGTTTGTGTTTTCCTCTTCAGCTTCAATCTTATAGGAGGTCCGCTGTCAGAATTCGCCCATGAATGCCTTTTAGAACTTCTTCTTACCATTTTTGAACTTGGGTTTCTCCTCAACCTTCTCCTTATTTGGGCGAGCCTTAAGAGTAGTACAATCAGCATTAACGTGTCCTGGCTTCCTTAGTAGCTTTTTGAATTGCCCTTATGATTAAGATAATAACATCATTTTTAGACCTAGAAGAATCAGTGTTCGGTGTTGTTGGCCTTCATTGCATAGTTTTTTCCATCTTTTTATCACTTGAATCAGATTTATTTGATTTACCCCTTGCTCATAAGCAATAGTGATCTAAGTAAGTTATCAATCAAATAAGTATCAAATCTTTAGATTCAGTAATCTTTGCATCAAAAAGAGAAATCATCTTAAAATCTTATCACTATTTTAGTATATTGAGTTCTCCTAAGTCATGCAAAGCGGTCACAATTTAAGAAAAATCTTATATATATTTCAGAATTTAATTCAGAAGATTTCTATATAAAAAAGTTGTAATTCATGCAATAAAATATTCAATCGAGATTGCTTTAACTTCTTTGTTCTCATAAGTTATACACAATTTATCCAAATTCTCTTACAGAGTACAAGTTAAAACTACGACATGTATCTCAATTTTAAAGTATAGAAAAAATTAGTCAAACATTTGCATTAAATAATGCTAAATCCCTATCATCAAGAGTCCTTCAGTTGAAAGGAAGTGGAATAGTAACACCATTAATTTACCATTCGGAGGTGTATAACCCATCTTTAACAAGCATCCAATGCAATAGACAATCGAGTGAAAAAATATAGGCATAAAAGTTTTCCAAAAATCAAAAAGAATATTGTCAAAGAAAAGTAGTCGGTTAATAGAATACCCTTTCATAGTAATTAATTATTGGAGTAACGCCATAGATCAAAATTCAAAAGTTTTCAAAAACTTGATTTTTATGATTCCCACTTTGATACCACTAAAAGTTCATTAAGGTAGTTAAGCCCTTTTGAACCTCCAAGGCTAACCAGAGGGGCGGGGGAAGGGGAAATTGGTATTTTAAAAAATCATTCAATCCATAACAGAAACTCAAACCAAAGTTCACCATGAGAAAAAATCCCAGTACATAAATTAAATGTGAAAAATAGTAATACAGACCACAAGATTATAGTGTTCACTCAACTCTGACCTATGTCTACTCCCCGGAGGCGCCCTCCAAGTATTGAACTGAACCAGTGTCTCTCTTTTTGGCCCCCACAGCAAGGTGAAAAAAGTTTTATAAAACCTCTTTTTTTTCCACCGACATCAGTGAGGCAGAGAACCCAACTTCTTTTGCTTCCTCCTGAAGAGGTAGATGAACCTTGACGATCTAACTAAGTTCACCTCTCTCTAACCTCAACGATTAAGGGACGATGATCGAAGAAGGATGTACTTGGATTCCTTTTCTTGGAGAAACCTTGTGAAACCCCCTCACAAACACACGGGATCCTCTCTCTCTCCCTCTCTATCTCCCTCTCCTCTAGACCTCTCAGGTCAGATAATAGCAAAAGATAGCCCTCTTGGGTGAAATAAGAGAACTTATAAAGAAGACTTCAGAAAGCTCCTTAATTGCAACCAACCGCCTTTATCATCTTAGCACGATCTAGAGACAATCAGCCAGGAGATAGTATAATTTTAGCTCAATCAGCCAGGATTATCAAGGACAATCAGATGTTTTTGTTCCTATCATCCAGGATTGATAGTATATTAACTAGTTTGATTTAGTTCAATTCATTGAATAACATCCATACATTGCCCTGGTGGATGTTTGGATGATGTAAAAATTGCTATTAATCACCCAAAAAAGATCTCACGATCAGTCCAGGATGACTAGTAAAAAAAAGAAAATAACGACTAGACCATCGCATTGAATGGGCATCTAATGATGGAAAATGACTTGATCATCCAGGATGATAGTTATTGTCCCGAATGATTAGTTTAATTTAACCGTATCATCCAGAGAACACCCTGAAAGATTTGACCGATTAAAACATCGTCCAGGAAGAAAAAGGTATCATTTAACTGATCATCCAGACGAACCTACAATCTTTCAGATGATAGATTATTCAATCAGTCCATAATTATTTCCTTAATCACTAGTTTAATATGACATAATTTTTGTGCATCGTTCTATGTCCAAAAAAAATATAACATGCCTTAACTAATTTGGCGGACTGATTATTTCTTATTTGGCTGTTATCCCAGGACGATTAATAACATTAACCATGATGATCTTCTTAATGATGTTGCCTTAACCAAGATTCTCTCAATTTAGGGTTTCTATTTTTAACTGATCATCCAAGGACGATATGACGGAACATCTAATGACGTATGTGATAAAAAACATAGAAAGTTTAAAACACCTCAAAATTTTTCCCTTAATGTAATGTGTTAAGTTACTTAAGTATCAGGGAACCGCATAATTTTACATTGACTCAATAAAAGGTAAAAGATATATAAACTGACTCAGACCTAGTTTACACCCAATCTTGAGGCTGTTTCAAATATAGTTTTGATTCTTGTGATACTGAAGTATTAATAGGCAAGGCAGTCATAAAAAATAGAAGTATTTGCTATCTTCAAAATTTTATTTCCTGAAATTAAATATGCAACACTTATCATATGATCTTAGATATGTATAATACATTTATTCAAATTAGAAATCATACATGCTTTAGGTAAAAAATTTCAAAATTTGAAAAAGTTAATAAACTAAATCTACTTTGTCTAACATGATAAGTTTGATGCAAAAAAGTTTTTGCTATTTATGATTGAAATTATTTTAATGAATATTCAATTAATAATTTGATTGGCTCACTCATTACTACAGTAAACTTTATTGTCAAAAACTTTTGATGTAGGTGAAAAGATAGAGCTAAACGTGAAGCACACGGAGAGACGTGGTATTAGTTTGTGACAAAAGCTGACTTATAAAGCAAATTGGAAAGCCCCACTAAAGCATAAGCAACAACAAAAATGGAAAAATGAAGGTAAAAATGATAAGAATATTAAGATTTCTATTCTTCTGATGTTATTTCTTTGATGTAGGAATCCTGAACATATAAAAAAATTAGTACCCTAATTTAGAGAACTCTTCTTGTAAAAGAAAATGAAAATCTAAGAAAAATGTAAAAAGGAGAAATAATGAAAAGCAAACAAACTCTTGGCAGGCCTACTTCTGAATTATCAAATTAAGAGCAAGATGATATTAAAACCCTGTTTGTGTGTTTATTTATTTGTGTTGCATTTTGTTTTTGTTTATTTTTAAGTGTTTTTTTGTTTCTTTTGATATTATTTTTGCTTCATTTTTGATTTGCATTGATTTTTTTTCAAATTGGTTTTTATACCTTTTTTGTGAAGTTTTCTCTGATCAAAAACATATATCACCTTTTTGGTTTTATAAACACTTTAGAAAATCAAATCATTTTTTCTAAAAAGAAAACCCTACTCTTACTTTTCTTGAATTTCTTATGTAATTGTTGGTTTGACTTCTCTAAAAAATAAACAAAGGAAGAAACTCAAGATTTTGTCTCCTATCTCTTTTTCTTAAAAATGTTATTTTACTTTTAATTCAAAATCTTCATCATAATTATAAATTGAATTTTTGAAATTGAACTTTTTTATCTCCCTACATTTTGTCTATCGTATAGGAATCTTTGCAAGTTTTTAAATCCACCTCATAATTTCTTAATCAAGAGTTTATTATATCAGTAGAATGGTTTGTTTTAGTTTTTTAAAATTTCAGAAAGGTAACATATTTGATTGAAAAAAAGTAGCCTATGATGCTAAATCAAAAGATGCACAATGATGCCAAATTGAGAAAGATACACAAAGTATTTCAAAAATTAAAAACGCACAAATAATGCTAGACAACAGATAAAAGAAACATAAAATAAGCCCCAAAAAAATAAGCTTACCTTTCTTTACTTCTTAAATTTCAACGAAAACCTTATAATTTGATATTTTCGATACTTGAGCAAAAAATCATGATTCCTGATTCACTAATTTTTGCATTAATCTCCTATTAGATATGTTCATAAAGGAGTTTTTGAAAAAATTAGTGTTTCTTTTCTTTTTAATTTGATCCTCGATTTAGATATTGGATTAAAAAAAATATTTTTGGGCCTTAAAAGAACTTGAGCTTGGATAAAAAAAAATATTCTGAATTTCTAACATTTGGGTTATGGCATTGTCAATACATTCCTTACTAAGTTTTTTGAATAAAATCAAGAGATAAACTTTCTCATTTAAGAATATTTGTATTTTTATCAGAATAGGGATCATTTTATTCTTTAAATATTTTGTATTATTTGTGCCCCTCCAATTTTGATAATGTCAAAGGTGTAGAAATGTATTTGTTAGATTTGTATCTATTTTTTTGTGTAACTTTTTTAAAATAAAAATAAAAATTTTTTTTTTTTCTGATAATTTAAAATTATTATTTTATAATGGGGAGATTAGGAGAAAAATGTTTTTCAATTTTGCAGGTCCAACCAGTAATATTTGCCACATCAACAAAAAGGGGAGGATTGTTGGAACTCGAGCTTGATTTTATATTTTGTTATGATAACAAAAATGTGGCTAAGATTATGTTTATCTATTTATATTTGTAATATATTTAATTGTGGTTTATACTAACTTTTTAGGATTACGATGCACCATTCATGGCTCAAGATTTAGTAGATTAGGTTTTTTGTAAATCACAGTGTACTTTTGATTTCTTGAGTCATTACTGTAAGGGTGTATGCTTGCTTAGTAACCTTGCCACAAACACTTGGGGGAATAATTTTGTCTATTGTTAGTATATATTCTTCTTTGATCACATTGTCCGGGTTGATCCAAAATCATCCTGGATGATCATTTAAAAATAGAAACCCTAATTAGGGCATCATGGTTATGGCAGCCATAATCAAGCGAATCATCCTGGATGATATTATTACTCCCAGGATGATAGGCTCAATTAAGAAAGAATCAGCCACCAGATCTATTTAGACATGTATTATTTCTAACATCATCCAGGACATCTTTCTATATTATGTAGGTAATTATGCATAAATTAATCGGTAAATTAAGGAAATAAATTAGAATTATGATTGCTCAATCATATCATCCTGGAGATCAGTGAACAAACCATAGTTTTATTCCTGGATGTTCAAATCGGCATGGCTCCATCCAGAGCGATGCTCTGAACGATATGTGCCTTTTTGAAATAATCAGCCCAAATGATCATGAAATCGCTCAGATATACGTTTACTTTTCCACATCCAAACATACAATCTTCGGCAATGTTGTGGATGATGCATAACGATTTGAACTAATCGTAAACAGTGATATTATAAGACGAATCAACCTGGACGATAAAGTCGATTAGTGCGACAATAGAGCAATTTGGTAGTTCTTCAATTTAAGACCCTCTTATTTATTACAAGTCAGTAGTCATTGGCAGCATTGAATTTCATGTCTTCTGGATAGGTGGGAAACCTAAGAGAGAACTTAAAAGGGAGAGTGGTTCAAAGAGTAAGTTTGAGAGAGGGAGAAGATTTTGGAAGGGGTTTCAGGGTGTGAAGTAGGGTTTCAAGCAATACGGTTTTCTTTTTCTCGTCTCCGGTAACATGCACCTTAGAACCATCAGATTCAAGATTCGCTGAGAAAATTTTTGAAGAAGAAGACTCTTTGGTGTCAAAGACCCAGCCACTCTACTGCATCGAGGAAGGAGGAAGTGATTTTGAAAGGTTTTCTTAGCCTAGTTTTTTTTGAAGAAATGCATATTGCATTAAAAAGAAGAAACAACTATTACAAACTAGAAAGCATGAGCAACAGTTAAAAACTATCATGAGGATATGCGATCCACTAAATTTCATTTTTAGATCTATTGGGGTGATGGGGATATCAAATATTAAAAACAACCTAAAAGGTCGGTTTAGTATCCCAGAGTTCCAATATATAGAAAATGAAAACCTAGTAAAAATCCCACATTTCATTACAACCGTTCAAGAAGGAAGAAAAAACCTATAAAATACCAAGCAAATGACAACTGCTACAAGAAAATAAAAAGAATGCTAACAACCAGCTGTCCAACTTCTACCAGACCTGCATCATTAGTCTTAGGGTCCAACAAACTTCAGTCATAATAGAATATCTGCTGATACACATCCGCCAACCATCAACATTCATCATGATCAAACTAATCAACATCGACAAAGCGATCACACCAACTCGCCTACCTCAAGAGCTCAAGAGTCGGCCTCTTCATAACCAAAGTCAAACGAACTAAAAATCACCACCACAACATCATACTGGCAAGAAAAAAAACCGTAATTATCCAATCCTCAAGTCTTAAATAAATAAGACTTGTTCCTTCAAAGACCAAAATAGCTAACCATCTAAGTCTAGATGGGTAAGACTCCCATCTAAAACTAGCTTCAACATTGATAATTTTTTTATGATAATCTAAAAAACAACCAACAATATAGTAGCATTCAATAACTCAGGCTTCAACCATAGCATTTACTCGATTCTATCTTCCTTTTGAAATCTATACAAATTCATAACTAAACTAAAAGCAACATTACTCCATGCTTCTTCAGAAAACTAAAAACTTCTCTGCACAACAAGAAATCACATCCTTCCCATGATTCCAAAAGTGAAAATACGCACAATGTTCTTCTAATTGATTTGATAATTCTCGATTGAAAGCCTCATCAAAAAACTACCAGGTTTCAAACATCAAACCAGAAAAAATCTAGCTCCAAGATTGAATCAAGGCTGTTTACAAATCCATACATAATCACGCAACAAAAACCACAAAACTTCTCAAGACTTATCAAAGCAGAACAACACGCCACAAGCCGCTTTGGTTAAATGATTTCCCATAGACTCAAAACTTAAAACGACCACCAAACAGAAATTTATATAAAAAAAAACTCAATCCACCATCGAGCAAACAAAAATCCTCGTCAAAGAACACATCGATATGTAGTAAACTTCCAACTTCAATCAAGAAAGGAAAATCTGAATAATAAACCCAGATTATTCTCAATCTGATTGATGGAGAGCTGCAGTCAGCTTAAGGAAATCACATTCTCACTCTCTCTCCACCCTCTCCTGCCTTCTATCCAAAGGAGAAACTTAGGCTGACAGATATCCACCAAACTCCAAAGCTTCGATAAAGCATCAAGATCACCTTTTTTATGCCAATAATGCCAAGGAGGTTATTAGTCATTACCTCCACAAGAATGCAAAAGAAGCTAAGATTTTTTAAGAACACCAGGAGATCGCCCGCCTCGCAAAAGTGGGCCAAAAGAAAACCTCTGCATGAAAAACCATCGCATAAATCACCTTCTATGCAAAAACTAACCAAGGAACTTCGTCGGCCATACCAGGCCGATAGAGATCCATCGAATTTGAAAGCCCGCAAAATGCCTCAGCTTCGCTCGCCTCGCCCGCCTTCCGCCCGCCTCGCCCGCCTTCGCTTCGCTCACCGATTTCTACCTTTCTCTTGATTTTTGCTTCTTTGCATAGTTTGTGGGGCTAAAGGAGAGTCAATAATGGTTAGGTGCAATACTAGGAGTGTGCCTTCGAAGAGTGGATGTAGGTCAAGTTGGACTGAACCACTAAAAACTGATGTGTCTTTCCTTTATTATTTTTGCACTTTATTTATATGATCAATTGCTTTGGTGAAATACTGGATTAGGAATTATTATTATATCTATCATATTTTTTATGAGATCTAAAAAGATATTTCATTTATTTAAAGAAGTTTAAAATATCTAATTCACCCCCCTCTTGTTAGCCAAAGGACTAGTTCACATAATTGCCTAACATCCGACAGACAAACTTCACAATTGCTTAGGCTAGCTTTAGGTTTAATCTAGTGACTTCAGAGAAATTTTCTCCTTCAAGAAAATTTTACCCAGTGGAGGGGTGGTATCAAGACATGAACTTTATATGTGAATGATCATCGAATCATACTCGAAGTCACTGGTGACCTTACATAGATAGCTAGGAAGCAAAGGGAAGGATAATCTCACACTTAGAAGGAAAAAAAAGAGATAGCTAGCATGGTCCTTAGGCATCTAGTTAGTTTAGGGAGGCCTTAAAGGGTTCAAAGAAGAGCTCTTAAAGTTCACATACTTAGGTTTGATCTAGGTTTAAGGGTTAGCTCAACCCATGAGTTTATATTCTTATAATTATCAAGAAATGGTGGATTTTTACTACAATATGGGGGTAATGACATGAGAGTGGTATATGAGAGTTCCTAGCCCAAGTTTAAAAATCCATTATGCTGGGCTCTTAATAAATGCAAGCTATCTTAATTTTATGCTCTATGGGTGACATTGGGCTAAACTAATGTGTTGAATCAGCTCAGGCGAAGGGCTAGAATGAACAAGAAAAACTAATGCACTATAGAAAAATGTAATGTAAATGCTATTAGGGTCAATTGAGTCAGATATGAATTTAGTTCAATGCATGGTGATTTGACCAATTGGGAAAAGCAAGTGGCTAGCCCAATTGGGCTACAACGAATGGGTCATCTAGGTTTGCTCCTAGGATCCTATGGATAGCCATAAACTCAAAAGGGTTTAATTATGGTTAGCCAATGGATTTGCAATAGAGTTTATTATATGCAGTTTCACAACCTAAATTGACTAGTCAACTAAGTTGACTTAAATTTGGGTTTGGTTCATTACATTCAAAATGCTGTGTTAAACACTTTTGATGAGTTTCAAGGATGGGGAAGCATGTATTTCTATTTTTCCTAGAAATGTGTATCGCACAAGAAAGACTGCAGAAGATATTGATCGTAAATAAAAGTCTGTTTACGAAAAACAGAATAGATATTCGTATTCATATACATAAGAATTATGTAGGAACCAAAAATAATATTTCTTCTTTTTTAAATACATAAATGGATTTCTTTGAAGTAATGAACTATTCAAATTATGATATCGTCGAAAAACAATCACATTGTATGAGATAGCATGTAAAACCTATATGGATGCTTTTGGGTCAACTAGGCTGACTTAAATTAACTAGGTCAACCCACGAGCAAGGTTGGGCTTAACCCTTTTTAAATGTTGTGTTGTAACACATTGGAAGGGTTTCATGCAATGGTAAAGCTTATATGCTATGAAAGTTAGTTTTAGGGTTTAATGGTTATATATGTCAGCTTGATTGACTTGGTCAATCAGTGGAGGGCAATCAGAGATGACATAGCTTGGATTTTAGTTAATGCAGAGCAAATGATATCAAAACTGTTAAAAAGTTTTTATGATATAGCTTAATTGAGCCATGTTAGGTTTAAGGAAATTTAATTACAAGATATAGGTTTTTAGGGTTTATGGCCAACAACAGTTTATGTTGGTTTAATGAATCAAGCTAGGTTATAATCTTGATCAGCGAGTTTGGAGAGGCTTTTAGGTCAAAAAATCATAATATGCCTTTTTTGGACATGATATATACATTATATAAGGTTTTATAACTTGTAAAGAATGCTTTTGATTTTACGTGTTAGGGATCCTAAAATGCCTTACAAATTATGTGTTTTCACCCTAGTGACATGCCTACAATCAATATACAAGTAATATATAAGAATCAAAGATCAACTGTTAGGTTTTAGGGAAATGAAATTTCGCCAAATATGTTATGCACCAAAGATTTTGGATTTGGTTTAACATTGGATTTGGAGTTTTGGGTTATCAATGAGTTAGTCAATGTATTGATTTAGATTGGTTTTGTTAGTGATTAGGAGGATTTAGAGTCCAAAATGATCAGATAATTGGTAATCCATTGATGATAATTAGTGATTGGAACATGCGATGAGTTGACTATAACTGGGACAATCAACTGATGAATTTAATGTTTGATTTAGATTTTGGTTTTGAATTGATCAATAAAGGTCAAAAATGGAGGAATTTTATCTTTACAAAGCTCATTCATTAACAAATATTATTGTAGATTATCAAGTGGTAGACAGTATGATCAAATCATAATTAAGGGTGATTATCAAGTGAGGTTTTATGTGTTAATGATCAAGGTACTATTTTTTTATTAATTATTTATTTTAAAGAAATGATCAAGGTAACTATGATAAAACAAACAAAGGGTTTAACATACAATTTGAGTATGGTTAAAAAGATTTATGGCAATGTTAACAATTTGTCCCAACAGTAGTAGGAACACCTGGACCCCAGCCCTGAGGTGAGAATTAGAAAATTATGGGAGCAATTAGATCGAGTTACTAATTTTTTTATGAGAGTAGGAGTTTCAGTTCATGTAGATGAACATACAGGAGTGACATTACCACTATAATTTCAGTTTAATGAAGATTTGTCGGGATGTTAGAAGGAGCCCTTAATAAAAATCACGATAGCTTCATTTTCTTGTTATTCTAGAGTACCCATCTTTCATTCTAAACCCAACCTGATAATGATGAGGAGGAGGAAGGGAAGAAGATAGAGCTTCAAACTGATTGTGGACAATATTTTTTCTTTTTTACTTATTTTGTTGTTGACTTTCATGGCTAGAGAGGGAGAGAAGAGAGTATGATTATTATTAGGTTATTTGTTGTGCTTATTTTTCTTTTATTTATTTTCATGTTCTTTGCTTAGGTGGAGATTCCAGTGATGTCATGATGTGGTGAATGGCTATATAGTGATTATTAATAATTTTGTGAGTAGGAAAATTGGACATGAGATTTAAGACTAGTGCATCAACCATCATATTTTCCTATTATGTTTATTAGTATATATTCATTGTCTCAGAGCTTTTTATCATTTTAATGAAAAGGAAGTTTATTTTATTTTTTCTTAGTTTATATATTTGTGATAGCCTTTAGTAACTTTTGTTCATTTTGATATTTATTTTATCATTTACATTTAATTAAATTGGGATAAAGGCTTGTGTTGTTGTTGTTGTTGTGTTGTGTTCACATTGGGATATACTCGCAAGTTCAGATGTTATCAATTTTTTCTTTGAAAAGATTTGTCAAGATTAGATGTTTGATGCAGAAGGTATCATTATTGAAGTTGATAACCTTAATGTTATGAAATTCTTTCAAGATGTCATGAATACAGGTTGACATGAAGGATGACTACATAAATCCCATGGATTTAAGATTTCTTAGTCATTCAAGCAAGTTTTATTTGTTTTTTTCTGGTAAGAGTGGTATTATAAGTAAGAGGATTTATGGCTAAGGTTCTTTTTTTTAAATTTTTTTTTGGAGAATTAGTCTAATAAAATTCCTCCTTCATTTTCTAATTTGATAAAGGAGAATTTGATAGTAATGTTCTCTATAATAAAATTTGCTAATTTTATTTTCTAAAAAAAAACCAAATAAAATAAGAAGAGTTGCAACTGACTCTCAGTAGAATTAAATAACTAAAAAAATAGAATCAACTTCAATAA
Source organism: Dendrobium nobile (assembly GCA_022539455.1). NCBI lineage: Eukaryota > Viridiplantae > Streptophyta > Magnoliopsida > Asparagales > Orchidaceae > Dendrobium > Dendrobium nobile. The sequence goes on from CM039723.1 coordinate 48,207,337, forward strand.
TAATATTAGTTAAATCTAACAGGTGCAAAGCCTTAATCCATAGAGAAAGCTAGAGTGACAGCTTTGTTAACATCATAATTCTACAAGGACCAGTAAAAGCCATAATGAAGTTACTCATATAATCTCTGATATCCCCAGTAAAAGCCATATGAAGTACTCATATATCTCTGATTCCCCAGCACAGGCTGAGAGGATGCAAAACAAATACCATCCCATTAAGTTTATATAATTAAATAGGGGTTTGGTCCAACAAATAAGCCTAATATTGTTAGGAGGAGGTTCCTCCTCAAGCTTACATAACTAAAGCAGGAGAAATAAAAATAAGTTCTTAAAATTCTTTTGAGAAGTATTTAACTAAAATAAAGAGCAGCCACCTCTTCTTTAACATTTTTGAATAATCCTCTGGTGGTTCATCCAACCTTATATAAACATAGAATTAATTTTCTATCAACACCATAAATACCAAAGAATAAGAGAAGAATCATATTTCTATATGACTTTAGACTTGTTAACCATCAATTAAGTAAGGCAAACATAGACATTTTAGCATTAAAACAATTCAATAGAACATACGTCAAAGTAAACCAAGTTATAAAGCTAAAGGATCGAAAAGAAAAACATGATGCATGGTCTCTAAATGATAACAACATTGCCATTTGGAGATAAAAATAAAACCTATTCTAGTAAAATATCTTTGGTTGGGATAAGCCAGTAAAATCTCCAAATAAGTTATGCCACAGTGGAAGGAATACTTTAATGACAAATTAATGGAAAAGTATTGATAGCCTCATTCTTGGCTCTAATGGCATGCCAAGCATCCTTGAGTCTACAAGTACCATCTTAGGATCAACCACATAAACATAACATCAAGAGCTTCCATATTAAAAACAAGATTCAAATTGTTGAATATTAGAACAAGAATAACATTGACATCTGTCATAATCCCAATAATTATCAAAAAAGAAAAAGTTCACCCTTACTACCAAATTGGAAGAAGATAAGGGAGTCAATGGATTGTCTCCCCAACCAATGATCTTGCTAAAAAAAATGACACCATCCACCAACCCACATAAGAAAGGGTTCACCAACCCATTCAAATTTGCAACAACTTTTCCAAACCTAAAATCACTTTGACAAAAGTAACAAGTAGAGTCGTATGTTTACCCCACACAGTACTTGGAAACACATAAAATTAGCCCAAAAATTCACTTGAGCACGAAAGTAGTACCTCAACTTGAAAGAAAAAATATAATCCAAATCATTCATACTCTTAAAACCCAAAGCCCCTTCATCCAAAACACAACCACATATTGTCCCAAGAAGGCCAAATGTTTTTTGTAGTTGGTACTAGCTCCTTTCCAAAAAAATTTGTTAAGAGTTTTTCTCTCTTGTTGCAAACCAAGCTTAGTTGGAAGAAGAGTTTAAAAAATAAATTGGCAAAGAGCAAAGAACACTACTGATTACATAAATGACCCCAATACTCATGAACTAGAATCCCAGGCATAAATTTTTGTTCTGAACCTTAGTAATTAAATCATCAAAAAGAAGGACTCTTCTTACCTTTATAAAGATGCACTCCAAGGTACTTAATAGCAAAGTTCCATGAACAAAACCAAAAGCAATCTTAATGCCAAAATATGATCATTAAGCATCTTTATTGGAAGGAATAAACAATCACTTTTAGTTTATTTTAAAGAAGACCTCTAACATCTCAATAATTAAAGAATTTCATAAGATCTTAATCCTATTAATAGAAGCATAAGTAAATATAATAAAATCATCAACAAAACAAACATGAGAAATAGCGAAACCCCCATAGTTCAAAATAGAGGCTAGGCGAATTATCAAAGGGTTGAGCAAGGCCCTAGATAAATAATCTACAACAATAATAAAAAGAGAGGTATATGGGATCCACCTTGTCAAAGATATGTGAAGATTTAAGAAACCATTACTTTTACCATTATAATGATAAAACAAGTGACAATTTTTAATCCATTCTTAATAAGGTATATAAAATACAGTGCAAACAAAACCAATTCATAAAGTTGTAATGGAAATCCCAAAAAACCACAAGTTATCAACGCCTTGGCAATATCAAGTTTTAAATCATGTTACCACCTCAAACCTTAACATCCAGATCTTGGCAAAATTCCTGTGCGGAAGAAAATCCACAATGCCCATGCCTTTAACAAACCCCATCAGATGCGTGAAGTAATTTTTAGGTAAGAAACTAGTTATATGATTTCATAAGAATTTTGGAAATCAATTTTATTAAAAAGTGCAAAAACTATTAGGTCTAAAGTCATTCCAGTGAGAAATAAAGGTTATTTGGGAATAAGTAATAAGAAGGTGAAGGTAAATAACCTTAGGAATAGAATTAACAGTAAAAAAACAATAACACAGAGTTAAAGGTCATATTCAATATATTGCCAACTATTGAAAATTTAGTAGTGGAACATTCTGACCCACCACAGAGTCACCATTCATACAAGAAAATACTTTTTACCTCCTCAAGGAGTTTTAGAGAGGAACTCAATAATCTTCAAAGAATTAGATTAGAGATAGACATCGGGGTTTATCAATCCGAGTAGGCCAAAATCTTTATTAAGACTTTTATGAAAATGATTAACTGCACATTGGCAATTTCCAAAACATCCTCAGAAGTAGAGCCATCATCATGATTTAAAATCTTAAGAAAGAGTTTTTTAGCATGCTTCCTCTTAATCAAAACATGAATACTTTGTATTACTATCAACTTCAACAAGATATTTACAGCAGCTTTTTTGTTTAAAAAAATCACCCCTGAGCTTGTAACTTATAAAGACAATCCTTAGCATCTCTCAATAGGAATATCATACAAAGGAGTAAATTGACATTGAGTCTCAATGGGGTTAACAAACTCTTCAACATTTAAGAATTGGAAAAAGATTTGTTAAAAACAAATGATTCCACCAATTCAAAACTTGCTTAAGCCATTTAATGCTAAACCAAAACCTCCTCATAACACTAAGTAGAGTATATTCCGGGGTTAAGAAGGGAATTTGGCTTTTTAAGAAACTCCCAAGCAAATTTAGCTTGAAGTGGCCCAACCTTGGAAACTGCAGAAAATAGTCCTCTACCTCCTTCATTTTTTGCTTTGCAAAGAAGATCCCAAGAGACATAATGCAATCCAATTCTCCCATTACTTTTGTTCCATATAAAGCTTTCTACACATCTTATCAAATTCTTTTAGAATTGATAAAGGAACAAGGGATATAGATGATAAGAACATGGGAAGAGAAAGAAAAGCATATTTGACTTAGACAAGTTTCCCTTCCAAAGAAAATAATTTCTTCCCCCAAGTATTCAATTTATTGGGTGCCACTTCCACTTCATAGATTATGAAAATCTGATCTAACTTTTCTTCTTTATGTTATTTTAACACCAAGGTATAAAAACTCCTTCACAACTTTGTACTTAAGAATAGAAGAGATTAAGTTCATCCTTCTCCTATCAGTGTGTTTCCCAAAGATAACCAAGGATTTGGATGAATTAACCTTTTGTCCAGTCCAATCACAAAATTTGGAGACAATTTTTTTTCACCAATTTCACCTCTTTGACAATAGCTTTGGAGAAAATAAGGAAATCATCGGCATAAAATAAATGAGAGACATTAGGAGCATTGTGAGTGATAGAAATCCCTTTACCACATCTATGAATATGGAGAGCATCTGAAAGAATTTGAGCACAAAGAATAAACAGATAAGGAGACAAGGGACAAGCTTGTCTAAAGCCACTTTTGCCTTGAATCCAATTGGTCTTCTTCCCATTGATTAATATGCAATATTTAGGATCTAGAACACATTGCATTAACAATTCTCTGAATTTGATAGGGAAATTATAGTGAATAAGAGCTTGTCTTAAAGCTTGCCATCCCATACTATCATAAGCTTGTTCCATATAAATTTTGATTGCCAATAGACCACTTTTAGCTTTAGAATACCGAAACTTATAAAAGATTTCTTGAGCCAAAAGAACATGTTCAGATAAAGAGCGGCCTTTAATAAAAGCTACTTGATCATGAGAGATTAGAGATGAAAAACTTTCTCCAATCTATTCAAAAGCATTTTGGCAATTATTTTGTAAATAGACAAGCAAAGGCTAATTGGATGAAAATTAGAAGGAAGTAAGGGACATTTGATTTTAGGAAAATTAACACAATCAAGTCTCTTTCCAAGAGTGATGCATCTTGCCGAAGTAAAAAACTGGTTAATAGCTAACCAAACATCATTATGAATAATGTCCCAATAGCATTTTAAGAAGGAAAAAGAAATACCATCAATGCTGGGAGAGATATTTTGCCTGAAGAGAATAAACTGCTTGCAATTCTTCCTTAGTGAATTCAGCATCCAACCCACTGTGGTCTTCAAACGGAATGACAGCCCGAGGAGCAGGCAATTGAGCAGTGAGCATTCTCTGTGCCGCCATTTGGAATTGAAGAATTCATAGAAAACCTCCTGAATATGGATTGGATTTTCAGTAATAAAACCAGAATTAATCTTGATATTGCTGATCCAGTTGATGTTTCTTCTAGCATTGGCAAAGGCATGAAAGAATGATGAGTTTGAGTCTCCTTCCTCCATCCACTTAGCTTTGGCTCTTTGTTTCCACCAAGAGTTTAGACGGGCTAGAGTAATGTTGAGTTCATTGATCTTGAATTTGAGAAGCTGGAGCTTAAGATCAGAAATTCTACCTTCAGCTTCTTCATTTTGAAGTTCCAAGATTTCAATCTTCAATTCGTCTCTCAACACATTGAGATTTTAAATTTTGCTTTGCTCCAGAAGTATAAAGCTTTCAAGGTCCTTTTAAATTTAGAATTCAAAGAAGTTACTGGATCAATACAATTGCCGAATCTCTAGTATTTAGAAACTACAGATTTAGCTCCATAATAAGAAGCCCAAACTTCCTCAAACCTGATTATTCTATCAAAAGCTTCAGCAGGTTTGAATATCTCCATGAGAATAGGACAATGATCCGAAGCAATACGAGCTAAGTGCTTTACACGAGCTATTTGGATACAATTGAGAGCTATGGAATTGATAAAACAACGATCAAGTTTTTCCATAATACGTGCTCCTCCCAATTTGTTGTTGCACCATGTAAATTTGGGTCCATAAGCTTCCACTTCATGAAGATCATTATTAATCAAGAAGTTCTTCATATCTATAGCACCTTGAGATAAAGAAAATTTCTTACCCCCTCTCTCTCTCTTCTCTTGTGAAAGAATGCAATTAAAATCTCCCCCACTACCATAGGAAATTCATTAGAACAATGTTTTTCCAAGCTCTCCCATATAACCTTTCTTTCTATGGCATTAATACTTCCATAGACATTAGCAATCAACCATTTGCTTTTGTTGAAAATATTTAATGAACCAAATATAAATTGGGGAGAAGTTTCTATAGCAGAGAACTCTGCTAAATCTTTTCTCCATAAAATCATCAGACCACCAGACAATCCATTACAGGGAACCATGAAATAATCCCAATTGTTCCCCAAAAGATTCAAAACCTGAGAGTTTTCCAAGTTTTTGATTTTTGTCTCCATCAAACCCACCATTAGAACATTATTATCTTTTATAATTTCTTTCAAGTATAGAGCAGCCTCAACTTTCTTGGCTCCTCTACAATTCCATAAAATAAGAGAAGTCATTGTTTAAAGATGGGAGAATTACTCCCAGTCTTTTTGGATTTACATCTATCATTTTTCCTGTTTTTAGACAGGATATTACCATGACCAAGAGACTTCACTTCTTTGAGAAGTTTTACCTTTTTACCAGATGAAGAATTGTCAGCAATAGCCTTATACTTCAGCTCCTTGGATAAATGAATTTCATCTGTTTCAGCTGTAGTAATAAGAAGCTCCTCCTTCTCTTTATGATTCCAATCTATAGCAGATTCATTCAATAATACCGAACAGCTATTGACAATTTCTCCTTCTTCAACATCTAAAGTAGCCAAGTTAGCCTCCTTTATGTTCACATTGTTCTCTTCATCTAGCATGGATAGCTTCTCAAATTTATTGTGTTCCGGAATAATAGCAGCTGTAGAGAATCCTGATATTTGTAAATTGCCAGAATTGTCTTTAACTGGACCTTGTTGGAGCAGATTTGGAATTTCAATGATATCCGTCTCAATGGAATTTGGATTCACAATTCCATTTTTTATAAAAGGAGCCAGATCATCTTTAGGAATAGCCTTCTTAGGAATAAAGATTTTCTTCATAATAGGAGTTTTAATTCTAAGAGAATTTTTTTTCATCAAATTAATCCTGTGCCTTTTCTTGCCATAATTGACTAGAGTCCAATTTCAATCTCCATCATCAGCTGCCTTTTCCACAAAGCCACTTGAAACAGAGTCTTTTTTGATTTTCAGTTTGTGTACTTCATTATCAACAGAAATGGTTCCTTTGGACAAATTGGCCTCAATACATTTATCCGATTTGTGATCAATAAAACCACATTTGGAACAAATGTTAGTAATGCCTTCATAGAGGATTTTTTGAAAGAATTTGCCATTCAAGCCTTCCACCCAAACACGATTAGGAAGTTTCATATCCAGAGGAACACGAACACAAATTCTAGCAAATTCTCTTCTACTCCATTGGAACATATTCCCATCTAGGAGGTAAGGTTTACCCACAAGAGAAGCTATCCTGCATATATTCACCTCATCCCAGCAGTGCAGTGGTAGGTTGGGAAGTCTGATCCATAAAGGAGTTGAAATGCCTTTAAGAGAATTGGGATTAAAATGCGAAGACCATTTGTCTAATCCAATCACTTGGCCTTTCACAAGCCAAGGTCCACCAGATAAAATTTTTTCAGGAACAATTTCATTTTCAAAAGCACAAAGTACCCAGCCGAGGCCTAATCCTGTAATGTGAAAATTGCCAAAATAGCTCCATTGTCTCGTTAATTCAAAACAAATAGTTTGAAAGTAATTGTTTTCCCCAAAAATCTTCACAACAATAGCCTCTTCAATTTCTTTCTCAGCATGGAGTTTAACTACTAAACCATCATCAGATAAAAATTTCCCAAGCTCCAATTTTTCCACATTGATATTATCTTTCTTTTTCCAAGCATTAGCGACCTTGGCATTGTTGTTCTTCAGTTCAGTCGGCAAATTATTCTGTGGAGCAGTATTTGTTGTCTTAGGATCCTCAATAAGATCCTTATGTAGAATATCTTCATTCATCTTGTCTTCATGATTTGCTCCCTTAGCCGGGGAAGCAAAGTTCATTTTCCGAACCGGAGAAGAAGGCAGAGAAATAGAGTTGAATACTTTATTTGAGCAAATTTTCAAACCAGATGAGGAAGAAGCCTCCAATTTAAGATCATCTTTAAAATTACCTCTGAAAGGATTCGAAATAGAGAATTCCACATCGGAATTCAATTCCTTTAGCAAGATTCCTTTTCCTTTGCCTGGGACGGATATAGGGGCTTTCTTCATTGTAAACCCTCCTTCATTAATAACAAAAGCTTTCTCTTTAAATCCTTTCACTTTGTTGTTGAACAAATCCGTTGCTTTAGAACCTCCATTAAAAACTTCAGACGAATTCCTTGATGGTACCGATAGAGCTTTATTGTAGTTAGCCCAAACATCTGTAGAAGTAAGATGCTTTCCTACCATGATAGCCGCGAGAGTCCAGATGGAACTCTCGCTGGCGTCCAAAACTCTCGCCGGCGTCCAGATCACCGGAGAACACGAAGAGATAGATGCCGCGAAATTTCAGGAACCGAAAAAATTCAAAAATTCAAAAATTCACTCTACTTAAATTGTACGTTACAAGAAGCAGAAATCCATTCAAAACTTGGTTTTAAAATAAATATTTTATAGAATAATATATCAAAATAATTAGTTATGATTATGAATTCCAAAATCTAGCCTTTGAAAAATATTAAGTGACACATGAATTCTTCTAAGATTTTAAAAATTTTGAAAGAGAAGAAGCTTGCTTTTGGTGGGCTCATTTTATGCCTCTTGTCAATTGATTGATGTTCTTTGCGCATCTTTTGATTTTTGATACATTTTGTGTATTATTTTTTTTTTATTTGGCATCATTGGCAACTTTTTTTATTTATTTTTTGCAAACTAGATCCCTTTTTCAAAATTCTTAAATATTCTCAGTTGTGATTATATCTTTCAGATATTAGAGAAGAAAAACCCACTCTCTAATGTAAGGAAGAATGAATCACAAAATAGAATAAAAAATCATTTGATAAATCTTATGAGAAGATTACAAAAAATCTAAAAGTAATATAAAGTCTTTGAATATTAGATCTATAAGATAGATAGTAGCAAGATTGAAAAGATCCCAATCAGAAAAACCAGTTGTTAATTTGAGATAGATTTTTATTTAGAAAAGAAAATTACGTCACCAAAAGAAGTTAGAGAAAGGGAAACAATCCACTGTGTTTCTCCCTTTAACTGATTTAGGAATGTCAAACATTGACTACAAATTTTCAAAAATAAAAATAAGGCATAAGATATCAATTCAGCAGTGATTAGAAATGAAAATTAAAATATACAAAAGAAAATAAAGCAACCGAAGTGAATCAAATGAAAAACTAAAATAAAAATATTAAAAGAAGAAAAAAAAGTAAACAACAAACAACATAAAATTTAGAAATCAGTAAGAATCAAGTTCATGCATTTATGCCAATCACATCCACTCTGGTCCTTAAAGTGCTGAAAGTGTCAAATGCTACTAGGTTTAATAAAGATGTCAGCTAGTTGATTCTTAATTGTCATATGGTGTAACTCAATGTTTCCCTTGGTCACATAGTCTCTAATAAAGTGATTCCTTATGTCAATGTGCTTAGTCCTTGAATGTTGGATAGGATTCTTAAAAATGCATATGGCACTAGTGTTGTCACAAAAAATTGAGATTGTGCCTGCAGATAATCTTAAATCCAGAATTTGGTGTTTCAACCAAAGGACTTGGGACACATAACTCCCTAAGGCAATGTAGTCAGCTTCAGTAGTGGAGAGTGCAATAGAGTTTTGATTTATACTAAACCAAGAGACTAAAGATTGTCCTATGAATTGGCAAGTTCCAGAAGTGCTCTTTCTTTCCATCATACATCCTACAAAATAAGAAACAAAATATCCAATAATCTCAAAAGAAGTACTGTGCCTATGATACCAGATTCCTACATTTTGAGTCCCTAAGAGATATCTAAGAATTCTCTTAACTACTGTTAGGTGGGACTCTTTAGGATCAGCTTAAAATCTAGCACAAAGGTAAACACTAAATGTTATATAAGGTCAGCTAGTTGTTAGGTAAAGTAAAGATCCATTCATTCCTCTGTACTTCTTTTGATCAATAGACTTTCCATTTGGGTCCTTATCCAACTGAACACTGGAGGTCATGGGAGTATTAATTGGCTTGATTTTATCCATTTCATATTTCATCAAGATGTTCTTTATGTACTTTGATTGATTTAGAAAGATTCCATCATCTAATTATTTTATGTTAAACCCCAAAAAGTAGGACAACTCTCCCATCATACTCATCTCAAACTCCTTATTATTTTAGAAAAATCATCATATAGCCTTTTATCAGATGAGCCAAATAGTATATCATCGACATAGACCTGAATAATGAGTGATTCATCTCAAATTTTTCTCAGAAAAAGGGTGGTGTCTACGTTCCCCTTAATAAACTCCCTCTCTAGTAAGAATGTGCTAAGCCTTTCATACCAAGCTCTAGGTGCCTACTTTAATCCATATAAGGATTGTTTTAATTTAATAACATGATTTGGAAATTAAGAACTCTCAAAACCTAGGGGTTGCTCTACAAATATATTTTCTTTTATTACCCATTTAAAAAGGCACTCTTAATGTCAATTTGGAAAAGCTTAAATCCCTTATAACAGGCAAAGGCTAGTAGCACTCGAATTGCTTCCAATCTTGCTACAGGGATAAAGGTCTCCTCAAAATCAATACCTTTTTTTTGGTTGTACCCCTTAGCCACCAATCTTGCCTTATTCCTAACTGCCACACCAGAATCATTCACTTTATTCTTAAAGACCCATTTAGTTCCAACTATATTTTGTTCCTTTGGTCTTTCTATAAGCTCCCAAAAATTATTCCAAACAAATTGATTTAACTCCTCTTGTATGGATAAGATCCAAAACTCATCAGAAAGGGCTTGATTGATGTCGGTGGGTTCAGTCATAGAGATAAAGGCAGAGTTGTTCACTTCCTTCCTCAGTCCATGCCTAGTCCTAACACCTTCTGAAGGGTATCCTAAGATCAGTTCTTTAGGGTGACTCGAAGAGTATCTCCAATCTCTAGGCAAGATGTATGTAGGTTCAACCCTTTCCTCCAGATCTACATTTTCTACTCCTTGGGTAATCTCACATACTCCTTTAGTGTTTTGGGCTATACCCTCTTCTCCAGATTTTTAACTCCTTGGGTAATCTCTCCAACTTCATCTTCATCCTCAACTCTAGACTTCTTAGAATCAGATTCATCAAACACTATATAAGTAGTCTCCTCTACCACCAATGTCCTCTTACTAAACACCCTAAAGGATATCCCAACACTTGAATGTCCTAAGAACACTACATTAGATTTTGGGTCAAATTTTCCTAAGTGTGACTTCCCATTATTAAGAATGAAAACCTTACAGCCAAAGACATAGAGGTGGGAAAGGTTGGGTGTCCTACCCTTAAGGATCTCATAGAGTGTCTTATCAAGTTTGGTTCTAACATTCACCCTATTTAACACATAATATGCTGTTTTTATCGCATCAGCCACAAAGTATTTTGGAAGTGAATACTCAGCAAGCATGGCTCTAACGGCTTCAACTAAGGTCTAGTTTTTCCTTTCAGCTACCCCGTTCTGCTGAGGGGTCCTAAGCGCTGAGAATTTATGACTAATGACCTTATCCTCACAAAAGTTTCCAAATATCTCATTTTTAAACTCTCCCCCATGGTCACTATGGATGGTCAAGATATCTTAACCTAGCTTTTTTTGAATCCAAGTGAAGAAGGTTCTAAACTTATCAAAAAACTCATTCTTATGTGACAAAAATCTAATCCAAGTAAATCTCGAGTAATCATCAACAATCATAAACCATAAACTTTTCTCATAAGCTGATAGTGCTAATGGGTCCAAACAAATCAATGTGAAGGACTTATGAAGTTCTAGAGGTGCTAATGTTCTTAATGGAGTTAAAAGAGGATTGGACTTGCTTTCCTAATTGGCAGGCATGACAAAGGTGGTCTTTAGAGGACTTAAGCTAGGGGAAACCTCTAATTAGGTCTTTTTGGGTCACTCTCCTAAGGGTCTTCATAGTGGCATGACATATCCTCTTATGCCACAACCATGAATCATCTGCAGCAGTTTTTAAGCAAAATGAAGCAGCACATTCAATATTACTTAAGTCAATCATGTAAACATTATTAATCCACTTTCCCTGCAAAACAATGTTGTAATTTAAGCTAATAATATAAGTATTTACCAAAAAAATTTATGATGAAGCCTTTATCGTAATGCTTTATACTGAGCAAGTTGTATTTCAGTCCATCTACAAGCAAAATATTTTTAATTAAAAGGTTCTTGGAGTTTCCAATTATACCTGTGCCCACCACTTTCCTGGTGATATTATCTCTAAGAGTAACCTTGCATCTAGTCCTGGCCTCTAACATAACAAATTGTCTAGCATCTTTAATCATGTGTCATGAGCATCGATTGTCCATGTATCACATGCTTTCACGAGGTCTTTTGTGAGAGCACGCCTTCAAAATCATCAAACATCGGATTTAGGAACCCAAACAAGTTTGGGCTCCTTCTTATGGAAAGAAGAATGCAATGCATGTGTGTTATGCTATGAATCATGCAGTTTTTGTGTCCACATCCAATGTGTACTATGGTGAATGGTGCAAGTTTGTGCAATGTGTCCTAACATGCCACATGAAAAATATTTAATACTAGGAAAAGAATTTACTAATCTACTTGGGTGGTGATTCTTCTTTTTATATGATGTATGCATTGTTGGTTTATTTTTAAAAGCTTTGATATTTTCTAATTTCTTAAACTCATTTTCTAACTCAGCATGGGATGACTTAAAGGAATCATGTGCATCAGATAATTCAATATGCTTTTTGTTGAATGCATCAAACTCATCAAGTAATGACATGTGATTGCTATCGATTATAAATTGATCTTTAAGTAAAATTTCATGCTCTTTTAACAAATTTAAGATCTCTATTTTTGAACTAGCATGAGATTTCTTAAGTTTCCCATATGATACATGAATTTATTCAGAAACTTCAAGTAGTTGTTCATAGTTTAGTTCACATACCTCTTATTGGTCACTTTGACCAAGATGATCGTCTATCATCAAGCACAAGTTTGTTTTCCTCTTCAGCTTCAATCTTAGAGGAGTCCGCTGCAGAATTCGCCCAGAATGCCTTTTAGAACTTCTTCTTACCATTTTTGAACTTGGGTTTCTCCTCAACCTTCTCCTTACTTGGGCGAGCCTTAAGAGTAGGACAATCAGCATTAACGTGTCCTGGCTTCCTTAGAATGCTTTTGAATTGCCTTATGATTAAGATAATATCATCATTTTTAGACCTAGAAGAATCAGTGTCGGTGTTGTTGGCCTTCAGTGCCATAGTTTTCTCCATCTTTTTATCACTTGAATCAGATTTATTTGATTTACCCCTTGCTCATAAGCAATAAGTGATCTAAGTAAGTTATCAATCAAATAAGTATTCAAATTTTTAGATTCAGTAATCTTTGCATCAAAAGAGGAAGGAAATCATCATAAAATCTTATTCACTATTTTATAGTTAGTGAGTTCTCTTCCTAAGTCATGCAAAGAGGTAACAATTTAAGTAAATCTTATATATATTTCAGAATTTAATTCAGAAGATTTCATACAAAAAAGTTTGTAATCATGCAATAAAATATTCAATCGAGATTGCTTAACTTCATTTGTTTCTTCATAAGTGATACACAATTTATCCCAAATCTCTTTACTAGTAGTACAAGTTAAAACACGCATGTAATCTTCAAATTTTAAAGTATAGAAAAATTAGTTCAAACATTTTGCATTAAATTATGCTAAATCCCTATCATCAAGAGTCCATTCAGTGAAAGGAAGTGGAATAGTAACACCATTAAGTTTACCAGTCGGAGGTGTATAACCATCTTTAACAAGCATCCAAATGCAATAGTCAATCGATTGTAAAAATATAGGCATAAAAGTTTTCCAAAAATCAAAAAGAATATTGTCAAAGAAAGGTAGTCGGGTAATAGAATACCCTTTCATAGTATTACAATTATTGGAGTAAGCCATAGATCAAAATTCAAAAGTTTTCAAAAACTTGATTTTATGATTCCCACTTTGATACCACTTAAAAGTTCATTAAGGATGTTAAGCCCTTTTGAACTAGCCCAAGGCTAACCAAGAGGGGCGGGGGGAGGGGAGAATTGGTATTTTAAAAATCATTCAATCATAACAGAAACTCAAACCAAAGTTCACCATGAGAAAAATCCAAGTACATAAATTAAATGTGAAAAATAGTAATACAGACCACAGAGATTATAGTGGTTCAATCAACTTGACCTATGTCTACTCCCCGGAGGCGCCCTCCAAGTATTGAACTGAACTCAGTGTCTCTCTTTTTGCCCCCACAGCAAGGTGAAAAAAGTTTTATAAAACCCTCTTTTCCACCGACATCAGTGAGGCAGAGAACCCAACTTCTTTTGCTTCCTCCTGAAGGAGGTAGAGAACCTTGATCGACTACTAAAGTATACCTCTCTCTAACCTCCAACGATAAGGGACGATGATCGAAGAAGGTGACTTGGATCCTTTCTTGGAGAAACCTTTGTGAAACCCCTCACAAACTCCGGGATCCTCTCTCTCTCCCTCTCTATCTCCCTCTCCTCTAGACTCTCTCAGGTCAAGATAATAGCAAAAGATGCCCTCTTGGGTGAAATAAGAGAACTTATAAAGAAGATCTTCAGAATAGCTCTTAATTGCAACCAACCGCCTTTATCATCTAGGACGATCTAGAGACAATCAGCCAGGATGATAGTATAATTTTAGCTCAATCAGCCAGGATGATCAAGGACAATCAGATGGTTTTTTGTTCCTATCATCCAGGATGATAGTATATTATCTAGTTTGTTTAGTTCAATTCATTGAATATCATCCAATACATTGCCCTGGTTGGATGTTTGGATGATGTAAAAATTGCTTTATCATCCCAAAAGATCTCACGATCGTCCAGGATGACTAGTATAAAAAAGAAAATATCGTCTAGACCATCGCATTGAATGGGCATCTAGATGATGGAAAATGACTTGATCATCCAGGATGATAGTTGATTGTCCCGAATGATTAGTTTAATTTAGCACGTATCATCCAGAGAATCACCCTGAAAGAATTTGACCGATTAAAACATCGTCCAGGAAGAAATAAGGTATCATTTAACTGATCATCTCAGACGATCCTACAATCATTCAGGATGATTTGATTATTCAATCAGGCCATAATTATTTTCCTTAATCACTAGTTTAATTTAGACATAATTTTGTTGCATCGTCTATGTCCAAAAATATAACATGCCTTAACTAATTTGGCGGCTGATTATTTCTTATTTGAGCTTGTTATCCAGGACGATATTAACATTATCCATGATGATCTTCTTAATGATGATTGCCTTAACCAAGATTCTCTAATTAGGGTTTCTATTTTTAACTGATCATCCAGGACGATATGACGATCATCTAGGACGATGTGATAAAAAACATAGAAGTTTAAAACACTCAAAATTTTTCCCTTAAGTGTATGTGTGTAAGGTTACTTAGTATCAGGAACCGCATAGTTTACATTTGACTCAATAAAAGGTAAAAGATTTATAAACTGACTCAGAACTAGTTTACCCAATCTTGAGCTGTTTCAAATTATAGTTTTGATCTTGTGGATCTGAAGTATTAATAGGCAAGGCAGTCATAAAAAAATAGAAGTATTTGCTATCTTCAAAATTTTATTTCCTGAAATTAAATATGCAACACTTATAAGATGATCTTAGATATGTATAATACATTTATTCAAATTATGATATCATTACATGCTTTAGGTAAAAAATTTTCAAATTTTGAAAAAGTTAATAAAATTCTACTTTGTCTACATGATAAGTTTGATGCAAAAGTTTTTGCTATTTATGAATTGAAATTTTTTAATGAATATTCTATTAATAATTTGATTGGCTCACTCATTACCTACGAGTAAACTTTATGTCAAAAACTTTTTGATGTAGGTGAAATGATAGTGCTAAACGTTGAAGACACGGAGAGACGTGGATTAGTTTGTGACAAAAGCGATGACTTATAAAGCAAATTGGAAAGCCCACTAAAGCATAAGCATCAACAAAAATGGAATAAAGGTAAAAATGATAAGAATATTAAGATTTCTTCTGATGTTATTTTCTTTGGATGTAGGAATCCTGAACATATAAAAAATTAGTACCCTAATTTTAGAACTCTTCTTGTAAAAGAAAATGGTAAATCTAAGAAAATTGTAAAAAGGAGAAATAATGAAAAGCAAACAAACTCTTGGGCAGGCCTATCTTCTGAATTATCAAATTAAGAGCAAGATGATATTTAAACCCTTGTTTGTGTGTTTATTTATTTGTGTTGCATTTTGTTTTTGTTTATTTTATGTGTTTTTTTTTTCTTTTGATATTATTTTGCTTCATTTTTGTTTTGCATTGAATTTTTTTTTAAATTGGTTTTTATACCTAGTTTTGTGAAGTTTTCTCTGATCAATACACATATATCACCTTTTTGGTTTTATAAACACTTTAGAAAATCAAATCATTTTTCTAAAAAAGAAAAACCTACCTCATACTTTTCTTGAATTCTTATGTAAGTTGTGGTTGACTTCTCTAAAAATAATCAAAGGAAGGAAACTCAAGATTTTGTCTCTCTATCTCTTTTCTTAAAAATGTTATTTTACTTTTAATTCAAAATCTTCATCATATTATAAATTGAATTTTGAAATTGAACTTTTTTATCTCCCTACATTTTGTCTATCGTATAGGAATCTTTTGCAAGTTTTTAAATCCACCTCATAATTTTCTTAATCAAGTAGTTTATTTTATCAGTAGAATGGGTTTGTTTTAGTTTTTAAAATTTCAGAAAGGTAACATATTTGATTGAAAAAAAGTAGCCTATGATGCTAAATCAAAAGATGCACAATGATGCCAAATTGAGAAAGATACACAAAGTATTTCAAAAATTAAAAGACGCACAAATAATGCTAGACAACAGATAAAAGACATAAAATAAGCCCACAAAAAATAAGCTTACCTTTCTTATACTTCTTAAATTTCAACGAAAACCTTTTATATATTGATATTTTCGATACTTGAGCCTAAAAATCATGATTCCTGATTCACTAATTTTTGCATTAATCTTCTATTAGATATGTTTCATAAAAGGAGTTTTGAAAAAATTAGTGTTTCTTTTCTTTAATTTGATCCTCGATTTAGATATTGGATTAAAATATTTTTGGGCCTTTAAAAGAACTTGAGCTTGGATTAAAAATTTCTGAATTTCTAACCTTTTTGGGTTATGCATTGTCAATACATTCCTTACTAAGTTTTTGAATAAAATCAAGAGATAACTTTCTCATTTTAAGAATATTTGTTTTTTTTATTAGAATAGGGATCATTTTATTCTTTAAATATTTTGTATTATTTGTGCCCCTCCTATTTTTGATAATGTCAAAGGTGGAGAATGTATTGTTGTATTTGTATCTATTTTTTGTGTAACTTTTTTAAAATAAAAATAAAAATTTTTTTTTTCTGATAATTTTAAATTTTTATTTTATTAATGGGGAGATTAGGAGAAAATGTTTTCAATTTTGCAGGTCCAACCAGTAATATTTGCCATCATCAAAAAGGGGAGGATTGTTGGAACTCGAGCTTATGAGTTTATATTTTTTGATGATAACAAAAATTGTGGCTAAGATTATGTTATCTATTTATATTTGTAATATATTTTTATTGTGTTTATACTAACTTTTTAGGATTACGATGCACCATTCATGGCTCAAGATTTAGTAGAATAGGTTTTATTTGTAATATTCATCAGTGTACTTTTTGATTTCTTGAGTCATATGCTGTAAGGGTGTATGCTTGCTTAGTAACCTTGCACACACACTTGGGGGAATAATTTTGTCTATTTGTTAGTATTTTCTATTTTGATCACATTGTCCGGGTTGATCCAAAAATCATCCTGGATGATCATTTAAAAATAGAAACCCTAATTAGGGCATCATGGTTATGGCAGCCATAATCAAGCGAATCATCCTGGATGATATTATTATCTCCCAGGATGATAGGCTCAATTAAGAAAGAATCAGCCACCAGATCTATTTAGACATGTATTATTTCTAGACATCATCCAGGACATCTTTCTATATTATGTAGTGTAATTATGCATAAATTAATCTGGTAATTAAGGAAATAAATTAGAATTTGATTGCTCAATCATATCATCCTGGATGATCAGTGAACAAACCATAGTTATTCCTGGATGGTTCATAATCGGCATGGCTCCATCCAGAGCGATGCTCTGAACGATATGTGCCTTTTTGTAATAATCAGCCCAAATGATCATGATATCGTCTCAGATAATACGTTTACTTTTCCATCATCCAAACATACAATCTCGGCAATGTTGTGGATGATGCTTAACGATTTGAACTAATCGTACAGGATATTATGAATATCAACCTGGACGATAAAGTCGATTTGTTGCACAATTAAGAGCAAATTTGGAGTTCTTCTATTTAAGACCTCTTATTTATACAAGTCAGTGTCATTGGCAGCCATTGAAGTTTCATTCTTCTAGAGGAAACCTAAAGAGAGAACTTAAAAGGGAGAGATCAAAGAGTAGAGTTTGAGAGAGGGAGAAGATTTTTGGAAGGGGTTTCAAGGGAGTGTGAAGAGGGTTTCAAACGGTTTCTCCGGTAAGCTTGCACCTTAGTACCATCAGATTCAAGATTCGTCTTGAGAAAATTTTTGGGAAGAAGAAGATCTCTTTGGTGTCAAAGGACCCAGCCACTCTACTGCATCGAGGAAGGAGGAAGTGATTTTGTAAGGGTTTCTTAGCCTAGTTTTTTTTTGAAGAAATGCATATTGCATTAAAAAGAAGAAACAACTATTACAAACTAGAAAGCATGAGCAAACTGTTTAAAACTATCATGATGGATATGCGATCCACTAAATTTCATTTTAGATCTATTGGGGTGATGGGGATATCAAATATTAAAACAACCTAAAAGGTCGGTTAGTATCCCAGAGTTTCCAATATATAGAAAATGAAACCTAGTAAAAATCCCACATTTCATTACAACCGTTTCAAGAAGGTAGAAAAAACCTATAAAAATACCAAGCAAATGACAACTTGCTACAAGAAAAATAAAAAGAAATGCTACACCAGCTGTCCAAACTTCTACCAGACCTGCATCATTAGTCTTAGGGTCCAACAAACTTCAGTCAATAATAGAATCTGCTGATACATCATCGCAACCATCAACAGTCATCATGATCAAACTAATCAACATCGACAAAGCGATCACACCAACTCCTACCTCAAGAGCTCAAGAGTCGGCCTCTTCATAACCAAAGTCATACGAACTAAAAATCACCACCACATACATCATACTGGCAAGAAAAAAAACCTGTAATAATCCAATCCTTCAAGTCTTTAATAAATAAGACTTGTTCTTCAAAGACCAAAATAGCAACCATCTTAAGTCTAGATGGGGTAAGCTCCCATCTAAAACTAGCTTCAACACTTGATAATCTTTTTTATGATAATCTAAAAAACAAACCAACAATATAGTAGCTTCAATAACTCAGGCTTCACCATAGCATTTACTCGATCTATCTTCCTTTGAAGATCTAATCAAATTCATACATAACTAAAAGCAACATTAACTCCATGCTTCTTCAGAAAAACTAAAAACTTCTCGCACAACAAGAAATCACATCCTTCTCCATGATTCCTAAAGTGAAAATACTGCACAAAGTTCTTCTAATTGATTTGATAATTCCTCGATTGACAGCCTCATCAAAAAACTACCAGGTTCAAACATCAAAACCAGAAAAAATCTAGCTCCAAGAATTGAATCAAGGCTGTTACAAATCCATACATAATCACGCAACAAAAACCACAAAACTTCTCAAGACTTATCAAAGCAGAACAATCACGCCACAAGCCAGCTTTGGTTAAATGATTTCCCATTAGACTCAAAACTTAAATCGACCACCAAACAGAAATTTCATAAAAAAAAAAAACTCAATCCACCATCGAGCAAACAAAAATCCTCGTCAAAGAACACATCGGATATGTAAACTTTCCAACTTCAATCAAGAAAGGAAAATCTGAATAATAAACCCAGACTTATTCAAATCTGATTGATGGAGAGCTGCAGTCAGCTTTAAGGAAATCACCTTCTCCACTCTCTCCACCTCTCTCTGCCTTCTATCCAAAGGAGAAACTTAGGCTGACAGATATCCACCAAACTCCAAAGCTTCGATAAAGCATCAAGATCACCTTTTTTATGCCAATAATGCCAAGGAGGTTTAATTAGTCATACCTCCACAAGAATGCCAAAGAAGCTAAGATTTTTAAGAACACCAAGGAGATCGCCTCGCCTCCGCAAAAGTGGGCCAAAAGAAAACCTCTGCATGAAAAACTTCATCGCATAAATCACCTTCTATGCAAAAAACCAACCAAGGAACTTCGTCGGCCATACCAGGCCGATAGAGATCCATCGAATTTGAAAGCTCCGTCAAAATTGCCTCAGCTTCGCTCGCCTTCGCCCGCCTTCGCCCGCCTTCGCCCGCCTTCGCTTCGCTCCACCGAATTTCTACCTTTCTCTTGATTTTTGCTTCTTTGCATAGTTGTGGGGGCTAAAGGAGAGTCAATAATGGTTTAGTGCAATACTAGGAGTGTGCCTTCGAAGAGTGGATGTAGGTCAAGTTGGACTGAACCACTATAAATCTGATGTGTTCTTTCCTTTATTATTTTTGCACTTTATATTTATTATGATCAATTGCTTTGGTGAAATATCTGATTAGAATTTTTATTATTGATCTATCATATTTTTTTATGAGATCTAAAAAGATATTTCATTTATTTAAAGAAGTTTTAAATATCTAATTCACCCCCCTCTTGGTTAGCCTTAGGACTAGTTCATAATTGCCTAACATCCTGACAAACTTTCACAATTGACTTAGGCTAGCTTTAGGTTTAATCTAGTGACTTCAGAGAAATTTTCTCTTCAAGAAAATTTTACCAGTGGAGGGGTGGATCAAGACATGAAGCTTTATGGTGGAATGATCATCGAATCATACTCGAAGTCACTGTAGGACCTTACATAGATAGCTAGGAAGCAAAGGGAAGGATAATCTCACACTTAGAAGGAAAAAAAAGAGATAGCTAGCATGGTGCCTTAGGCATCTAGTTAGGTTAGGGAGGCCTTAAAGGGTTCAAAGAAGAGCTCTTAAAGTTCCACATACTTAGGTTGATCTAGGTTTTAAGGGTTAGCTCAACCCATGAGTTATATTCTTATAATTATCAAGATAATGGTGGATTTTTACTACAATATGGGGGTATATGACATGGAGAGGTATATGAAGAGTTCCTAAGCCCAATTTAAATATCCATTATGCTTGGGCTCTTAATAAATGCAAGCTATCTTAATTTATGCTCTATGGGTGACATTGGGCTAAACTAATGTGTTGAATCAGCTCAGGCGAAGGGCTAGGATGAACAAGAAAAACATAATGCACTATAGATAATGTAATGTAAATGCTATTTAGGGTCAATTGAGTCAAGATTTGAATTTAGTTCAATGCATGGTGATTTTGACCAATTGGGTAAAGCAAGTGGCTAGCCCAATTGGGCTCAACGAATGGGTCATCTAGGGTTTGCTCCTAGGGATCCTATGGATAGCCCTATAAACTCAAATGGGTTTAATTATGGTTTAGCCAATGGATTTGCAATAGAGTTTATTATATGCATGTTTGCACAACCTTAATTGACTAGGTCAACTAAGTTGACTTATGAGTTTGGGTTTGGTTCATTACATTCAAAATGCTGTGTTAAACACTTTTGATGAGGTTTCAAGGATTGGGAAAGCATGTATATTCTATTTTTCCATAGAAATGTGTTCGCTCAAGAAAGACTCCAGAAGATATTGATCGTAAATAAGAAGACTGTTTACGAAGAAACAGGAATAGATATTCGCATTCATATACATAAGAATTATGTAGGAACCAAAAGAATCTTTTCTTTCTTTTTGAAAATACGTAAATGGATTTCTTTGAAGTAAAGAGACTATTCAAATTATGATATTCGTGGAAAAACAATCACAATATGTATGAGATGCATGTTAAAACCTATATGGATGCTTTTGGTCAAACTAGGCTGACTTAAATTAACTAGGTCAACCCACGAGCTAAGGTTGGGCTTAACCCATTTTAAATGTTGTGTTGAACACATTGGAAAGGGTTTCATGCAATGGTAAAGCTTATATGTATGAAATGTAGTTTTAGGGTTTAATGGTTATATAATGTCAGCTTTGATTGACTTGGTCAATCAGGGGTCAATCAGAGATGAACATAGCTTGGATTTTAGTTTAATGCATGACAAATGATATTCTAAACAGGTTAAAAAGTTTTATGATATAGCTTAATTGAGCCATGTTAAGGTTTAAGGAAAATTTAATTTACAAGATATAGGTTTTTAGGGTTTTATGGCCAACAAAAGTTTAATGTTGGTTTAATGAATCATGCTAGGGATTATAATCTTGATCAGTGAGTTTGGAGAGGCTTTTAAGGTCAAAAATCATAATATGCCATGTTTTGTGACATGATATATACATTATATGAAGGTTTTATAACTTGTAAGAAATGCTTTTGATTTTACGTGTTAGGGATCCTAAAATGCCTTCAAATTAATGTGTTTCACCCTAGTGACATGCCTAAAATCAATATACAAGTAATATATAAGGAATCAAAGATCAACTAGTTTGGTTTTAGGGAAATGGAAATTTCGCCAAAAATATGTTATGCACCAAAGAGTTTTGGATTTTGATTTAACATTGGATTTTGGAGTTTTGGGTTATCAATGAGTTTAGTCAATGTATTGGATTTAGATTTGGTTTTGTTAGTGATTTAGGAGGATTTAGTGTCCAAAATGATCAGATAATTGGTAATCATTGATGATAATTAGTGATTGAACATGCGATGAGTTGACTATAACTGGGGACAATCAACTGATGAATTTAATGTTTGATTTAGATTTTGGTTTTGAATTGATCAATAAAGGTCAATAATTGGAGGAATTTTATCTTTACAAAGCTCATATCATTAACAAATATTTTGTAGTTATCAAGTGGTAGATCAGATGATCAAATCATAATTAAGGGTGATTATCAAGTGATGGTTTTATGTGTTAATGATCAAGGTACTATTTTTTTAATTATATTATTTATTTTAAAGAAATGATCAAGGTACTATGATAAAACATAACATAGGGTTTAACATACAATTTGAAGTATGGTTAAAAAGATTTATGAGCATATGTTAACAATTTGTCCCAACAGTAGTAGGAACACCTGGACCCCTAAGCCCTGAGGTGAGAATGTAGAAAATTTATGGGAGCAATTAGATCGAGTTACTAATTTTTTTTATGAGAGTAGGAGTTTCAGTTCATGTAGATGAAATACAGGAGAGACATTACCACTATAAATTTCAGTTTAATGAAGATTTTGTCGGGATGTTTAGAAGGAGCCCCTTTATCAAAAATCACGACTAGCTTCATTTTCTTGTTATTCTAGAGTACCCATCTTTCATTCTAACCCAACCTGATAATGATGAGGAGGAGGAGAAGGAAGAAGATAGAGCTTCAAACTGATTGTGGACTAATATTTTCTTTTTTACTTTATTTTGTTGTTGACTTTCATGCTTGAGAGGGAGAGAAGAGAGTATGAGTTATTATTGTTATTATTGTTTGTGCTTTATTTTTCTTTTATTTATTTTCATGTTCTTTGCTTAGGTGGAGATTCCAGTGATGTCATGATGTGGTGAATGGCTATGATAGTGATTATTAATAATATTTTTGTGAGTAGGTAATTTGACATGAGATTTAGAGACTAGTGCATCAACCATCATATTTATCCTTTTATGTTTATTAGTATATATTTCATTGTCTCAGAGCTTTTTATCATTTTAATGAAAAGGAAAGTTTATTTATTTTTTCTTAGTTATATATATTTGTGATAGCCTTTAGTTACTTTTGTTCATTTTGATTTTATTTTATCATTTACATTTAATTAAATTAGCGGGATAAAGGCTTGATGTTGTTGTTGTTGTTGTTGTTGTGTTCACATTGGGATTACTCGCAAGTTCAGATGTTATCAATTTTTTCTTTGAAAAGATTTGTTCAAGATTAGATGTTTGATGCAGAAGGTATCATTATTGAAGTTGATAACCTTAATGTTATGAAATTCTTTCAAGATGTAATGAATAAGGTTGACATGAAGGATGACTACATAAATCCCATGGATTTAAGATTTCTTAGTCATTTCAAGCAAGTTTTATTTGTTTTTTTCTGGTAAGAGTGGTAATAAGTAAGAGGATTTATGTGCTAAGGTCTTTTTTTTAAATTTTTTTTTTGGGATGACATTAGTTCTAATAAAATTCCTCCTTCATTTTCTAATTTGATAAAGGAGGAATTTGATTGTAAGTAGTTCTCTATAATAAAATTTGCTAATTTTTATTTTCTTAAAAAAAAACCAAATAAAATAGAGAAGAGTTGCAAACTGAATCTTCAGTAGAATTAAATAACTAAAAAAATAGAATCAACTTCAATAATAATATTAGTTAAATCTAAAGGGATGCAAAGCCTTAATCCATAGAGAAGAGCTAGAGTGACAGCTTTGTTAACATCATAATTCTACAAAGGACCAGTAAAAGCCATAATGAAGTTACTCATATTATCTCTGATATCCCCAGTAAAAGCCATAATGAAGTTACTCATATTATCTCTGATATCCCCAGCACAGGCTGAAGAGGATGCAAAACAAATACCATCCACATTAAGTTTATATAAATTAATAGGGGGTTTGGTCCAACAAATAAGCCTAAGATTGTTAGGAGGAGGTTCCTCCTCAAGCTTAATAACTAAAGCAGGAGAAATAAAAAATAAGTTCTTAAAATTCTTTTGAGAAAGTAATTTAACTAAATAAAGAGCAGCCACCTTATCTTTAACATTTTGAATAATCCTCTGGTGGTTCATACCAACCTTATTAAACATAGAATTATTTTCTATCAAACCATAAATACCAAAGAATAAGAGAAGGAATCATATTTCTTATATGACCTTTAGACTTGTTAAACCATCAATTAAGTAAGGCAAACATAGACATTTTAGCATTAAAACAATTCAAATAGAACATATCGTCAAAGTAAATCCAAGTTTAGAAAGCTAAAGGATCGAAAAGAAAAACATGATGCATGGTCTCTAAATGATAACAACATTGCCATTTGGAGATAAAAATAAAACCTATTCTAGTTAAATTATCTTTGGTTGGGATAAGCCTATGTAAAATTCTCCAAATAAAGTTAGCCACAGTGGAAGGAATACTTTTATGACAAATTAATGGAAAAGTATTGATAGCCTCATTCTTGGCTCTAATGGCATGCCAAGCATCCTTGAGTCTAAAAGTACCATCTTAGGATAAACCACATAACATAACATCAAGAGCTTCCATATTAAGACAAAGATTCAAAATTTGTTGAATATTAGAATCAAGAATAACATTGACAATCTTGTCATAATCCCAATAATTATCAAAAAAGAAAAAGTTCACCCTTACTACCAAATTGGAAGAAGAGTAAGGGAGTCAATGGATTGTCTCCCCAACCAATGATCTTGCTAAAAGAAAATGTCACCACCACCAAGCCCACATAGAGAAAGGGTTCACCAACCCATTCAAATTTGCACAATCTTTTCCAAACCATAAAATCACTTTGACTAAAGTAACAAGTAGTCGTATGTTTACCCACACAGTACTTGGAAAACATAAATTTAGCCCAAAAATTCACTTGAGCACGAAAGTAGTACCTCAACTTGAAAGAAAAAATATAATCCAAATCATTCATACTCTTAAAACCCAAAGCCCCTTCATCCAAAACACAACAACATTTGTCCCAAGAAGGCCAAATGTTTTTGTAGTTGGTACTTGCTCCTTTCCAAAAAAATTTGTTAAGAGTTTTTCTCTCTTGTTGCAAACAGCTTGAGTTGGAAGAAGAGTTTAAAAATATAAATTGGCAAAGAGCAAAGAACACTACTGATTAACATAAAATGACCCCCAATACTCAGGAAATTAGAATCCCAGGGCATAAATTTGTTCTGAACCTTAGTAATTAAATCATCAAAAAGAAAGGACTTCTTCTTACCTTTATAAAGATGCACCCCAAGGTACTTAATAGGCAAAGTTCCATGAACAAAACCAAAAGCATTCTTAATGCCCAAAATATGATCATTAAGCACTTTATTGGAAGGAATAAACAACACTTTTGTTTATTTAAAGAAAGACCTCTAACCATCTCAAAATAATTAAAGAATTTCATAAGAATCTTAATCCTATTAATAGAAGCATTAGTAAAGATAATAAAATCATCAACAAAACAAACATGAGAAATAGCGAAACCCCCATAGTTCAAAATAGAGGCTAGGAGAATTATCAAAGGGTTGAGCAAGGCCTCTAGATAAATAATCTACAACAATAATAAAAAGAGAAGGTTATATGGGATCACCTTGTCAAAGACTATGTGAAGATTTAAGAAAACCATTACTTTTACCATTGATAATGATAAAAAAGTGACAATTTTTAATGCAATTCTTAATAAGGTTAATAAAATTCATGTCAAAACAAAACAAATTCATAAAGTTGTAATGGAAATCCCAATCAATGTTATCATAAGCCTTGGCAATATCAAGTTTTAAAATCATGTTACCACCTCAAACCTTAACATCCAGATCTTGGCAAAATTCCTGTGCCGGAAGAATATTCTCAGCAATGCCCATGCCTTTAACAAACCCCATCAGATGCGGTGAAGTAATTTTAGGTAAGAAACTAGTTATATGATTCATAAGAATTTTGGAAATCAATTTATTAAAATAAGTGCAAAAACTAATAGGTCTAAAGTCATTCCAGTGAGAAATAAGGTTATTTTGGGGAATAAGAATAATAAAGGTAGAGGTAAAGAACTTAGGAATAGAATTAACAGTAAAAAAAACAATAACAGCAGAGTAAAGGTCATTTCATATATATTGCCAACTATGTTGAAAACATTTAGTAGTGGAACATTCTGGACCCACCACAGAGTCACCATTCATACCAAGAAAAATACTTTTTACCTCCTCAAGAGGAGTTTTAGAGAGGAACTCATAATCTTCAAAAGAATTATGATTAGAGATAGTATCGGGGTTATCAATCCGAGTAGGTCCAAAATCTTTATTAAGACTTTTATGAAAATGATTAACTGCAACATTGGCAATTTCCAAAACATCCTCAGAAGTAGAGCCATCATCATGATTAATCTTAAGAAAAGAGTTTTTAGCATGCTTCCTCTTAATCAAAACATGAAATTACTTTGTATTACTATCAATTTCAACAAGATATTTTACAGCAGCTTTTTTGTTTAAAAAAAATCACCTCCTGAGCTTGTAACTTATAAAGACTATCCTTAGCATCTCTCAATAGTGAAATTATCATAAAAAGGAGTAAATTGACATTGAGTCTCAATGGTGTTAACAAACTCTTCAACATTTAAGATATTGGAAAAAAGATTTGTAAAAACATAATGATTCCACCAATTCAAAACTTGCTTAAGCCATTTAAGCTTAAACCAAAACCTCCTCATACCTAAGATAGAGTTATTCGGATGTAAAGGAGCCTACCAATTATCCTGTAACAAATCCATAAAAGAATCATGGAGCAACCACATGTTTAGAAATCTAAATTAAGAAGGAAAATTAATATGCCTAGTCTTAAGAGAGATGAGCAAAAGAAAATGATCAGAAAGAGTTCTACTCAAATGTTCAACATAAGTAGAATTAAAAACAGCCAGCAATCATTAAACAAAACCCAATCCAACCTTTGCCATAAATGACCACGGTTCCAAGTAAACTTTTTACCATAAAAACAAATATCCACTAAGTTGCAATCCATAATCATGTTCTTAAAATCTTCCATAGAATGATAGATGGGGGAAGATCCCCCTAAATGTTCAGCAAGAGTAGAAATAGTGTTAAAATCCCCTCCAATATGCCAAGGCCTAATGAAATTAGTATGAAACTAAATAAGTTGCTCCCATAACACTTTCTCTAAATAATGGGAACAGGTCGCATGAACAAAAGAAGCATAATAATGAGAATTTAAAACCTGAATATTACAATGTAAAACTTGAGTGAAATCTCCAATAACATTAATATGAATAGGGCCCTTCCAAAGAACCCAACTCTTGTTAGCAACATTAGAAATAGCATGTTTAAAGCCCAAAGATCTAGCCATACTACTCAATTTAGCAGAAGAAATAAAAGGCTTTTACAAAACTAGAATAGAGACACTATAAATATGACATAAATTCTTAATACGCAACTTAGAGGAGGGGCTCCCAATGCCCCTAACATTCTAGATAATGGAGTTAACCATAAAAAATTAGGTTAATGACTAGTATATGATCGAGTAATTCAAGGCGTTTCTATGTTAATATTCTTTTTTTCCTCCCTCTCTTAGTTTGGAACATGATAATACTTGTGTCATTCTCATCTTTAGAAAAAATGTTCGCCAAAATATCCATGTCCTTGTTATCAGTAAAAGCATCGCTATGATAATGAATATTTAAGGAAGAATTACTCTTATTATTCAAACCTGCTTGCCTCTAAACCCGAGGCAGATCACCCTCCTCTACCAAAGTACCTTCTCCTTCGAAATTTCTGTTTCTTTGGTCATTATCAACAATAGTCTCCACCAAACTGTTGGGTTGGCCACCTGATCATTCACAATAGTATGAGATTGCAACACATTAGTACAAGTAGCTTTTTATAAGACTACCTCCATATTCGAGAAATTTTAATTTGTAGCACAAGGATTAGAAGAAGTAGAAGGAACATTTTTTATAATATGAATGATAGCCAACATTTGTTCCACCAAAATTTTAGAGGAATAAGGTAAATTAGCATTCATGTTGAGATTAACATTTTGATCAATGAGAGGATCAACACCATTGTGTGAGGATGATTCAATCTGAGATTTAGTAGGCTATATAAGAACATCAACATTACCCTGTGCCATAGAACCAAAATACTCCATAATAACTAGATTATAAATGACTTTATAATGATCTCTCAAGAGATCTTCCTGAATAATGGATGGTTTGGAAGGCTCTTTCTCCCTCCGAAGGTGAGGATGAAGCCTGTAACACTAGTTATAACTATGCCCATGCATTTTATAATGAGAGAAAAAATAAGTAAATTCGCGAATTCCACTTTCTAAAAATAGCCATTTAATTCAGATCCAATCCAATTCTCATTGGGGTGTCTATTTGAGATATCTAGCTAAACTAAAACATTGGCCACAGATGGACGAGAAATAGAAGCTGTTGCTTGATCCGTTTGCAATGGCCTACTAGGAATAGAAGCTATACCATATAGAATTTGCTTTTTGAAAAAATGAAGCCTTAGATTTGGAAAGGAAATCCACATAGGAGAAATAAGAGATTCCTTATGAAGATTAAAATCTGGTGTCCATTTGAGTAATCTCATTTGGCAAGCCTAAATAAAGTAAGATCTTCTGGAAAAAAAATTGACTATATTCCAAATCATTGGTCAATTGAATCACAACATATCAAAGATAAAGTAAACCAATATGGAAAGAAATAGAGAGCTTCAAATTAATGAAGAATTTACTGATAACATCTTAATTCAGACATTTGAGCAGAAATTTTTTTACTAAGGTAAGCACAAAAGGAGTAGTTAGTTGAGACACAAAAAAATCATTAAATAATAAAGTAGGACACTCCTTAAATGATGTATGAACAAATTGAAGCTTAGGTGAAGAAGAGGAAGAACCAACAAGCACATCTTTAAAGGTGTGAGACTTTCCATTAGGATCCTCAGCATTCAGAGGGTGAGATGATGACGTAGTTGTCATCTCCCTGAACAATAAAATTGAAGGAAAAGATCTAAATAAAAAAGAAAAACAAAAACAAATATATAAAGAGCTGCTAAACAAGTGAAAAAAAATTGGTGAAACCATGCTAGGATCCACAAAAAAGGGTCCCAGATGGAAGAACCCTAGATCGCCAGAAAATTGCCCGGGAGCATGAGAGAACTAACTGTTATGAGAGCATTGACTGAGGAAAGAATGTCATTTTATAAATTTTTATATCAGAGAAAACCTATCATTATTAGGGATTGATAATGCCCTAAATTATTCTATAATTCTATTGGTTACTCCACACCCCTCATCAAGTTTTTAGCACTATTGTTGGGAAAGTATTTTTCTTCTAGTAAAATTCTCACTATATTATTGAATTAATTATATTATTATATTTACTTATATCATTTATTTTATGTGTTGTTCATGATTGCATATTTAATATTGCATTAGCGGTTGTCTTACATCATTTTGCATTTTGTTTTGTAATAATAATTATTATCATAATTTAAAAAATTAATAATTTAAATTTATTGTCAAGCTTAAAAGTGTTATTCATCTTAGTGCTATAGTGCTTATTCAATTAAGTTAAAAATTGTGGTATGCCAAAAATTAAGAAGTTAGTGTTTGGTCCCAACTTTAATTATTATTGTTAGGTGAGTGTCGCAGTGCTATTAATCTGCCACACAAGTTTATTAAGCTCCATAAGTGTTTTGATTAAAGAGCCATAGTAGTTATCACACATCAGCACTACGGTATTAACACATATTAAATGTTATGGCAGTGGCCTATCCTAGAATGACACTTCCAAAACCAGCACCACTATGCCATGTAGCTTGAATCTCCATAGTGTTTATCGATTGAATATCTTGTCATTTAGTGTCTAGATTAAGTGTTGTAGTGCCCTATCTCGTAGCACATAGTGTTTCAATTTATAGTAAAAAGGGGATTCATTTTTTTATTTTATTCATCACTTTCAATTTTTTTCAATCTTCTTTTTTCTTTGAAAATCTCTAAGAAAAGATGGATAAAAAAATATTTGTATGAAGAGATCTTCTTCTGATTTTAATTAGAGTAGATTTATTTCTGCAGATGCTGAGTAAAAATTTACTGATTCGGTAGTTAACAAAAAAATGATTTTTGAGTGAGGTTTTCAGCTTTTTAATCCACCTACCATATATGTTATAATAAGTAGAGGATGGGAGAGATTTTGCAAAGAACCCTATGCTGCCATTATAAATATAGTGCAAGAATTTTTTGCAAATGGGAAAGAGGTCATGGATAATAGGAGTTATGTATGGGTAAGTGGGTTTCCTTTGATTCTATAGCCATTAATAAGGTTTATCAATGTAAAGATTTTAAATTTGATGAGTATAATCCCTTGATCATGTTGCAACCCATGACCCCAAGTTTGAGATTTTGATGATGCCAAATAATGAGTGTTTTTGGAATAACTATTCATTGAATATTATTTTATTTGCTATTGTCCTTGAGTACTAACATTTCAGGAAGATCACAAGTGACTCAGGACGAAAGGAAGACTCAAGACCGGGTAGATTAGGAGTATGAGTCAAACATTGTATTTTTCTATTTATTTTGTTTTTACTTTATTGAGTCTGGCCACAAAATGCATAAGAGTAAGAGCAACCATGCACACACACAGGGGGAGAGTTGTTTTTTTAACTGCAAAATATAATAAAAATTCTTCTCTGGAGATCGTACTGTACGATTGTAATTCGTACCGTACGATCCAAGCTATGTGGACGATTCTGCGAATAGATCGTACTGTATGAATATCTTCGTACTGTACGATATGTTCAGATCAAAAACCCTAGCCTTAGTTTAGTTTAAGTAAGTGATTTTGCGCCGTTCGTACTGTACGAACTTGTTCGTACTGTACGATCTATTTTAAATACTTACTTAAATTAACCCGTGATTAGTGCATAAAATCCAGGACTAATTAAATTTTTAACATCGTACTGTACGAACCAGATCGTACCATACGATGAACAGAGATGAAGTATGATCGTCCCGGATATCGTCCTGGACGATCTCTTGGTTTTTTGTCACATCGTACTATACGATAGTAATCATATCATACGATGAACAGAGATGACATCTGACCGTCCAGACCATCGTCCTATAAGAATAGTATTTTGTTGGAGAGTACCGTACGATATTATATCGTACAGTATGAATTGTTTTTGAACTGTTCGTACATCTTCGTACCAGGACGACGTCTGTTTATGAAGATCGTACTGTACGATGTTGAATCGCACTGTACGAACAGTAACGACTACTTTTGAATTCAGAGGGTTTTTGGAGCCTTTTTTAGATATCAATGAAGTCCTTTTTTAGTAAGATTTACAGAGGGGGTGAACGTGGTTAGAGAGGGATTCCAAGGGAGAAAACTCTAGAGAAGTTCTTGAGGGTTGAGAGAGGAAGGAGGAGGTGAGCGTTGTGAGGGAGAAGAAGTGTGAGGGAGATCACACGGTTGCTCCGAGCTTGCTGCATCTTGCTCCTCCTATGGCCCTAGAAGGATTTGAGGGAGGATCTCCAAGGGAAAGGCTCATCTACATCCGTTACCTCAAGGTTCTCCGCCTTCTCCAGGAGGGAGAAAAACGAGAAGGTTCTCTGTCGTCGCCAGGAGGGCGAAAACAGAGTTTGTCACTCCGCCACGCCGGGTTGGTGAAAGGGAGGTTTGTAAAGGCTTCTTCGCCTTGCCGAGGGGGGCAAATGGAGAACTATTTTGATAGTGAAAATCCCGGAGTGGAGGACTCCGGGGAGTGGACGTAGGTCATATTTTGACCGAACCACTATAAAATTCTTGGTGTGTTTTTTCCTTATCGTCATTTACTTTTTACTTGCATTTTATTTTTATAACTATTGCATGGTGAAATTTTGTGGAAGAAAACTTGCTTAAAATTTTGTTATAAAATTTCAAAAGCAACAAAAAAATTAGAACTCTTGTTTAGGATTACTTTTATTAAGAAAAAGATTTTTACAATTCACCCCCCTCTTGTCGTTTAGTAATTACAATTGGTATCAGAGCTTGTTTTTCAAAAATAGTATTTTAGAAAACCTTGAAAAAAATGATCATGTCGAATTTTGGTAATCATAACACTGCGGAGGGTTATTCGATAACTCGTCCACCACTTCTTGATAACATACCGTTTGATTTCTTGAAAATTAGAATGTCTACATTTTTGCAATCTATAGATTACCGCATGTGGATGTTAGTAAATGATGGGTATGTTGCACCGTTTAAAATTGTTAATGGTTTGAAAACTCCTGTACCGTTTAATGAATGGAGCAATGAGGATAGGGAGTTTGCCCAACTGAATGCTAAGTGCTTAAACTGCTTTTTTTGTGCATTGAAATCTGAGGACTATATGAGAGTATCTACTTGTGCTTCTGGTAAGGAGATTTGGGATAGACTGTGTATTACATACGGAGGAACAGACGAAGTAAAACAGTCTAGGCTTAACATTCTACTGCATGATTAAGAATTATTCCGTATGAAACCTAGCGAAACAATTTCTGACATGTACACTAGGTTCACCCAAATCGTGACATCCTTGCATGCATTAGGTAGAGAAATTTCAAATTCTGAGAAAGTGAATAAAATTTTTAGATGCCTACCTAGTTCCTATGATGCTAAGATAACTACTATCACTGAGTCCAAAGATCTTAATATTTATTCTATTGATAACCTCCTTGGGTCACTCATTGCATACGAGCAAGGAGTGAGCCAAAGGCAAAGTGATGCAGGTGAAAAGAAAAAGGAGGGGACGACGGTGGCATTAAAAGCTAGCAACTCAGAAAGTGAAAGCTTTGCAGGGGAGGAAGATGATGAAATAGCACTGATGACACGACAGTTCAAAAATTTCCTGAAGAGAAAACAAAAGCGTGATCAGAACAACTGGAATAAAGGTAAGAGCTCAAGGTCCAATAAGGTTTCATATGATACTATTTGTTTTGAGTGCAGAAAGCCAGGTCATCTTCGAGCTGATTTCCCCAATCAGAAAAGTCAACCAGCAAAGGAAAAAGGAGATGACAAAGCTAAATACAAGAAAGGAAAGACAAAGACACAGAAAGCTTTTTGGGCCGACTCTGCCTCAGAATCATCAGAAGAAGAAGCAGAGGAGGAGGTAACAAATTTTTGTCTTATGGCTAATGATAACCTTGATCAATTGGATCAGGATGAGGTATGTCAACTTTCATATGAAGAATTACTGCTTATTTTTGAAAATATCCATGACTCGTATAGGAAATTGAAAAAGATGCATGCTAAGCTTAATATTGAATTTAGTTCTTTACAAATTAAGCATGCTAATTTAGTTAAAGAAAATTCTGATTTAGATAAAGATCATATGTTGCTTCTTGATGAGTATGATGCATTAAATAAGAAGCATATTGAATTAACTGAAGAGCATGAATCCTTGAAAACCACTCATATTGAACTAGAAGAAGCTTTTCATAGACTAGACAAACTTGCATTAGAAGTATATCATAGTGAGCACTTGCTATTGATAGAAGTTGATGGATTGACAGCTCAAAATAAAACTTTTAGTGAGAAAATAAAAGAACTAGAAAATAAAATTGCATCACTCACAGTAGGCCATCCTAAAAAACCCCCAACACAGCATGCATCACAAAACCTTAGGAAAAGGCACCACCACCCGCATAGACTAGTAAACCCATTTCCCGGTGTTAGGTGTTTCTCTTGTGGCATGTTAGGTCACATAGCCCGCACATGCACAATTCACCGTAGGGCACACTTAGTATGGAGACCTAAATTGCATCCATCACAGCATAACATGCATACATCTCATTCATGCAAGCATAAGGAGGAACCCAAACTCACTTGGGTTCCCAAATCTAATCTTTGAATGAAATTGTAGGGATGCTCTCACAAAAGACCTAGTGAGAGCATGTGGTACCTGGATAGTGGCTGTTCGTGACACATGACTGGAGATATGAAGAAGTTCATCCTATTGGAGACCAAAACTGGAGGCAAAGTAACGTTGGGAGACAACACTACCAGGAAGGTGATAGGCTCAGGTATCGTTGGTAATGCTAAGAATTTTTTAATTGAAAATATTTTACTAGTTGATGGTTTGAAACATAATTTACTTAGTATTAGTCAATTGTGTGACAAAGGTTTTGATGTTAAATTTTTTACTAATAGATGCCTGATTAGTTTATTTGGTGAAATAATTTTAGAAGGAAAATGAATGAACAATGTTTACATGTTAGACCTTGATTGCGTAGATAACTCAAAATCATTTTGCTTGAAAATAATAGTTGATGACTCGTGGCTATGGCATAGGAGACTATGCCATGCTAGTATGAAAACTCTTAGAAACATCACTCAGAAAAACCTAGTTAGAGGTGCACCTAAGTTAGAATTTACCAAGGATCACTTATGTGATGCTTGCCAACTAGGAAAACAAGTTAAATCATCCTTTCACTCAATTAGAGACGTGATCACCTCTAGGCCACTAGAAATTCTACACATGGACTTATTTGGACCCGTTAGTATAGCCAGTCTAGGTGAAAAGAATTATGGATTTGTGATTGTAGATGACTTCACTAGATTTACTTGGGTAGGATTCTTAGCACACAAGAATGAGTCTTTTGAGGAATTTAAAGTATTCTCCACATGGATTCAACGAAAATTAGGTTGTGAAATATCAACAATCCATAGCTATCATGGTGGAGAGTTCCAAAATGATAAGTTTGAGTCATTCTGTCAAGAGATAGGAATAGAACACAATTTCTCAGCCCCTAGAACACCCCAACAGAATGGCATAGCAGAAAGGAAGAATAGAACTTTGATAGAAGCTGCTAGGGCAATGTTAGCGGAGTATACACTTCCTAGATACTTTTGAGCAGAAGCAGTCAACACAGCCTGTTATGTTTTAAACAGAGTAAACATTAGATCGAAGCTGAATAAAACTCCATATGAACTCCTTAAGGGTAGGACACCAAACCTTTCACATTTACATGTCTTTGGGTGTAAGTGCTTCATCTTATATAATGGTAAACATCCCTTAGGAAAATTTGATCCCAAGTCTGATGAGGGTGTCTTCCTAGGTTATTCTTCTGTAGGTAAGGCCTATAGAATTTTTAATAAGAGAACCCTTGTAGTAGAAGAATCCACCCATGTGGTATTTGATGAATTAGATATGCCCTCAGAAACTAAATTTGAAGATGATGAAATAGAGGCAATTCAAGGAATAGAGACTATGACCTTAGGAGAAAGGGTCGAACCTCAGGAAGTTTTGCCCAGAGAATGGAGATATTCTTCTAGTCATCCTACAGAGTTAATTTTAGGAGACCCTTCAGAAGGTGTAAGAACTAGGCATGGACTTAGGAAGGAGGTTAGTCACTTAGCTTTCATCTCTATGATAGAACCTACAAGTGTAGATTAAGCCTTAGGAGATGAATTTTGGATTCTAGCAATGCAAGAAGAGCTGAACCAATTCACCAGGAATGATGTTTGGGAGTTAGTCAAGAGACCTAAAGAGCAAAGTGTTGTTGGAACAAAATGGGTCTTCAAGAATAAGGTGAATGATTCAGGAACAATAATAAGGAATAAAGCAAGACTAGTAGCTAAGGGGTACAACCAGATTGAGGGGATAGACTTTGAAGAAACCTTTGCCCCGGTTGCTAGACTAGAAGCCATAAGAGTGCTCAGCTTTTGCTTGTTTCAAGAACTTTAAGTTATATCAAATGGATGTAAAGAGTGCTTTTCTGAATGGGATAATTAAAGAAGATGTCTACGTTGAGCAACCCCCCAGATTTGAAAGTTCACAATTTCCAAACCATGTATTTAAATTAAAAAAGGCACTATATGGATTAAAGCAAGCACCTAGAGCATGGTATGAGAGACTTAGCTCATTTCTTTTGGATAGAGGATTTAAAAAGGGTAGTGTAGATACTACACTCTTTTTACAAAAGGTCAAAGAAGAAATTCTCATTGTTCAAATATATGTAGACGACATCTTGTTTGAATCCTCGGATAAAAACTTATGCGATGAATTTTCAAAAACAATGAGTAATGAGTTTGAAATGAGGATGATGGGAGAACTTAATTACTTTCTTGGCTTTAGTGTAAAACAAATGGATAATGGAACCTTTCTTAGCCAATCAAAGTATATTAAGGATATTTTAAAGAAATATGAAATGGATAGTGCAAAACCCATGAACACCCCAATGAGTTCGACAATCTAATTAGATAAGGATCCTAGTGGAAAATCAGTAGATCAGAAAAAATATAGAGGAATGATTGGATCCCTTCTTTACCTGACTGCCAGTAGACCGGACATAATGTTTGAAAGTTCGTTAGGAATGTTAAGCCCTATGAACTTAGTCCCAAGCTAACTAAGAGGGGGGGGGGGGGGTGAATTGGTATTTTTAAAAACTCTTTTCACAAAGAAAGAAAATTGCATAAACCAAATCACACCATAGAAATAAATACGGAATTTTAAAAGCGCGAAAGCAAGAAAAAGAACACAGAAATTTATAGTGGTTCGGTCGACTCGACCTACGTCCACTCCTTGGAGGCACCCTCCAAGTATTGCACTACAAAACGTGACTCTCCTTTAGCCCCCATGGCTAGGCGGAGAAGCCCTTACAAGAACCTCCTTTTTGCCACCCCGGCAAGGCAGAGAACCTACCTCCTTTTGCTTCCTCCTGAAGCTGGCAGAGAAGCAAAACCAAAGGCAAACTCCTTACCTCTACCAACCCTTCCACGGATGAGAAACTCTAGACAAAGATGAAGCAGAGCGGTCCTTGAAGCAACCCTTGTGAATCCCCTCACAAGATCCTCTCTCTCTCATCTCTCTCTTTCTCTCCTCAAGGTCTTCTCAGGTCAAGGCAGCAGCCAAAGATCATTAAAAATGTTGAACAAGAGCTTCTAAATAGAAGAGCTTCAAAGGAGCTCATTAATTGCAAGTTGCCGACAATATCGTCCAGGCCGATCTGGACATCGGCCTGGCCGATCAGTACAAATCAAAGAAGATAGGCCAGAGCATCACCCTGGATGCAAAACTGGACGATTGAAAATTGTCTTGATCGTCCAGGTCGATCTCACGATCGTCCGGGCCGATCAGTTCAAATCAGAGGAAAATCATCCTGACAATAGCCCTGGATACGAGCTGGCCGATATTTATCATCTTGAAGTAACTAAAGGTTTTTAAATGGATCGTCCTGGCCGATCCTGCGATCGTCCAGGACGATATGATCGTATCAATCATCCTTAATTACTCCCTTGATTTCCTGATCAATTAAGGCATAATTTGGTAATTTTGTCCAGGCCGATACGTGGATCATCCTGGCCGATAATTTAAAATTACAGTATACCTTAATTGACTAAGGTGGCTACTTCTTTCTATTTTGAGCTTATCGTCCTGGCCGATACACGTATCGTCCAGACCGATTTGTTAATGACGGCTGCCTTAATTAAGAATCCTTACTTAGACTTTCTTTTTAAGCTGATCGTCCCGGACGATATAAGTATCGGCCGGGCCGATGTGGGCAAAAATAGAAATTCTAAGCCCCTCAAGTGTGTGTGTGTAGGGTTACTTAGCATCAGTCTCTTTGACCATTACAAGTAGACTCAAGAAGTGAAAAACAAAAGTACAGACTGACTCAACCCTAAACCTACGTAATCCTGAACTTGGCTCCTTCTTGATCGTCCGATCTTTGATTCATGAAAAGTTAGAAGCAACAAGTAGTCCAAGAGAAATAGTGTTTGTCAATCATCAAAACATAAGACATAAAAAAATAGGTTTACAACAATCTCCCCCTTTTTGATGATGGCAAAACACTACGAAAACAGTTAATAGCAAAAATTCAAGATTGATGAAAAAATGAACCTCATAAACTTCTCCCCCTTTTGACATATCAAAAAGGAGGGTACAAGAAAGCAAAGCAAAAGGGATCCCTCTTTTTTTTTTTTAAAACAAGGCATGAACATGATATAGTATTCCATGTGATTGATTTAAAAATTTGTGAGTTAATGTGTTAATAAGCTCATCAATCTATAGAATAGTAGAATATTCGATCATGGTTACCCTTAGCTCAGACATTTTTTTAGGGTAGAATCGTCTTTTGAAATCAATGACCTAACTCAAGAAATTAATTGGTTATGAGAAAAGGAATCCACCCATTACTTGGCTTAAAAAAATTTTTATAAAATAATGAAGTAAAGTAAATTTGTCACAATCGTAAAAAAATCGAAGTCAAGCCTTTGATAACCAACACTTCTAAGTTTTAAAAGATTTAAAAAGGGAGAATAGCTTGCTTTTGAGTGGGCTCATTTTATGCCTCTTGTCAATTTCATGGCGCTTTGCACATCTTTTTATAGATTTTTTAATTTTTGGCATCTTTGCGCATCTTTTGTTGGCATCATTGGCCAAATTTTGTTGTTTTTGTAAGCTATATTCTCTTTTATAACCTTTTAAAAAACAAAGTTGTGAATATATCTTCTCAGATATTAGAGAATAGGAGCACTCTCTTTAACATAAGGAAGAGTTACCACAAGCAGAATTAATAATCAAGGACAAGAGTAACGAGAAATCTTGATGTGACAAAAAGACTTTAAACATTATAAGTATAAGATAGATTTGTTTAAGCAAACTTAAGAAAAGATCTCAATTCCATAAATAATCTTTAACTTGAGATAGATTTTTGATTAGAAAAGAAAACTATGCCACTAAAATAGGTTAGAGAAAGAGACTCAATCACAAAATATTCCTACCATCTAAGAAATTGAGAAGATAAAAACATATTGACTACAAATTTAAATTTCCAAAGGCAAGGACAAGGAATATAGTATCATATTAGCGATGATTTTGAAAACTAAGAAAAGAGAGTCAAAAGGGAAAAATAAAACACACAAAAAAGGCTAAAGCAACAAAAAGGAAACAAAAGTAAAAGAAAAAACAAAAAAAAAGTTTCATGCATTTTTGTCAATCACACCCAACCTGGTCCTTAAAGAGCTGAAAGTATCGAAGGCCAGTGGTTTAGTAAAGATGTCCGCCAGTTGATTTTCAGTTGTCACATGGTGTAACTCAATGTCTCCCTTAGTCACATGATCTCTAATGAAGTGATGCCTAATGTCAACGTGTTTAGTCCTTGAATGTTGGATAGTATTCTTAGAGATGCATATGGCACTAGTATTGTCACAAAAGATTGAGATGGTACTTACATGTAATCCTAAATCCAATACCTGTTGTTTCAACCAAAGGAGTTGGGCCACACAACTTCCAAGAGCAATATATTCAGCTTCAGCAGTGGAAAGAGCAACAGAGTTTTGCTTCCTACTAGACCAAGATACCAAAGATTATCCAATGAATTGACAAGTTCCAGAAGTGCTCTTTCTATCCACCTTGCATCCTACAAAATCAGAGTCAGAAAAACCATTAATCTCAAAAGAAGTGCTATGTCTAGGGTACTAAATCCCTAATCCTTGTGTCCCCAAAAGGTATCTAAAAATCCTCTTAACAGCAGTCATGTGGGATTCCTTAGGGTCAGCCTGAAACCTAGCACAAACGCAAACACTAAACATGATGTCAGGTCGGCTCGCAGTCAAGTAAAGTAAAGATCCAATCATGCCTCTATACTTCTTCTGATCAACAGACTTACCACTTGGGTCCTTATCCAATGAAGCACTAGAAGTCATGGGAGTGTTAATTGGCTTAGCTTTGTCCATCTCATATTTCTTCAAAATGTCCTTTATGTATTTTGTTTGATTTAGAAAAGTTCTATCTTCCAATTGTTTTATGCTAAACCCCAAAAAGTAGGACAACTCTTTCATCAAACTCATCTCAAACTCTCTACTCATTATTTTAGAAAAATCATCACACAAATTTTTACTAGAATATCCCAAGAATACTCCATCAGATTTAGGATCAAATTTTCCCAAGTGAGACTTCCCATTGTTGTGAATGAAAACCTTACAACCAAAGACATGAAGGTGGGAAAGATTGGGTGTCCTACCCTTAAGGATCTTATAGGGTGTCTTCTCTAATTTGGCTCTAACATTTACCCTATTCAACACATAACAAGCTGTGTTAACCGCTTCAGCCCAAAAGTACTTTGGAAGTGAATACTCAGCAAGCATGGCTCTAGCGGCTTCCACCAAGGTCCGGTTCTTCCTTTCAGCTACCCCATTCTGCTGAGGGGTCCTAGGGGCTGAAAAATTGTGACTAATCCCCTTGTCCTCACAAAAATCTCCAAATCTTTCATTCTCAAACTCTCCCCCATGATCACTATGGATGGTCAAAATCTCACAACCTAGCTTCTTCTGAATCCAAGTAGAAAAAGTTTTAAACTCCTCAAAAGACTCATTTTTATGTGAAAGAAATCTAGTCCAAGTGAACCTCGAGTAGTCATCAACAATCACAAAACCATAGACTTTCCCTCCCAAACTAGCTGTGCTAATGGGTCCAAACAAATCCATGTGAAGGACTTCTAAAGGTCTAGAGGTGCTAATGTCCTTAATGGGGTGAAAAGAGGAGTGGAATTGCTTTCCTAGTTGACAGGCATCACAAAGGTGATCTTTTGTAAACTTAAGTTTGGGGACACCTCTAACTAGGGCCTTTTGGGTCACTTTCCTAAGGGTTTTCATACTTGCATGACAAAGCCTCCTGTGCCACAACCAAGAATCATCAATCACAGTTTTTAAGCAAAAAGAAGCAGCACATTTAATGTTATTCAAATCAAGCTTGTAGACGTTGTTGATCCTCTTTCCCTGCAAAATAGTGTTGTTACTTAAACTTGCAATGCATGAATCCGCTAAGAATTGCACGATGAAGCCTTTGTCACAGAATTGACAGATGCTGAGCAAGTTATGCTTCAATCCATCTACAAGCAAAACATTTTCAATCATAAGGTTCTTGGAATTGCCAATTATACTTGCTCCTACCACCTTCCTGGTGGTGTTGTCTCCAAGAGTAACCTTGCCTCCAGTCATGGACTCTAGTACAACAAACTGGCTAGCATCACCAGTCATATGTCGGGAGCATCTACTGTCCAGGTACCATATACTCTCACGAGATCTTTTGTGAGAGCACTCCTGCAAAATTATCTAATGTTAGATTTAGGAACCCAAGCAGGTTTGGGTTCCTTCTTATGAAGAGAAGAATGCAATGCATGTGTGATATGTTGTTGATAATGCACCTTAGGTCTCCACACCCAATGTTTACTATGGTGAATCGTGCAAGTGTGTGAGATGTGTCCTAGCATGCCACATGAAAAACATCTAACTCCAGGAAAGGGATTTCTTAAGTGATTTGAGTTATAATGCCTCTTCCTAGGTTTTGGCAATTGATTAAAAGTAGAAGTCATCCTAGTTTTCTTACATGCTTCTAAATCATTTTGAAACATCAAATTTGTACTTTTTAAAACTTCATTTTCAATCCTCAAAATTTTCTCTATCTCCTTTGACTTCTGAAAATCAAATTCAAGTGATGTGTGTGATATTTTTAATGCATCAAGCTCTTCAACTAACTCACCATGATTTTTATTTAACTCATCAAATTCATCAAGTAAAGTCATGTGATTTGAATCAATTATTTGATGGTCTTTAATCAAAACTTCATGCTCTTTTTATAGATTTAAGAATTCTAATTTCAAGCTAGCATGAGTTTTTTTAAATTTCCTATATGATGCATGAATTTTTTCTGAAACTTCAAGAAGTTGAACGTAGGAAAGTTCACATACCTCTTCTTGATCACTTTGATCTTTTCCCATGAAACACAAGTTTGTAGTTTCTTCCTCTGGTTCAGTCTCAGAGGAGTCAGTACCAGATTCTGCTTAAAAGCTCCTTTAGTTTTTCTTCTTGTCATTCCTAGACTTAGCTTTCTCCTCACCTTTTTCTTTGCTTAATTGATCTCTAAGCATAGGGCAATCAGTTCTCACATGTCCAGGCTTCCTACATTCAAAACAAACAACATCAGAAGATCCTTTAACATGTTTATGATCCTTACCTTTTCTCCAACTTTGATGATGCTTTTGTTTCTTCCTTAGAAAGTTTTTGAATTGCCTTGTGATGAAGGCAATTTCATCGCTTTCAGACCCGGAAGATTCAGAATCCGATTTGTATGCCTTCAATGCAATTGTTTTCTCCTTTTTCTTTTCACCTGCATCAACATTTCTTTGATTCACCCCTTGCTCGTAAGCAATGAGTGAGCCAAGTAAGTTATCAAAAGAATAGGTGTTCAAATCTTTAGATTCCGTAATGACAGTAATTTTTGCATCATAAGACGAAGGCAAGCATCTCAAAATCTTGTTAACGTTTTCATAGTTCGAAAGCTCTTTTTCTAGTGCATGCAATGAAGTAACAATCTGAGTAAACCTAGTGTACATGTAAGAAATCGATTCATGAGGTTTCATACGAAAAAGTTCATAGTCATGCAAGAGAATGTTTAAACAGGATTGTTTAACTTCATTAGTACCTTCATAGGTGATGCACAATTTATCCCAGATTTCTTTACCTGTTTTGCAAGTTGAAACACACATGTAATCCTCAGATTTCAAAGCACAGAAAAAACAGTTCAGACATTTCGCATTTAATTGAGCTAAATCTCGTTCATCAAAAGTCCATTCAGTAAAAGCAACTTCAGTTTTCACACCATTAATTTCACGAGAAGGAGGAGAATAACCTTCTTGAATAAGCATCCACATGCGATAATCAGTAGATTGTAAAAACGTTGACATATGAGTTTTCCAAAAATCAAAAGGTAGGTTATCGAATAGGGGAGGTCGGGTAATGGAATACCCTTCCGTAGTGTTACGATTCCCAATGTTAGCCATGCATCTAATTCAAAAAGTTTTCAAACTTTAATTTTCGAATCCCGCTCTGATACCACTTGAAAGTGCTCAGATGACAATAGAAAGTGCTCTGATACCACTTGAAAGTTCGTTAGGGATGTTATGCCCTATGAACTTAGTCCCAAGCTAACCAAGAGGGGGGGTGAATTGGTATTTTTAAAAACTCTTTTCACAAAAAAAGAAAATTGCATAAACCAAATCACACCACAGAAATAAATGCAGAATTTTAAAAGCGCGAAAGCAAGAAAAAGAACACAGAAATTTATAGTGGTTCGGTCGACTCGACCTACATCCATTCCTTGGAGGCACCCTCCAAGTATTGCACTACAAAACGTGACTCTCCTTTAGCCCCCACGGCTAGGCGGAGAAGCCCATACAAGAACCTCCTTTTTGCCACCCCGGCAAGACAGAGAACCTACTTCATTTTGCTTCCTCCTGA
The DNA here is from genome assembly GCA_022539455.1 of Dendrobium nobile. Taxonomy (NCBI): domain Eukaryota; kingdom Viridiplantae; phylum Streptophyta; class Magnoliopsida; order Asparagales; family Orchidaceae; genus Dendrobium; species Dendrobium nobile. The sequence continues at coordinate 48,250,931 of CM039723.1, forward strand.
AGCTGGCAGAGAACCAAAACCAAAGGCAAACTCCTTACCTCTACCAACCCTTCCACAGACGAGAAACTCTAGACGAAGATGAAGTAGAGCGATCCTTGAAGCAACCCTTGTGAATCCCCTCAAAAGCTCCCCCTCACAAGATCCTCTCTCTCTCCTCTCTCTCTTTCTCTCCTCAAGGTCTTCTCAGGTCAAGGCAGTAGCCAAAGATCATTAAAAAAGTTGAACAAGAGCTCCTAAGTAGAAGAGCTTCAAAGGAGCTCATTAATTGCAAGTTGCCGACAATATCGTCGAGGCCGATCTGGACATCAGCCTGGCCGATCAGTACAAATCTTAGAAGATCGGCCAGAGCATCGCCCTGGATACAAAATTGGATGATTGAAAATTGGCTTGATTGTCCAGGCCGATCTCATGATTGTCCGGGCCGATCAGTTCAAATCAGAAGAAAATCATCCTGACAATAGCCCTGGATACGAGCTGGCCGATATTTATCATCCTGAAGTAACTTAAGGTTTTTGAATGGATCGTCCTGGCCGATCCTGCGATCATCCAGGATGATATGATCGTATCAATCATCCTTAATTACTCCCTTGATTTCCTGATCAATTAAGGCATAATTTGGTAATTTTGTCCAGGCCGATACGTGGATCGTCCTGGCCGATAATTTAAAATTAAAGTATACCTTAATTGACTATGGCGACTACTTCTTTCTATTTTTAGTTTATCGTCCTGGCCGATACACGTATCGTCCAGACTGATATGTTAATGACGGCTGCCTTAATTAAGAATCCTTACTTAGACTTTCTATTTTAAGCTGATCGACCCGGACGATATAAATATCGGCCGGGCCGATGTGGGAAAAAATAGAAATTCTAAGCCCCTCAAGTATGTGTGTGTAGGGTTACTTAGCATCAGTCTCTTTGACCATTACAAGTAGACTCAAGAAGTGAAAAACAAAAGTACAGACTGACTCAACCCTAAACCTACGCAATCCTGAACTTGGCTCCTTCTTGATCGTCCGATCTTCGATTCCTGAAAAGTTAGAAGCAACAGGTAGTCTAAGATAAATAGTGTTTGTCAATCATCAAAACATAAGACATAAAAAAAATAGGTTTGCATTAATGTTTAGTGTGTGCCTTTGTGCCCGTTTCCAAGCCGATCCTAAAGAATCTCACTTAACTGCTATCAAAAGAATTCTTAGATATCTACTAGGCACCCCAAACTTAGGAATTTGGTATCCCAGACACAACACTTCCTTTGAAATCCTAGGGTACTCAGATTCTGACTTTGCATGATGTAGGATAGATAGAAAGAGCACCTCTGGTACCTGCCAATTCATCAGACAATCATTAGTTTCTTGGTCCAGTATGAAGCAAAACTCAGTAGCACTTTCTATAGCCGAGGCAGAATATATTGCAGTAGGAAGTTATGTTGCACAAGTACTATGGTTAAAATAACAAATTCTTGATCTTGGACTACCTGTTGGAACCATCTCGATCATGTGTGACAACACAAGTGTAATTTGTATCTCTAAGAATCCAATCAACACTCTCGAACGAAACACATAGACATTAAACATCATTTCATTAGAGATCACGTCGCTAAGGGAGATATAGAATTACATCACATCGCTACAGGAGATCAATTGGTAGACATATTCACAAAACCTTTAGCTTTCGACACCTTTAGCACCTTGAGGACTAGATTAGGTGTCATAGATATAAATGCATAAAAAAAAATAAAAATTTAGGGCTGCTCCTGATCACCACACACTCACCACACCAAAACTCTGCATTGACTGTTCATCGTACTGTACGACATACATCGTACTGTACGATACATCTCAATGTCCACCAACAAGCAGATTTCGGCTCTGTTGATCGTACTGTACGACCTACATCATACTGTATGATAATCTTCCCGCATAATTGCCTACCGTATTGTACGATATCTCTTCTTCATATAATACGATCCACGTCAGCAACGGATTGGGATGAATTAAATCCGGTTGGTATGACATTATTGAGTATCATACTGTATGATACCTCTATTTCGTACGGTACGATCCACATCAGCACAAAGGATAAATTTGAGTTAAAGCTGTTTGGTACGATATTTATTATGTATCGTACTGTACGATACACCTGTTCGTACAGTACGAAACTTTTGGTCAAAAGTCGTACTGAGGGCCTCGGACGATCGAAATTCGCCTGATCGTACAATGCGATACCTATCGTACTGTACGATTTGACTACCTTTTCTCAAAACCACCGGTCAGAATATTAATTGGCTATCGTACTGTACGATTTCTAAAATTTCCTATAAGTACCCTTTCCTATGCCGTTCAATTCACTCAATCCTCTCCTCACTCAGCCTTCACTTAGTTTTCGTGCCCTCTTGCAATGTCTAAACGAGGTCGGATGACTGCTGGAAGCTCGTCCTCATCGAGTCGCCAACCTAATCGCTTTCTGAATAGTGAAAATGAGGAAGCCTACCACCGATACAAAGCCTGCAAAATTTCCCCTTTAAAAATGCTTAATCAGGCTGCTCTCAATTTCAAGGTAGTGGGCCTCTTTGCTTCCACCACCTTTCAATTCCTACTCACCCTGGCATTTCCATATAACTCTGAACTTCTTTTTGAATTTCTCGCCAACCTCACCTACACCGTCGACAACACCACTTTTCACTCTTTTGTTTGTGGCTGCACCATTGAGATAACTAGAGCCGACATCGCCCAATATATTGGGCTATCCACTGAAGGACCTATGGTTCGCTCATTTCTTACCGATGAATTTGACTAGAGCGATGTAAATAGAGTCCTTAGGAATACTGCCTTTCATCAACACCAACCGCTTGTTCAATCCTTAACTCGAAATGCCCGTATAATTCAACATGTTCTTCGAACCTCAATCATACCCAAAGGTGGCGACCGTATCAATCTGACCCCAACCTTATCCGTCGCTACCTATCTTATTATGTCCAACATTAAGTTTGATGAGGTCGATTTAATTAGCAACTATATTCTCCACATGACTTTTGTTCGTCTACCTACCACTCGACAGAAACAGAATCTGGCTCTTGGTCACCTAATAGGATATATCCTCCCTAACAAATATCAATTGCCCAACCCTTGTGAACCCGACATTCTTCCTATTTTTTATACGAATGCTTCCTTCCGTATTCTCTTTCATCGGGGACATGAGCCTGAAGAACCAGTCTTTGATGAAGAAGAAGGAGAAGATGCTCCATGCCGTACCCCGAGCACCTGCACCAGCACCAGCATACCCTAATGATGATTTAGTCGCACGCTTTGAACAGCTACAGAATCGTCTCGACATGCACATTCAAGAACAACATCAGCAACACGAGACTGATATGCAATGGTTTGGAGAACGTTTCACTGCAATTGATCACCGCTTTGATGCTCTATTTCAATATTTTCAACCAAATCCACCTCCACCACCAACTGATCAGGACCCGTCTGCTTAGATTATATGTGTTTGCATTGTAGTTTTTCTTCTTTTGCTTTTTGCCTTTAGTTGCTCCTCCTTTTTGTGCTGTCAAAAGGGGGAGAAGTTTGTTGTACCTGTTGTTATGCCTGTTATCTAAATGCATTCCTTTTGTTCTGTATTTGCTTTTGGTATCCTATTTTTTTTCTTGTGTTTAATTAAAAAAAATATATATATATATTTATATATATAAATAAAAAAAAACAAAAATAAAAGAAATGTTTTTCATTCTTACTTGCAACAAATTATTTGACATCATCAAAAAGGGGGAGATTGTTGCAACCCATGACACCGAGTTTGAGATTTTGATGATGCCAAATAATGAGTGTTTTTGGAACAACTATTCATTGAATATTATTTTATTTTCTATTGTCCTTGAGTACTAATATTTCAGGAAGATCACAAGTGACTCAAGACGAAAGGAAGACTCAAGACCGGGTAGATTAGGAGTATGAGTCAAACATTGTATTTTTCCATTTATTTTGTTTTTAATTTATTGAGTCTGACCACAAAATACATAAGAGTAAGAGCAACCATGCACACACACAGGGGGAGAGTTGTTTTTTTAATTGCAAAATGTAATAAAAATTCTTCTCTGGAGATCGTACTGTACGATTGTAATTCGTACAGTACGATCCAAGTTATGTGGACGATTCTTCGAATAGATCGTACTGTACGAATATCTTTGTACTGTACGATATGTTCAGATCAAAAACCCTAATCGTAGTTTAGTTTAAGTAAGTGATTTTGCGCCGTTCGTACTGTACGAACCTGTTCGTACTGTACGATCTATTTTAAATATTTACTTAAATTAACCCGTGATTAGTGCATAAAATCCAGGACTAATTAAATTTTGAACATCGTACTGTACGAACCAGATCGTACCATACGATGAACAGAGACGAAGTATGATCGTCCCGAATATCGTCCTGGATGATCTCTTAGTTTTTGTCACATCGTACTGTATGATAGTAATCGTACCATACGATGAACAGAGACGACATCTGATCGTCCAGACCATCATCCTGTATGAATAGTATTTTGTTGGATCGTACCGTACGATATTATATCGTACAGTACGAATTATTTTTGAACTGTTCATACATCTTCGTACCAGGACGACGTCTGTTTATGAAGATCGTACTGTATGAAGTTGAATTGTAATGTACGAACAGTAACGGCTACTTTTGAATTCAGAGGGTTTTTGGAGCCTTTTTTAGATATCAATCAAGTCCTTTTTCAGTAAGATTTACAGAGGGGGTGAACGTGGTTAGAGAGGGATTCCAAGGGAGAAAACTCTAGAGAAGTTCTTGAGGGTTGAGAGAGGAAGGAGGAGGTGAGCGTTGTGAGGGAGAAGAAGTGTGAGGGAGATCACACAGTTGCTCCGAGCTTGCTGCATCTTGCTCCTCCTGTGGCCCTAGAAGGATTTGAGGAAGGATCTCCAAGGGAAAGGCTCATCTACATCCGTTACCTCGAGGTTCTCTGCCTTCTCCAGGATGGAGAAAAACGAGAAGGTTCTCTGCCGTCGCCAGGAGGGCTAAAACAGAGTTTGGCACTCCGCCACGCCGGGTTGGTGAAAGGGAGGTTTGTAAAGGCTTCTCCGCCTTGCCGAGGGGGGCAAAAAGAGAACTATTTTGATAGTGAAAATCCCGAAGTGGAGGACTCCGGGGAGTGGATGTAGGTCATATTTTGACCGAACCACTATAAAATTCTTGGTGTGTTTTTTCCTTATCGTCATTTACTTTTTACTTGCATTTAATTTTCATAACTATTGCATGGTGAAATTTTGTGGAAGAAAACTTGCTTAAAATTTTGTTATAAAATTTCAAAAACAAAAAAAAAATTAGAACTCTTGTTTACGGTTACTTTTATTAAGAAAAAAAATTTTACAATTCACCCCCCCTCTTGTCGTTTAGTAATTACAGATCAATACTCTAATAAACTAAGATGATATTTTGAATAGCTTGTGTGGACTTAATAGTGGAGAAAGTTGGAAGATGAGAGATAATAGGATTATTAATTTGCTTTCTCATTTATGACCAAAATCTCCAAATCTTGGCATTATTTTATTTTTGCTCAACTATTGCCTAGAAAAAATATAAGTGATGTCACTCATTACTATTATAATATATATATATATATATAAGGGAAAACCCACGGAGGGGCCAACGCGTTGATTAAATAAAAATGTTACATTGTCCTTAAGGGGACCTCAAGCTTTCTACTGCTCAAAAGAGCTACAATCATAAAAAGAAAGAAAATGCCTAGAAGCTCAAGTTTTCCCATCTATAAAGCTATACAACGTATATTCTGCGGTGCTCAAGCACAATCACCCAATAAAGGAGAAATCCAAAAAATTGCAAAAGCTCTAATGAGTCAGTCTCAAATCCAAATCTTCCTTCTTCAGCGCCAAAAAATTCCTGCAGAGCATGTGATAAGAACAAAGGATAAAATAGTAATGTAAAAATGGATAAGTAGTAATAAAAATAGTAAAATAGGTCCACCTGTGATAACCACCGAGATTCTAGTAGAAAACTAAATAGTAAAGTGAAACCACATCGTAATACGCTCAAACAATGAATGGCCAACACCCAACAAACCAACGGACAACAACAAAACCCAAATTGGTAACAGCAGTAGTAACATCAGGTAGTAAATTAAAAGGTAGTTAGCTGTAATGTAGCACGAATCGGCATGCAGAGATTAGCCAAGAGAACGACCATCACAACCTAAATAGAGCACCAACATAAGGCCATTAATACAAATAAAAAGGGAAACAAGATAACCCAAAAGGTTAGCCATATGAACATCAAACTTGGCCTATCTACCAGGAAAAAAACAACAACATAAAATTAATTAGTAGGCCACTTAAAAATAGAAGAAAATGAACAATGTAATGATAGCATAAACTAGCCTAGATATTACACAAAGTGAGAACCATAATAGCTCCCCAACAGCATGAAACCAACACCAAATAACAACAGGAAAACAGAGTGAATAGGCGACATATAAGCAGAGGGGCAATATACCCAAAACCACAAACCCACCAAAAAAACTATTGGAAAACCAAGCTGGGAATGGGAAAAATGAGCTCTGGAATAAATGGATCCCACAAACATACAAGGCAAAACCCAATGCCGCTCCATCCAACCATCAAGCCTCAGCAACTTCCACCCCCTCCCTCAAGTAAAAGGTACTAGGTAGAACCAGAGAAAGAGAATTTCATAATCTTAATAAGAAGCCAACAAAAAAAACCACCAAATAATAGATAGGGTCTACCAATAACAAAGCCCCAACTATATGGGACAACTACACAAACTAAAAAAACACCATCCAAATGCCCAGGACAAAAATTATAAGCCCCTAGAAAACCACTAAATAATAGATAGGGACTACCAAGGAAAACCTTGATAACTACTAGAATAAGACCCATCAGCCTCATCAAAATAAAAAAACCAAGCAAATCATCAGTAGACCACCTAAAGGACACATCAAACAGCACAATAAGAGAATATTAAATTCAATAAACTCACAGCTCAAAAGCTGAGGAAAAGCCAAATCCAGAGAAAGGAGAGCAAAAAAAGGGATACCTATCAAGTTAAAGCCATTGTAATCATCACTCAAGTCCATAAGCCCAAAACCAGGCAAAAAAATAACCTCCAAATCAATAAAATGCAAAATAGAAACCAAATCTGAGAAAAGGCACCAGACATAAGCCTGGAAAATAAAAATAAAATAGATTAATTCTATACATAAGGTAAGCAAATTTTAACCAATCTTAGAATGCCTTTTGAAGGAATAGGAACAATGGCTTCCAAGAAATCATTGAAGCTTTCAAAATGAGCCAACCAATTGCCACACGCATTACCTTCCTCAAATACATGGTAGAAAGAGACATTAATAAAAGCTGTCAATTGTTTAATATCCCTAATAATATAAAAAACCTCAGAATTACAAATAGAATCAATACCTTCCAAAATGCTCTGAATATTGTGAGTAGATTCTGCATCAATACCAATATTTAAAATGCCAAGAAACATACAAGTTCTCAACCCATAAAGAATAGAACTAAGGAATGCCATATGTAAATTACCATTCGGCAAAGGACCCATAAACGCAAGAATAACATTACTATGGCAATCCCCAATGAGGACAACACACCCCATGTTGTTAATCACTTTAGCAACAACCACATTTAATTTGAAGCAACCCAACGCAAGTTTAACCCAAGAGACAAAGCGAGGTTTAGGAGAAGGCAAAGGAGCCTCCAACTTGAAACCTAAGTCAATAGCAACATCATAATAATTTTTGATTATTTTGGTCAAAATTAACTAAATAGAAAACAAACTTAGTAATTTTCCTTTAATGCTCTTTATAACCCTCCGAGAGTCCATTCTAATGCAATTAAAAAAAGAATTATTCCTCTCCATCAAAATAAACAAAAAAATAAGAGAGGAGATAACATTTATAATATGGCCCTTAGAATTAATAAACCAAGCATTAAGAACAGAATTAATAGATAAATTCACATTAAAAAAATTAAATTTTAAAAGATCATGAAAATGACACCAAACTATAACTGCTAAAGGGCCCGAAACAAAGACATGATGCATACTCTCCATGTGATAACAACATTAACATTTAGATGGAAGAACAAAACTTCTTTTTATAAAGTTATAACCTATAGGAATGAATCTATGTAAAATTCTACAAATAAAAGTGGCAATAGTAGGAGGGTTGCTTCTATGCCAGATCTTTGATTAAATGTTAGAAACATTATTTTTAGTTCAAAAAGTATGCCAAGATCTTTTAACATCATTAGCCAAGTTTCATAATAAAATATCCTTAGAATTCAAATTCAAAGGAAGATTGAGAACTTTTTGAATAATAGAGTTAGGAATACATTAGCAAGCTTATCATAATCCCAAGAATTATCATTAATGAAAAAAGTTACCTTAACTGCAATGGTAGAAGAAGAATTAATGAGAGAGTCAATGGTTTGATTACCTAACCATTGATCCTGCCAAAAGAAAATGTTTCCACCTCCAAGACCCCAAGAAAGATGAGGCTCCACATCCCACTTGACCTTTCACAGCCTCTGCCAACTTTAGAGTCAACATTATTAAAGGAACAAGTAGTTGGACGCTTCCCCACACAGTATTTAGAAACATAATATTAGCCCACGAAGGAAACTTAGCACCAAAAGTAAACTATAATTTGAAGGAAAAGGCATGGGCCAAATCCTTCATGCTTTACAGCCCAAGCACCCTCCTTCAAAACCCCACAACACTAGTCCTAGGAAAGCCTAAGAAATTATAGTGTTGCTATTCAAACCTTTCCAAAAAAATTTATTAAGGATCTTATCAATTCTATTACACGCTATTTTAGTGGGAAGCAAAGTTTTGAAAGAGTAAATATGGATAGAACAAAGAACACCTTTAATGAGAGTAAGCCTACCACAAAAGCTAAAGAAGTTAGAATCCGAAGACAAGAGTTTAGTTTGCACATAAGTAATTAAATCATCAAACAAAAAGGATTTATTTCTACCTTTAAAAAGAGGAATACCAAAGTACTTAATAGGTAACTGGCCAGGCATAAAACTAGTAAGGTGTGAAAGTTTGTTAGGGATGTTAAGCCCTATAGAACTGGCCCAAGCTAACCAAGAGGGGGGGGGGGGGGGGGGGGGGGGTGAATTGGTATTTTAAAAATTTTCTTTTCACAAAGAAGTAAAATCTCATAAACCAAAATCACACCACAAAAAATAAGTGCGGAAATTAAAGTGCGGAAGCAAGAAACAAGAACACAGAGATTTATAGTGGTTCGATCAACTCAACCTACGTCCACTCCCCGGAGGCGCCCTCCGAGTATTGCACTACAATCGTGACTCTCCTTTAGCCCCATAGCTAGGCGGAGAAGCCTTTACAAAGAACCTCTTTTTGCCACCACGGCAAGGTAGAGAACCTATCTCCTTTTGCTTCCTCCTAAAGCTGGTAGAGAACCACAATCAGATGCTGAATCCTTACCTCTACCAACCCTTCCACGGATGAGAAACTCTAGATAAAGAAGAAGCGGAGCGATCCATGAAGCAACCCTTGTGAATCCCCTCACAAGCTCCCCCTTACAAGATCCTCTCTCTCTCCCTCTCTCTCTTTCTCTCCTCAAGGTCTTCTGAGGTCAAGGCAGCAGCAAAAGATTATTCAAAATGTTGAACAAGAGCTCTTAAATATAAGAGCTTCAAAGGAGCTCATTAATTGCAAGTTGCCGACAATATCGTCCTGGCCGATCAGTAGAAATCTCAGAAAATCGGCCAGAGTATCGCCCTGAATGTAAACTGGATGATTTAAAATTGGCTTGATTGTCCAGGCCGATCTTATGATTGTTCAGGCCGATCAGTTTAAATCAGAGAAAAATCATCCAGAGCATCGCCTGAATTTGTGCTGGCTGATATTTATCATCCAATAGATCGTCCTGGCCAATCCTGCGATCCTCCAAGACGATATGATCGTATTAATCATACTTAATTACTTCCTTGATTTGCCTGATTAATTAAGGCATAATTGTGAATATCATCCAGGCCGATCCAAGATCGTCCTGGCCGATTACCAAAAATTATAAAATACCTTAATTATTTATGGCAGCAACTTCTTTCTATTTTGAGCTTATTGTTTTGGTCGATACACGTATCGTCCAGGATGGTCTGTTAATGCCGGCTGCCTTAATTAAGAATCCCGAATAGATTCTCTATTTTAAACTAAATCGACCAGGCCGATACAAATATCGTCCTAGCCGATGTGAGTAAAAATAGAAATTCTAAGTCTCTCAAGTGTGTGTGTGTAGGGTTACTTAGCATCAGTCTTTTTGAACTTTACAAATAGACTCAAGAAGAGAAAAAACAAATTACAGACTGACTCAATCCTAACCTACGCAATCTTGAACTGGCTTTGTTTATTCGTCCGATCTTTGATTCCTGAAAAGTTAGAAGTAACAGACAGTCCAAGAGAATCAATAATGTTTGTAAATCATCAAAACATATGTCATGAAAAATAGATTTGCAATAATCTCCCCCTTTTTGATGATGGGAAACACTAGTAGAAAAAACTTAGTAAAAATAGCAGTTCTTTAAAATTTCAAAGTTACAAGCATATCAACTTTTTCCTACCACATCCTACTCCCTCTTTTGACATCACAAAAAGAGGGTCCCAGACACACAAAAGAAAAAGGAAAAGCAAAAAACAACAGAAACTAAAATAAAGTGCAAGACAAACTACAGAAAATAGAAAATAGAAAAAAAGAAAAATTAGAAAAATGAGGCACCCTGATCATCAGATGGAGGTGGTGGAGGTGGCTGCTGAAAGTAGCTGGCAAGCATAGTAAATTGAGCATTGAACCAGGTGATGTCCTAGTCATATTGCTGCTGCTGGTGAGTAATGTAGCTGTCAAACTGGGCTAAGTCCTTTGTGCGGTGCTGCTCGTAGAAGGCTATGCCTCATTATGTTGCTGCTCCTGTGCAGCAACGTAAGCGTCGAAGCGGGTCTCCACTATATCAAACCTCTCCACTAACTGGTCAAGCTGAGAGTGCTGGCAAAGAGGAGTAGGATAGGGAATAGGAGCAGGAGCAGGAGCCTCCTCCTCCTCAGCCCCCCGACCTTCCCCATCTCTTGGGTGGAGACGAGTACTATGAAGGATAGTGAAAGAATAGTTTGAGTAGCAAGGAGGTTGAAGATCGTGACTAGCAGGATATTGAAGATTGTATTTGGTTTCAAGAATGTAGGCTATGAGATGTCCTAAAGCAAGGTTGGATTTCCTCTTATGGCCTGGATCGCAAATAGTTGTTAAATGATCAATGTAGCGAAAGAGTAGATCAGTGGCATTAAATTCTCTCCGGTCCATGATGAAAAAGGTAGTCAAAGAAAGTAAAGGAGTGATGTGAATTCGGTCCCTAGCTTTTGGAATAATTGAGGTGCGAAGGACATACTGAATTGTCCTAGTATCTTTGACTAAAGAGCTAGTCTCTCCAACATGAAAGGGTGTGTTGGTTTGGCAAAGAAAATGGTTTGCCGTGGACCAATCAAAATCAGGATCTGAAATGATTATGTGCAGCTTATCCTCGGTAGTCGATAGCTGTAAAAGTTCCGCATAGTCCTGATATGTGATCTCAACTGGGCATCGATTCACATAGGAGGTCAGGGCTGTGAAAGTAGAATTTATGTGAAGATTTGCATAAAATTCTAGCAGAAGTTCAGAAGAAAAAGGGACAGCGAGGGTAAGTATGAAACAAAGAGAAGTGTGGGCAAAGAGATCCATTACCGGATATGAAAGGTGTGCAGGATTGATTGTTCTGGAAAGGGTAATGCCACACTCTTTGTAGCGACGGTAAGCTGCCTGATCCTCTGCCTCCTTGAATTGAGGGTCCAGAGTGGCCCTTGAGGAACTTCCAGAAGCCTGTCGAACTTGTTTCCCACCAGCCATAGTAAGGAGTTAGCAAGGAAACACAAGAGGAGAAGGGATGTGAAGTGGAAAACATGGCTGGAATGGCCTGAATTTAAAGAAATGTCCATATCGTCCAGGCCGATCATAGAATCATCCAGGATGATATGGTACAATAATTACATACAGACTGATTGGTCAAAAAGGCGGTCCGATCAGATATCGGCCAGGACGATTAGACACAGGCGATCGTCTCGAGGAGTCAAGCTGGACGACCGTTGAAAAAGCATATCATTCGGGCTGATTAGGTGTATCATCCAGGATAATGCATAATAATTGTTCGTACTGGCCGAAGTTAGTGGATCGTCCAGGACGAACAGTGGATCGGCCATGATGATTATCCAATAATAGATCGTCCGGGGCAAATTTTAAGGATTTAAACGTACTGACATGTGGATCATCCAGGACGATCTAGTGTATCGGCCAGGACGATGACCATAAAATGCATCGGCCAGGCCCCAGGACTATCATCATGATTGCAACAGAGTTCGATCAGATCATCCAGGACGATAAATTATCGTCCAGGACGAAGAGTTATTCAAGCACAGAAAAGTTCAGTATATGGAAATTTGAAGAGAATTTGTCCTATCATCCAGGACGATAAAAGTATCGGCCAGGACGATGTGACTAGAATTTGAAAAATAATGAAGGATGGTGATGATCAAAGCCCTCAAAAATAAAACAAAAGAAAAGCAGAAGAAAAGAAAAAGAACAACGATAAAAAGCTAAAAACAAACATTTTGAAAAGAAGCCAAATATTTTTTATTTTATTTTTTATTATGTTTTTTGTTTGTTTTATCAAAGCAATTCATATGAAAATTTCTTAAATAATTTAAACTTTAGAGTTTCAATAGATCAATAGGTTAACAAATTTCAATCGGAAGAAGGTAGAATATCTGATTCTGTTAACCCTAGGTCGGACATCCTTCAGGGTATAAATTGTCTTTTGAAAAATAGAGGCCTAACACAGAATAACTAAATAGGATAAAAAGAAGATCCATTCAATCCTTGTTTATAAAGAAAAATATCTCATAAATAATATGTCAAAGTAATTTTTCTCAATCATGGAATTTGAAATCAAGCCTTTGAAAATCTCACATAACCCATAAGTTCTTCTAAGTTTTAAAAGTTTTGAAAAGAGAGGATAGCTTGCTTTTTAGTTGGCTCATTTTATGCCTCTTGAATCTTTGATTGACTCTTTGAACATCTTTTGATTTTTGATACATATTTGTGTATATACTTTTTATTTCAATTTTGACGTCTTTGCCACTTTTCCTTTTTATCTTTTACAAGCTCAATTCTCTTTTGAAAACTCTTAAAAGAAGTTCTTAGTTGTGAGTATATCTTCAAGATATTAGAGAATAGGAGTACTCTCTCTAACATAGGGACAAACTACCCACAAAACAAAACTAAAAATCATATGATCAGTGCAAAGGAAAGATCTTAATTAACTTGAGAGATATATAAGAACTTTGGATATTATGCACAAAATAGATTTTTGTAGCAAGATAAAAAGAATCTTAGTTTCAAAAACCATTGGCTAAAATGAGTTAGACTTTTATTTAGAGAAGAAAATTATATCACTAAACAAGGTCCGAAGGAGGGAAACCATCAATAGTATTCCTCCCTTTAACCAATTTAGAAATGCTAAACATAATCTCTAAAACTCTAAAATTTAAAAGCTTAAAAAATAATCATATAGGAAACCAAAAATAAAATGAAAACAAAGAAATCTTGAACAACACAAAGCAAGCACACAACAAAGATAACACAAAACTAATTAAAGAAAAATCATTTCAAGAAATTATGAAGCAGCGAATTTAAGCAATTTTGAGCTACGAGCCTCCATATGTCAAATTATCCTATGCTCCCATGAGGTCTTTGGTGAGAGCACACCTGCAAAACTCAACAACAGTCATATTTAGGAACCCAACCTAGTTTGGGTCCCTTCTTAGGAAAAGTAGAATACAATGCAGGCGTGGTATGCTGTGAATCATGTACCTTAGGTCTCCACACCCAATGTGTACTACAGTAAACAGTACAAGTGTGTGAGATGTGTCATAGCATGCCACATGAAAAACATCTAACTCCAAAAAAAGGATTTCTTAAATGGTTTGAGTTATAATGCCTCTTCCTAGGTCTTGGATTTAAATCAAAATTGGGTATCTTCCAATTTCCTTTAAGTGAATCCAATTCATTCTTTAGTCTCAAGTTTGTATTTTCCAAAACATTATTATCAATCCTAAACTTTTCCTGTATCTCTTGAGATTTCTTAAGCTTAGACTCAAGTGAGGTGTGTGAAGCTTTCAATGCAACATGCTCATCAATTAATTCCAAATTCTTTTTATTTAAATCCTCAAATTCATCAAGTAGAGTCATGCGATTTGAATCAATCGTAGAATGATCTTTGAGAATAATTACATACTCTTTTGTAAATTAGAAAGTTCTAACTTTAAACTAGGATGAGTCTTTTTAAGTTTTTTGTATGATACATGAATTTTCTCACAAATTTCAAACAATTCATCATAGGTTGGTTTACATACCTCTTCCTCATCACTTTGCTCAAGATGATCTTTCCTAATTAAGCACAGATTTGTAGTCTCTTCCTCTGGTTCAGTCTCAGAGGAATCAGTACCAGATTCTGCCCAGAACGCCTTTTGGACTCTCTTCTTGTCCTTCTTAAACTTAGGTTTCTCCTCACTTTTTTTCTTTTCTTTGCTCGAGTGATCTTGAAGTGTAGGACAATCGGCTTTCACATGTCCAGGCTTCCTGCATTCATAACAAACAACTTCAGAAGATCCTTTAGAATGTTTATGATCCCTACCTTTTCCCCAATGATGCTTTTGCTTCTTCCGTAGAAAGCTTTTGAATTTCCTTGTGATGAAGGAAACTTTATCGCTTTCAGACCCAAAAGATTCAGAATCTAATTTGTGCGCCTTCAGTGCAACTATTTTCTCCTTCTTCTTCTCATCTGTATCAAGATTTCTTTGATTCACCCCTTGCTCGTAAGCAATGAGTGAGCCAAGTAAGTTATCAATAGAATAAGTGTTCAAATTCTTAGATTCAGTGATTGCAGTGATTTTAGCATGATATGATGAAGGCAAGCATCTTAGAATCTTATTTACTTTTTCAAAGTTTGAAAGTTCTTTTCCTAGGGCATGCAATGAAGTAACAATTTGAGTAAACCTGTATACATGTCAGAAATAGATTCATGAGGTTTCATACGAAAAAATTTGTAGTCATGCAAGAGAATGTTTAAACGAGATTGTTTAACTTCACTAGTGCCTTCATAAGTGATACACAATTTATTCCAAATTTCTTTACCAGTTTTGCAAGTGGAGACATGTATGTAATCCTCAGATTTTAAAGCATAGAAAAAATAGTTCAAATATTTTGCATTTAATTGGGCTAAATCTCTTTCATCAAAAGTCCATTTAGTAAAAGCAATTTCAATTTTAACACCATTAATTTCACGAGAAGGTGGAGAATAACTTTCTTTGATAAGCATCCACATGCGATAATCAGTAGATTGTAAAAACGTTGCATGCGGGTTTTCCAGAAATTAAAAGGTAGGTTATCGAATAGGGGAGGTCAGGTAATAGAATACCCTTTCGTAGTATTACGATTCCCAAGGTTAGCCATGGATCAAAATTCAAAAAGTTTTCAAACTAATTTTTTATGAATCCCGCTTTGATACCACTTGAAAGTTCGTTAGGGATGTTAAGCCCTATAGAACTGGTCCAAGCTAACCAAGAGGGGGGTGAATTGATATTTTAAAAATTTTCTTTTCACAAAGAAGTAAAATCTCATAAACCAAAATCACACCACAAAAAATAAGTGCGAAAATTAAAGTGCGGAAGCAAGAAACAAGAACACAGAGATTTATAGTGGTTCGGTCAACTCGACCTACATCCACTCCCCGGAGGCACCCTCCGAGTATTGCACTACAATCGTGACTCTCCTTTAGTCCCCACAACTAGGCCGAGAAGCCTTTACAAAGAACCTCTTTTTGCCACATCGGCAAGGCAGAGAACCTATCTCCTTTTGCTTCCTCCTGAAGCTGGCAGAGAACCACAATCAGATGCTGAATCCTTACCTCTACCGACCCTTCCACGGATGAGAAACTCTAGATAAAGAAGAAGCAGAGCGATCCTTGAAGCAACCCTTGTGTATCCCCTCACAAGCTCCCCCTCACAAGATCCTCTCTCTCTCCCTCTCTCTCTTTCTCTCCTCAAGGTCTTCTCATGTCAAGGCAGCAGAAAAAGATTATTCAAAATGTTGAACAAGAGCTCTTAAATAGAAGAGCTTCAAAGGAGCTCATTAATTGCAAGTTGCCGACAATATCGTCCAGGCCGATATGGACATCGTCCTGGCCGATCAGTATAAATCTCAGAAGATCGGCCAGAGCATCACCCTGAATGTAAACTAGATGATTTAAAATTAGCTTGATCGTCCAGGCCGATCTTACAATCGTCCAGGCCGATCTTACGATCCTCCAGGCCGATCAGTTCAAATCGAAGGAAAATCGTCTAGAGTATCGCCCTAAATTTATGCTGTCCGATATTTATCATCAAATAGATCATCCTGGCCGATCCTACGATCGTCTAGAATGATATGATCATATCAATCATCCTTAATTACTTCTTTGATTTGTCTTATTAATTAAGGCATAATTGTGAATATCGTCCAGGCCGATCCAAGATCCTCCTGGCCGATTACCAAAAATTATAGAATACCTAAATTGTTTATGGTGGTAACTTCTTTCTATTTTGAGCTTATCTTCCTGGCCGATACACTTATCATCTAGGACGATCTGTTAATGATCGCTGCCTTAATTAAGAATCTCGAATAAATCGTCCTGGCCGATACACGTATCGTCCAGGACGATTTGTTAATGATGTCCTGTTTTAAACTAAATCATCCAGGCCGATATAAATATCATCCTGTTCGATGTGAGTAAAAATAGAAATTCTTAGTCTCTCAAGTGTGTGTGTGTGTAGGGTTACTTAGCATCAGTCTCTTTGAACTTTATAAATAGACTCAAGAAGAGAAAAAGCAAATTACAGACTAACTCAACCCTAACCTACGCAATCTTGAACTGGCTTCATTTGTTCGTCCGATCTTTGATTCCTGAAAAGTTAGAAGTAACTGACAGTTCAAGAGAATCAATAGTGTTTGTCAATCATCAAAACATAAGTCATGAAAAATAGATTTGCAATAAGGTGTTTAATAGCTACGATATAAGCATTAGGCAACTTGTTGGAAATAATGAAATAACATTTATGATGTTCAATGATAGGCTACTAACACTTTGAAAATTGTAAAAGAATTCCAAAAGTTTATTAATTTTTTTAAAAGAAGCATTTATAAAGATGAAAAAATCATCAGCTAAACATAAATGAGATATAGAAAACCCCCCAAACCTCGTCCTGAAATAGAAAGTGTGGTGGTTTTCAAAATGGTTAGCATGGCTTCTTGAAAGATAATCAACTGCAATAATGAAAAGAGTCAGAGATATAGTCTCCCAGCCTTAAACCATGCAAAGATTTAAAGAAACCAAAGGTCCCGCCATTAATAATAATAGAGAAAAAAGAACGTATAATATAATTTTGAATAAGATTAATTAGAAACAAGTTTAAACCAAATAATTGTAAGATATTTATAATGAATTGCTAACTAATGTTATCATAAGCTTCAGAGATGTCAAGCTTGAAAAATAATATTACCACCCCTCACTTTATAATCCAAATCATGGAAGAATTCTTGGGCCAAAAAAATATTATCAGAGATAGCACTGCCTTTAACAAAGCCCGTTTGAAATGGAGAAATAATCTTTAGGAAGAATAGTGGTTAAATGATTCATAAAAAAAATTAGAAATTAGTTTACTAAAAAAGGTGCAAAGACTAATAGGTATAAAATCATTCCAATTGCTTGCATCATTATTCTTAGAGATGAGAATAATAGAGGTAGAAGAAAAAAATTTAGGCAAAGCATGGCCAGCAAAAAAATCCAAAACCATACCATAAATATCAAGCTTTTTGAAAAAAAATTGGTAGTGAAGCCATCCGGGCCAACAATAGAGTCAACATTCAAGTCAAAAACAATATCCCTTAACTCATATAAAGAGGGAGGTTTTTTAAAAAATATTTTCCAACTTATCAGTTCTTAGCATATAGAAGATTGCAAAGTATTATAACATGCCCAAGATGCTGGAGCGGTATTGAAGATGTGGAACATGTACTTGTCAAATGTAGCAAATTGAAAGAAGTAATCTCAGAACAATTGTCGATTTGGAGTTCCCATGTTCATCAATTTCGAAGAATGTTGCTGTTGGATGGAATCAATTGCCTAACATAATTGTATGCTCCTCAACTTTTTTTGCAATGTTGTGTTTCTTTCATGGAAGGCTAGGAACAAATTCATATATGAAGGAGTTGAGGATAGTGCAAATGCAATTGCTGCAAATGCCGTCAGCTTTTTTTCACTTTCTAAAATGATTTTTAACATAAGCTTAGAAAGATGGGATGTTAACTAGTCTTTTAGACCGTTTAATATTTGATATCCCCCTCCACCCGATTGGTTAAAGATCAATGTAGATGCTTCACTTGGTTCTTCTTATAGAGCTGATATTGGAGGAGTGATCCATGTCTACAAAGGAAGGTTCATTTTAGCTTTTGGTAAATCTTACATACATTGGGACATTTCTTAATTGGACCTTTTAGCTATCAAATCATTGAAAGAAGTCATTAAAGATTAGATGTTCAAATATAAGGGAGTAATCATTGAAGGTGACATTTCTAATATAATGAGTATTGTCCAACACGCTTTGCTTGATGGCTTCAAGGAAATGGATGACTTTGAGTTCTTTAAAGAATTCAATCATGTTATCTTTAAATGTGTAGATAGTGGTAGCAATAACATAGAAGACAAGTGTGCTAACCTTGCTCTTGTTAGCAATTTCATTTGGCAGTATTTATGTTTGAATAAGATTCCTCCTTCTTTCTTTAGTTTGTTAAAGGAGGAATCAACATTTTAGTTTGCTTATTCTAGTAATGCTTTTATTGCTATTTAAAAAAAAAAAAAAAAAAAAAGAGGGAGGTTTGGTAAGCAAATCATTATCCTCATTCGAGATGAGATTTTGAATAATAGCATGTTTATCAATATTGCTAGGGATAAAATCCTTGTTAGGCCGATCTCAAAAATGTTGAACAGCCAGCAAGGCAATTTTGTCAGCGTTCTCATAACAGAACCATCATCACATTTGATTTTATTAAATAAATTCTTAGCATGTTTCCTTTTAACCAAAGCAAGAAAATATTTTTTATTATTATCACCTTCCACCAGATGTTTAGCAGTAGCTTTCTATTTCCAAAATGTTACCTCTTGAGATTGTAATTTAAAGAGACACTTTTTAGCCTATCTAAGTAAATCAAATTTAGCATTAGAAGGAGTGTTTTGACAAATAAGCTCAACATTGTTAACAGCCTCTTCAGCACTTAAAATATTAGAAATGATATTTTTGAAAACATTGTGATTCCACCAATTTAAAAGTTGTATAAGCCTTTTTAGTTTGAGCTAAATTATTTTTATGCTAGTGATAGAATTATCAGGATGTAAATGGGCATCCCAATTATCCTGAACAACACAAAAAAAAAATTACCTTTAACCTCATATTTTGAAAATGAAATTGAGGGAAAGAATTCACATGTCTAATGTTAAGAGTAGGGAGCAAAGGAGAGTGATCAGAAAGAGTATGACTAAGATGCTCAATAGAAGTGGAACTAAAAGCCTTAAGCCAGCTATCATTAAATAAAATAAGATTAAGCCTTTGCCATAACTACCCCTGATTCTAAGTAAATCGATTACCTGAAAAGCCAATATTAATAAGATTACAATCCATAATCATATTATTAAAACCATCAATAGAATGCAAAATACGAGAGGATCCCCCAATTTACTCTGAAGGATTAGAGATGGTATTGAAGTCACCATCCACCAACCAAGGCTATTAACAAATGCTATGAAAGTCAGATAACTGCTCCCAAAGAATATTTTTAGCCACACGAGAAGAAGCAACATAAATGAAAGAAGCACAACAATTAAGATTTGAAACTTCAATATTACAATGTAAAACATGAGTAAAATTACTAAGAATATTAATCCAAATTGGATCTTTCCAAAATAACCACATTTTGTTGGCCCAATTTGTAGTTGCATGTTTAAAACCAAAAATCTAACAGTATTAAGTAAGTTAGAGACATTGACCAGAGGTTCAAGTAAAACAAGAATGGAAATATCATAGATATGCCAGTAATTCTTCACTCACAAGTGAGAAGAAAAATACCAAATACCCCTAACATTCCAAATAATAGATTTAAACATAAGAAATAATGCTAACAACTAGTATGTGAATGGCTATTTCTATTCGATTATAAAATAAGGTTCTTACTCTTTCAGGCACACTTACTTTGAGGTTTAATGAAAGTGGTATCATTATCATCTTTAGCAAAACATTTAGCAAAAAATTTCAATACATCAGTATAAATAAATGCATCATTATTATAAAGAAAGGTAGTGGGTGAATTACATTCATTATTCAAATACTTTTCCTCAACCCTTTAGAGGAAGCCCACTTCTTCCAATAATTCTCCATCTTCTTTAGCATTACTGTTTATGCCAAGTTCTACATTCTCTTTTTCCACCAAGGCCATTTCATTAGACCTAAAAATATTGATTGTACAATTTTTTTCATTTTCAAACACATTTCCCTGATCATGAGCAATACATAGAGAAGCATCAACATTAGAGATTTTGTTAGAATTCAACAAATAGTCTATAATTGGAAATTCAAAGATAGCATTATTTAGAGGAATAGAGTAGGTTAACCCTTGGTTCTCTAAGTTTTTGCAAACAGTGGACAACTAGCCAAGGTACTAATAGCATTAACCTACACATAGGGAGGAGCATCCAAAATAGAAGGATTCGAAGACGTGTGAGCGAATGAGCACAAGTAAATGTTCCTCACCCAATTTGGAAATATTTCCTTCAATATCAGTTAAAGGCAAATTTTCATTCTCAAGAAGATCCCCCTCATTTTGTTGAGATTTTTTGGGCACAACTTTATCTTTATGAAGTTGAGGATGCAACCTAAAGCATTCATTGACAGCATGTTCATGCATTTTACAATGGGAGCAAAATATAGGAAGATTTTCAAATTTGACTTTTTAGATATACCCATTTAGCTCAGGGCCTATCCAAATTTTACTTGAATGTTTCTTATAAACATCAAGTTCCACAAGAACACAAGCCATGGAGTGAAGAGCATTAGAAGCGGTGGATTGATCAGTCTGTAAAGGTCTCCCAAAAATTGATGCAAGCCTAAATAAGATTTGCAAATTAAAAAAATGAAGTCTCAAGTTTGGGAAGGAAATCCAAACTGGTGTAATAAGTGATTCTTCCTTCACATCAAAGTTTGGCATCCATTTGAGAAAATGCATTTGACAAGATTGAATATAGTAGGACCTTCTTGCAAAGATGCAATTATAATCAAGGTCGTTCATCAATTGGATCACAATATGACAAGGATCCAGAAAACCCACATGAAAGGCACCTGAAAGTTTCAAGCTTACAAAATTTTTTTGAATAACATCTAATTTAACCCTACGCAAACTAAATTTGCTGACTAGTGTAAGTGCAAATGGTGCTTCCAGCCGAGAAACCACCGGTTCATCAAACATAAGAAATAGACTGCCCTTGAATGAGGTGTGCACAAAGTTGGGCTTAGGAAAAGAGGAAGAGGAGCCAGAAATAACATCCATGAAGGACCGAGAATGACCATCAGGGAAAGAAGATATCGGGTGGTTAGATGATGATGGAGTCGTCATCTCCCGAAGTGAAAAATTGAAAGAAAACCTCAAACGAAAGCCATAAAAAACTTGAATGAAAACCACCGATTGAGATAATAAAAGAGAATTCCAAACCAGATTACCAGGGGGAGTGGAAGCAAGCTTTCGTCAAAATGCCCTAAATCACCCAAGAGTCTCCAAGACATCTCTCATATATATGATTAGGTGTAAAACTTTTGTTAGGTTAGGATACATTTCTCTTATTTTTGCTATATGTGTAGTAGCTGGTGTTAGTGGGGATAAGAATGAAGAATAAGATGATTGAAAACTCTATTCATGAGTTTTTTAAAGACAAATGGAAATCTAGGAAATGCAGTTTAAGAGATTGGTTGAATCCTTCACATGTGCTTGCAAATGCTAATAAATGCTTGTTGTCAGCCAACTTTTCCAAAGAAGAGTTGCATCTTGTTGTCAATCAATTGGAATCAAATCTTTATCCTAGTGTGGACGGTATTTCTTAAATCTTTATTAAATTGTATTGGCCTACTATTAAGAATAATGTTTGGAATGCAATAAGTTATTTTTTTACTTCCGGATTGATGTGTGTAGAATGGAAAAAACATTAGTAATACTTCTTCCTAAAGTTAACAATCCAGTCTATCCTTCTAATTAGAGACCTATTAGCCTTTGTTTATTGATCTATAAGATTGTGGCTAAGATGTTATTGAATAGAATGATAAGTTCTTTTCCCAAAATTATATATGAAGAAAAGTCATCCTTTATTAGAGGTCATTCAATATCTGATCACGTCTTACTTACTCAAGAGATTTTTAATAAGTTTAGATATGGCCTTAACATTAATATTGCTGAAGTTGTCTGGGTTTTAGACAAAAGTATAGAAAGATGGCCTACCTCTATTGCAAGCATGGATGAGCACTCTAAATTGCTGAAAGGTTTTATTTGTGAAGGGGAATGGAATACTCCAAAGTTGAGAGAGTTCTTTGATTCTTTGCTAGTTGATCTTAATGCTACCTTCCCCATTTTTCTTGAAATGGAAGAAGATCAAATGGAATTGCAATTCAAATGTTTGGGTAAGAATATTTCTGCTATGATCATGAAAAAAGTTTGTTCTTTTGTAGAAGAAGATAATAATTGGAAATGGATTAAAAAACATAAGCTTCATTCTCGAGTGGAACTTTTTTGGTTGAGATTGAATATCAAAGAAATTCTAATAAATGGATTTCTTTTTTATAGAAGACTGCTAGATTGTAATGGATGTCCGAGAGGATGTTCTTCCATAGAAGATACAACTCATACTGCAATTGAATGTGCATTCCTTTTAAAAGTTTTCAGTCTTCTAATCAGCTGGGGATTTAATGTTCCATTAAACATGAACATGGATGATTACTACCAAAATTTTGTTAAAATCTCCAAATCCAATCCGTACTTGGGTAACTTGTATTGCACTGCAGTTTTTTTTTACAAGGAGGAGCCGGAATAATTTTTTTCATGGTGGTAAGGAAGATAACACAACAATGGTGGCAACCAATTGGGTATGTTATGCAATGTCTTCTTTTTTGCTTAATCTATATTCGGACAAATGGGATACTAATCAGCTTGCTAAGCTGTCTTGTTCTTAGTATCCTCCTCCTCCCAAATGGATAAAGCTAAATGTTGATGCTTCTTTATTAAAGTCTTATAAAGGAGGTATTGGTGGCATCATTAGAGATCATAAAGGAAGATTTTAATGTGCATTTGACTCTTCTTGTTTACATTAGGATAGTTCTCAATTGGAATTGTTATCTATTCTATCATTGAAGAAATTTTTGCATGAATGGATGTATGAGGCTAAAGGTATTATCATAGAAGGGGATAATAGTAATGTGATAAAATATGTTCAAGACTTAATGAAAAAGGAGATCTTCAAGGATGATCTGCAAAGAAGAAGATTTATCTTTTCTAAGAGATTTTAATCAACTATTATTTCATTTGGTTGGTAGAGATTGTAATAAGTTAGCTGATTGTTGTGCTAACATTGCTCTTTCTTTAGAATTTTATTGAGATGATCTTTCTTGTAATAATATTCCTCCTAATTTTATTTCTTTGTTAAAGGAGCGAAGTGATAGAATAGCTATCATTTAGTGGGTTATAATTTGTTTTCTTTAATAAAATTGCTATTAGCATCTTTTCAAAAAAAAAAGGAAAAAAATTAAGTTTTAAGCAAGGCACAGACTCAGATGAGGAGGAGAAGAACTTGGCTTAAAAGGGCATGAGATGTTATTTTTTAGTAATTTAAGAGAGAGGCAGAGAGAGAGAGAGAGAGAGAGAGAGAGAGAGAGAGAGAGAGAGAGAGAGAGAGAGAGAGAGAGGATACTATTGTTTGGTAGCATTTTTTTTTATGATCAAACAGTCTGGTTAAAGACTATAAGCTAGCACTTATGGGAGAAAATCAATTGATATGCTATGCATGGTGCATAGTACATTGGTTATCCTGTGATCAATATTATGTTATGTTTTGTTATAATTGGTTATCACATATTTTATACACCTTTTATCATTTATATGAAAACATGTATAGTGTTAATTATTGTTTGCATTTCTTTATTTACATTTAAATGAATTTCCTCTCATCTTTACTATAATTGTTTTTAAATTCTGATTATTTAATTAACTTTACTAAAAATAATAATTAAATTTTTTTAAATTTAAGATAATAATATAACCCTAGGTCATAGTTTAAATGAACACTATTTATATTTTATAGAGTGGAAAAGAAACAAATAATTATCAAAGTTAGGTAGTTTAAATTATATTTTTAATCTGAAATTAAAGCTATACTTTTATTTATTAATTTTTTTGAAACAAGATAAATAATTAGAAATAAAAATTTGATATGAGTAGAATAAAAATGGATATCATAAGCAATCAGAATTTGGAATTGGTAATCTTATTAAATCCTTACATAAAACTTATAAAGATTGTACTAATAAAAAAGGGTTAGAAGCAAAAACTATAGTCAAAATGATTAAATATGTACTCATAAATTAAAAAAGAGGAGTTGTGAAAATAGTTCTAAAAAAAGGTTACACTAAATAAATTTTATCATAAAGGCTTAGAATTTGATTTTAATATTTTACTTAAATTCATAAGTGATAAAATAAGAAACTAATACAAATGGTGGTGAACAAATGAAGTTTCAATTTTAACTACAAAATATATAATCATTAAGCACATTATTTAATTTAAAATTAAAAAATTAATAATTAAATCTATAAAATATAAATTCACATTAAGAAAAAATAAGGATGATTGATTGGTGTAATAATTAATATGTTTTCTAAACTAGAATTATAATCTTGTTTATTTTTATTACTTCTTGACCATGATGTATTATCCTATGTTTTAGTAATTGTAAACAATCTTTTTTTACTTTGGTTAATAATTTAATGAGAATTAAAACAAATTTATTTTCTTCAGCATAAGCAAGAGTTTAAGGTGAGGAGAATTTGATAAGTGTAAATAATGTGTAATTTTATGAGTTATATTTTTATAGAAAATGTGTTGTTTTAGTTACATTGTGAAGGAAAAAACAAAAAAGGCAAAAAATTCTAAGTTTTACATAACGTCGGAACGTCGAAATAAAATATACTGCAACACTATTAAGGATATTGCTAGAGCGCCAAAATATTGACATGGTAGTGCCAACTTCTCCATCAGACAGCACCGCAACGTTAAAAGTTCAACTTTATAGTGCCATGTGCTCTATTGTCGAGCACCTTAGTTCCCAAATTACTTTTCTAGTGTTGTTGCATTTAAAAGTTAGTAGGACTACAATGCAACATATGTTACTTCCAAGGATAGAATTTGTTGACAAATTGACACAACTTTTCACTAAGTAAATAATGTGTTATTCACAGTAGCAAGGGCCACAACAAAACTCAAAAAATAGCGTAGTGGTGTTAGTTCAATTGTTGGGTGCAGAGGCACTGACATTTTAATTGCCATAGCGCCATATGCCTACTTTATATTTTCCTACAAATAGTCACTTTGTTTTGTTTTAAGGAGAGTTCAGCCACTTAAATAATTTCAGTACAATTTAAAGTGCTTCTCAAAAACTTCTTTAGGGTGACAACTAAGGAAATTTCGAGAAGGGCATGATACAATCTTTAGAGTGTTTGGCTTGTGTTTATGGAAGGAAATATGTAAGTAAAGAGGAATGCGTAGGAGATCTATTGAACCAATCTAGTGATATCTCTCTTATATTTTCTTTCTATCTTGTTATTAATAAAAATGTGTTTGCTTCAATTCTACTCAATGTCTAAATAAATTCTCTAATTTTGGATTGATGATAAAAGTGTGAGATATAATACTAATGAATTATCTTCTTCATTAAATGATCAAGAAGATGTTTTGCAATATTATCAGATTTTTATTTAATGCACTTAGTGTCCATATGTGCTGTTAAAATTAGGTGTAATATGGGGCGTTGATAGAGGCAAGAAGGCATAACCAAGTATATTGGTTTAGTTTGCATCAAACTTAGGCATAAGGTATGAAAAGTACTAAATTCTTAAAGGAAATGATATAGCTATATAAAGTCTATGGACATTCTTTATTCCTACAAGCTCGATGGAGATCTTGAAATGCATGTGCTCAGAGTAACGTCGTAATTAAACAAATTTCATTAGAAAAATATATTATTCATTCTTCAATCCAAAACATTATATATATAGTTATCATTATCTATATATATATATATATATATATATATATATATATATATATATATATATATATATATATATATATATATATATAGTTATAGTTATCATTATCTAATTTAATTTAGGTGATTGAATATACACAACATCTATTTTATCGAGTAGGATAATTGTTGTAAATTTAGTAGACATTACAAGTGTTTGGAAGTGAGCCTATCTTCCTCGTCATATTGATATTCTACTCTCTCACTATATTACCTGATTCGACAAGTATATTTTTGCATATTAAGTATGGTTTTTATATTATAGAAAATCTAAGCAATGTTATGTAATGATACAACCCTAAATCATTTCATAATTCAATAGGTTACTTTACAACTCCCACTAGACCATAAGGTTTAACTAAAATTAAAATTTCTTGAAATAAATAATTACCCTTATCTAAATAAATTTTGAAAATAACTGTAACAGTTGTGTGTTAACCCCATGAACACATCCTTAGAGTTTAAAAACGTGGTTTAACTTTGTTTTGAAGTATTGTTTGATCCAATCTCTCTAAAACATATATTTTTGGACCCTAGACCAACGCAGCCTCATTTAAACCCAACGAATGTATTAAATACACATTAAAGTATTCTCAATATAGGTCTTATAAAACTTAAGACACATGGGCTACAAATGTTGCAAGATTTGTTGAAATTACCTCTCTCATGTTATTTGTGCACTCCTAACAATTTGGACACTTTGACCAATGGGCTAAAATTCTCTAACACCATCCCTTGGCTCATATTGGTCAGTCCATAACTAAAATGGTTTCTAGCTTGGGTGTAGGTGGTAAGAACCAAGCCTTTCATTTAAATTTCACTCTTTTATAAATACCCCCTTTTACCTTGGGAAAAGGGTTGATTGAACTCATTCTATAGAAGAAAATGCCAAATAGGACTAAGTTGTTATTGGAAGAAGATTGGCCGGCTAGAGAGAGAAGCTGTGGGAAATTCTAGAGAGAGAACTTCTTATTGATTTTGATTTTTGCTTTCACTGGCTTTCTACGATCAGAACATTCAGGAAGTATGGTGGTTCCTGACCGCTGGCAGCAGCTTGCTGGCAGTAATCCTACTTCTGATCCTTCTCATAATGTTCCATTCAAATCTTCTGATCATAAACTCATCAAGATTCGTAGTGATTCTATTGATCAAGAATCGGTAAGGATTTCTTCTAATCTAGTTATTAAAGAAGGTTATAGGCCTCTTTTGAGATTAGAACCTATTGTGGAAGGTGACGGAAAAGGAATTCTTAATGATTGGAATATCGAGGAAACTATAAAACCAGTTTTGTTTGAAAACCTGGTTACAGAATCTACTTTGTCTTCAAATTTAGTTCTGAAAGTTAATAAATTCACTGGTATGCAAGAATCAAAAACTCAGAAATAAGTAAATAAAAATCTCTCGATTGCTTTTGAGCAAGATGGAGATAATGTAGATGCTATCGTCGAACTGAATGCCAAACTTGTCCCTAGAAATAAATTTACGTTGGTATGGAAAAAACTCAACACATCAAGTTGAGTTATAACATAAATTCTACTCAATTATCTGAAGATGGAATGGATGTAAAGCTTAATCTAAAGAAGGAATTGGCCAATTCTAAAGTTTTGAAGAAATCACTGGTAATTAAGGTGCTTGGATAGGATATCCCTTTGTCTGTTTGTAGTCAAGAACTTAGATGACAATGGAGCAAGTATGGCAGTTTTCACCTAACTACATTGGGACGCAACTGGATTCTATGTTCTTTTTATAACATTGAATCCATGGAGGAAGTATTAAGTATGGGTCCTTGGTATATTGGGATTCACATTATCAGAATGGATAGAAGGTCTTCATCTTTCTCCACAGAATCATTAAAATGTAATACTTCTCCGGTGTGGATTCGATTTCCTTGTCTACCCTTAAGCTATTAGGATGAGGAAAATATTCCTATGATTTCTTCCATGATTGGAAATCCTATGTTACTGGATGGGAAGTCTTTCAAATGGGGGAAGAGGGAATATGCTTGATGTTGAAAGTTATTCTTATCAAAAGTAAAGCTCTGATACCACTTCAAAGTGCTCTAATGGCACTAGAAAGTTCGTTAAGGACGTTAAGCCCTATAGAACTGGCCCAAAGTTAATAAAGAGAGAGGTGAATAGGATAACTTTAAAACCAAAGATAAAGCTCAAACCAAAATCACCACAGAAATCAAAGTGCGGTAGAAAATAATGCGAAAGCAATAATAAGAAAAGAACACATCGGATTTATAGTGGTTCGGTCAAACCTTGACCTACATCCACTCCTTGGAGGCACCCTCCAAGTATTGCACTAAACAAGTGTCTCTCCTTTAGCCCCCACAGCTATGTGGAGAAGCCCTTACAAAATCACTTCCACCTTCCCCAGTGCGGCAGAGTTACCGGGTCCTTTGACACAAAAGAGATCTTCTTCTTTGGTGAACCTCCCTCGAGACAAACCTTGAATCTGACGGTATTACGGTGCAAGCCTGCCGGAGCAACCATGTGGAATCCCCCTCCACACTCCCTTGAGTCCCCCCTCACAGGATCTTCTCCCTCTGTCAGACTTCACCCGTTCTTCACTCCCTTTCAAGCTTTCTCTTCAAGTTTCCCCCACAAAAATGAAGCTACAATAGCTGCCAAAGACACTTACAAAGTTCCTTTCCATAGCTTAAATAGAAGAGATAAAAATGAGCTCATTAATGCAAGCTGCCGACTTTATCGTCCAGGATGATAGACATATCGTCCTGGCCGATTAGTTCAAATATGAGGAAAATCATTCTGAATATCGCCCTAAAATGAAGCTGGACGATGTCTAATCATCCCAGATGATCTTTCGATCGTCCCAGATGAAATCACCATTAATTTCTTTCCAAAATTGCCAGAGAAATTTTGAAAAAATTGCCCTGAATCGTCCTGGATGATATTTTATAGTCCAGGCCGATATCCAAAAATAAAAATTTCCTAAGTAGATTTGGCGACAGATTCTTTCTGAATTGAGCCTATGATCCTGGCCGATAGAAAATCATTTAGGACGATGTGTTTTTCATAAAGACGGCTGCTTTAATGAGGATGTCCTAGTTAAGATTCCTGCTTTTGAACAGATCGTCCCGGCCGATATAAATATCGTCTAGGACGATATTACCAAAAATAATAAACTCTAGGGAATAGTCAGAAACTATTATACTTTACAAAGCATCTGGAGCCACAACAAATACAATAGACTCAAGAAAGGAAAAAAGTGTACAAATTGACTGAGACCTAGTCTACCCAATCTTGAGCTGGTTCCAAATTGCAGTCCGATCATGTGAACCTGAAATGTCAGTACATAAGACAGTCGTAGAGAAAAAAAAATATTTGCTATCATCAAATTCATAAACCATTGATTTGCAACAGATGTTGTGTTCGTATTGATCTAGAAAGGAAACTTCCCAAGGGAGTGTGGATAGAAGGGCTACATGGGAGAACATTTCAAAAAATTGAGTATGAGAAGTTGACTTCTCTTTGTTATCACTGTGGAATAGTTGGACACAATAAGACTATATGTCCAGAAGTTATTACAGTACCGGCTAAGGAAAACATGAAGCAAGGGAAGTACCGAAACAGAGTTGTGCTGCAAAGGATGCAGGTTTAAACCTGTAAGAAAGTGATGAGTATGGCCCATGGATTCATGTTAATTTCAGAAATAGAAGATTCAGAAATGCAAGAAGAAATAATGGATCAAATGCTCAAGTTAGTCAGGTGTATAAACCTATTGGTAACGTGAAACAAACTCAAAATGATGTACAGTTGAGTGATCCAGTAGTTACTTCAGAAGAAATGCAAGGCAAATCAAATATACCAGAAGATGTAATTGAAGCTGGAGATATTCGGATTCAAGAAATCCCAAATACTTTGAATAAATTTCAAGCTCTTGAAATTGATCTTGAGGAAGTAGAAGTCATAGAGATGGAAATTACTGAAATGCATAAGGAGTCCAAGATTGAGGATTCTGCTGAAGCTGCTAATAATCCAGAAGTGATTTCTTCTAATACAATGCAAGATATTGGAGATCAATTGTTATCTTTAACAAAATTTAGGAAAATTCAAGTTATCCAAAGAATTGAGATCCTTGGGTCCAATGGAAGCAGATCAAAGGAAGAGGAGAGGTGAGAAGAAAAACAGCAAAATAATAGGGGATAATTCCCCTATTGTTAATGGATTCCATTATTTTTTAGAATTGTAGGGGGGATAGGAAGAGGGAGGCCTCCTTATATCTTAGGGAGATTGTGAAAGACAATGAGGGCTTTTTTGTTGGTCTAACTGAGACAAAGATGTCTTCTCTAGATAGGAATGATATCAATTTGAATATTGGAAATGAATGGGATTATTTTCATCATCCTGCGCTTGGAACCTCGGGTGGAATCCTGGTGATGTGGAAAAAAGATATGGCTTCCTTTGAAGTCATTGAACATTCTTCCCAAGTGATAATGGGAACTCTTAACCTCAATGCTTTGGGAAAGTGGAATGTAGCTACTGTTTATAGAGGAAAGGATGTTCAAACCCGTAGAAGTCTTTGGCAAACTCTTGAAGGTTGTATGATTGGTGATGTACCAGCTATTATAGGAGGAGATTTCAATTGTATCCTGTCTAAGGAGGATAAGAAGGCTGGGAAGAGGTTCCATTTCTCTAATGGTCCTAAAGAGATGAAGATGTTTTTAACAAATAATGACTTCTATGATATTTGTTTTGTGGGTCCAAGCTTTTCTTCGTGTAATAATAATGAAGGCACTTCTAGAATTTGGGAGAGATTAGATAGATGTATATTAAATTCTGCAGCTCTTCACAAAATCCCTATGTCTAAGGTTGGTCACTTATCTAGAGTTGCTTTGGATCATGCTCCCATCTCTCTTAATATGGTTGAGCCTCAAAATCAGAAATCTAAAATTTTTAGATTTGAAGACACTTGGAAATCTTATCCAGCTACTTGGAACATTGCTTTGAAGGCGTGGAAAAATTTTGATTTTGGTACTAATGCTGAAATCCTTCAAACAAAATTAAGAAGAACATTGAAAGCTCTCTATTTTTGGAATAAAAAAAAGTGCAAAGAACTGAGTTTACTGAAACATGAGCTTAAAAGGGATATCCTACAGCTACAATTTGAAGAATCCAGTGAAGATGGACTCACGGCTGACAAGCTGAAACTTTTGATAAACAAAGTCCATGAGCTAAATGTGACTTTGGGAAGACTATCTACTTGGTGGAATCAAAGAGCAAAAATCTGATGGCATCAAGAAGGTGATATAAATTCTAAATATTTTCAACAGTATGCTTCAGCCAAGAGGAATGGTAATTTGATTTGGCAAATCAGAGATGAGAATGATACTATTGTAGAAGATTTTGAGCAAATTGAAGCTATTTTCTATAATTTTTTTCAGAAAAAGTGGACAGCAAAGGAATTCAAACTGACTGGATGGCCTTCAATTCCTGAAAATTTGAAAATTTTTCATGAAGATGCAAATCTTTTGAATGCTGATTTAGTAAAGAAGAACTGGTCAAAGCTGTTTTTCAATCAAGATAACAACAAATCCCCTGGTTTAGATGGCATCACAACTTCTTTTTTCAAATTTTACTAGAAAATTGTGGAGGAGGATATGTGGAATGCTATTGATAGTTTTTTTAAAACTGGTTGTATGCATAATGAATGGAAGGATACATTAATTGTTCTAATTCCTTAAATCAAAAAGCCTATTGCTCCGTCTAACTTTAGGCCTATAAGTTTGTGTCAAACAACTTATAAGATTGTGGCAACCATGATTTTAAATAGAATTAGAAGTTATATTTCTAAATGTATCACTGAAGAACAAGTTGCATTTCTTAATGGTAGATCAATGTTTGATCATTGTCTACTAGCTCATGAGGTTTTTCTCAAGCTTAGAGTTTCGAAAAGCAAAAAGGTTTAATAGCGGTTAAGCTTTATTATGGAACAAGCTTACGACGGTATGAGTTGGGAGACATTATCTCAAGTCTTAAAAATGTTTGGTATTCTATGGAAAATGTCTATGCGTATTATGGAATGTGTTAGAAATGCTAGATTCTCCTTTATTGTTAATGGTAGAGCTTCCAAATGGATTACTGCAGAAAATGGCTTTCGGCAAGGATGCCTTCTATCACCTTATCTTTATATTATTTATTCTCAGCTTTTCTCTTAAGCAATGACCCAAAGGGTTAAGATTTGTGAATTCAAGTTTCACATAGAGCTCAAATGGTTAGCCATTTGCTGTTTGTGGATGATATATTGATTTTCTCTAAATCTTCAAAACAACTAGTTGTTAAGTTGAATAGCACTATGCTGGAATTCTGTTCCTAGACAGGATTGAAAGTTAATAATTCCAAAACTCAACTTTTGTTTAGCAAGGGAATGAATAGAGCTGACATCTCATGAGTTAAGAAAATTTTGAAATTCAAAACTTTCAAAGAATTGCTGCATTGAGGTGTTAAATTGATGTTGAGAAGACCTATGAGTTTTGATTTCCAATTTCTTCTGGATAAAATTATGCAAAAGCTGAACACATGGGGAAGTAAATGCCTGTCATTGGTGGGTAAGTTTACACTTGCTAAGACTTCTCTTTTAACTCTTCCAAATTTTGCTTCTACACATACTTTGGTCCCAAGGAAGGTGCTACAAGAGGTTGCTAAATGTTGTAGAAATTTTATTTGGCATAAGAGGAATGGAAAGAATGGTATGCACTACATTGCTTGGAAAACTCTTTGTAAATCAAAAGCTGAAGGAGGTTTTAATTTTCACACCGCGGTTAGTAGAGCTGGACCTTTTAAAGCAAGGTTGTCTTGGAGGTTGCTAGAAAACCATGATTCTTTATTATATCAAGTTATTACAGTGAAATATGGAGACAATTTATGGAAAGCTAAATGCAGGAATGGTAGTTCAATTGCTTGGAAGATTTTGAATGAAGGTGCCAAATACTAAAAGCCTTTATTAAGGTGGAGAGTGGTTAATGGAAGGAAAATTGATATTCTTAATGACATTTGGTTGTTAGACAAATGTTTGAATGAATGGCCAGTCATTGCATATTGCTTGGGATTGGAAGGTTTAAAACTCAGCCATTTCATTAATGTGAATGGTTGCTGGGATCTTGAAGAATTGCATTGCTTTTTCCATGAAGTTCTTATCACTATCATCTTACAGATTTCGATTGATAAAAATGCAAATGAGGATTACTTGGAAGAGATTTTTTCTTTCTTTTTGGAAAATTTATCACAGGACGTGCATATGAAGCCTACATCAAATTCAACAGTGTTGAAGATGATATGGGATTTTATACATGGTTAAAAAAATTAAAACTTTTAGCTCAGGAAGAACTATTCTGGTGGAGAATGAGTAAAGTTGCCATCCCAACAAATGAATTCTTAAAATATAGGAAGCTTAAAAATGATGATTTATATGCTAGGGCTGTCCAGAAGTTGAAAATCCGGAACACATTATTGTCCGGTGCAAACATCTACAGGATGTTATCAGAAAGATCCAGGAATGGGGGTTATATATCCCTATTTTTGATTATCTGGATGAGTGCTTACGTGAACTGAGGACTCTATCTAGTTTTGTACCTAATACAGTCAGTCTTTATTGCATTATGCTGTACTTAAATTGGAGAAATAGAAATGATGTTAACCATGGAAAAATTGCAAGTTCTATTTTAATTACAGCAGCAAATGTTATTTCGTCAGGTTTTAAAATCTCTAATCCACTCATAGATAGCTGGGGTGCTAATCTCACTATGGAGTTTCAAAACATTTGGCACCCTCCACCGCTTGGTTGGGTTAAGATTAATGTTGATGCACCTCTCCTTACTTCTTATAAAGCTGGAATTGAAGGTTGCTTTCGAGATTATAAAGGGAGATTATTGATTGCTTTTGGTGAAAGAAGAACATATTGGGATATAGCTCATCTTGAATTAGATGCTGTGATGACAATTAGAAGATTCATTCAACCGTGGATGCTTGAGAGCAAAGGAGTAATAATTTAGGGTGATAACCTCAATGTTATCAAATTCATTCAGCATTCTTTGAATAAGGCTAAATGGAAATGCTACAATCAGATTGAGGAAGATCTTCTTTTCTTGGCCGATTTCAATAAGGTAATTTTACACCATGTTGTAATAAGGTAGCCGATATGTGTGCTACTTAGGCTTTAGATAACAACTTTTGTTTTGATAGTTCCTCTTTTGCTAACATTCGTCCTTCCGTTTGTTCTTTATTGAAGAAGGAATGTGAGCCTTTACTTTTGCGTGTATCTAGTTCTTTCCTTTTAATTGCTATTGCATCTTCAAAAAAAAAAAAAAAATAAAGAACTCATTCTATAACCTCTTAGCAAGCTCTCTAACTCACTCCAACTAGTTATTGGCCTTCCTTTATTTAGGAAACTCACAAACCGATAAGAGAGAAAGGAGAATTCAAATCCAACTTTTGATCTAGAGGAGATCAAACCTTGGAGCATTCTAGGAACATGAAGAGTATCCTTCTAGCTTTTTAATAAGAGAAAGATCATCAAAATACATCCAAAGGTTAGATACTTATCTCCTCTTGAAGTTTAAATTTTAAATTTTAAATTTCTCCTAGATCTCATTTCATTGAGCCTTAAAACTCCACGGATGTGAAGATTATGTTGCCATGATCCTCTATTTCAAATTCCATCAAATTTTAGTGGTTGGATCAAAAGTTATAAGATTTAAACATTTAGTTCAAATTTAAACTAAATCTTTTTACTCATAATATGATGTATTATCTACTGATGAGACAATTAATATTTAAAACCAATCACACTTGGTAGTAGTGAGTCTCAAATGCAAGTCATTTTGAAATTGCATGGGCTATGTGGCTACATCCGCTCATCCATTTCTCAGCGATTCAATCTGATAGCCCAATCCATGTTCTTATAAGGATAAGTGGCACCGAAGGGATGTCTGAACATGCGTTAGCACGTATGTCACATGATAATGATTGTCGTGGCCATTTTAATTTAAATAAAATGAATTAAAAATATATTTAAATGAATATAACTTCAATAATTCATAGAAAATTTGTTTTAAATCTAAAATAATTGTTCTTAGTCTTATTGGAAAGTTTCTGACATCTACTACATGATAAAAATAGTTTCAAGAATTTTCAACCAGTGGATCATAATATAATTAAAGATGTTTGATCTCCAATTTTCTTAAATTTCACAAGATCTAATTGCCAAATTGACCACAAATTTGTATGATAGATATTAGGGAGCGTGTTAAGCTTCGTTAATTTCCTTTTATCTTGATTTGATCAAATTTTATGTATTTTGAATTTTTAATCTTATGTGTCCATTTTGAGTCCATAATTTTGAAATTTGTTAACTATCTATGCACTTTTAATTATATATTCATTCTTCTATGGTGTCATTATATGCTTGTAGTAGTTTGTGATTGAATTCATCTGAATCCAATTAGAATAGATCCTAAAATAAATTATCAAAGCCATAGATGTATTTAGCTTTGGTAATTAATTTTTAAACCTAGGGGTAAATAAATGAGACAAAATTTAGTTGGCTTGAATCACATATATTTGTTTACGTAGGTCTAAAATTTTACTACATTTTAAGGTTCTTTGGTTTGCCATTTAGTAAACCCAAGATTCCTATATAAATTTACTTATGATCTTTGAAAATTTATAATAAATTCATCTCAAATCTAAATATTACATATAATACATAAAACTTCCTATAATTAAAAGCTTAATTAAAGAAAAATAAAAGCTCTATAAACATAAAAAAAAAATCAAGAAATATCAATATTAAATTGAAATGAAAAATTTAAAACATATTACATCACCAAAATGATTTTAAACAATTGAAATCTTTCCTAGAAGCCATTTATGATATTTGAGGATTTTTTCAAGCGATTTGAGTTGATTTGGTACAAAAAGAAGAAAATAATTCTAATTAAACAATTAAATAAATAAAAAATTCAACAAACTTTAAAAATCTATAACTAATTCTATAAAATTCCAAGTTTTATAACCTTAAATACATTGTACACATCTTTGAGTCTAGAATTTATGAAAAATATAAAGCTAAATATTTCACTACAAATCAAAAGGTCAACATTAGGTAAAACTTGTTGAAACTTGTTCAATATGAATTAGGTTGTTAGACCTAAGCTTATATCCCAGTGGCTAACCAAGAGCGAGGGGGGGGGGGTGAATTTGTAATTTAAAAAATTTCCCTCTTTAATTTTTAAACCGATAAAAAATTTAATGAATTTTTGAAAAAGATTTTTCAACCACAGATTAAAAGTAACAGAAAAGTAAAAAGCAGCGGAAAAAATAAAATGACACAAGACTTATAGTGGTTCGGTCAAACACAACCTACATCCTCTCCTCGGAAGCAACCACCGAGTATTGCACTAATACCACTAGTGACTCTCCTTTTGCATCCACAGCAAGGCGGAGAAGCCTTCACAAAAACTCTCTTCCACCACTACCTAGTGTGGCAGAGAACCGTCATCCTTTTACACTCTCCAAGTGTTGGAAGAGAACCCTTTGTTCTTTCACACTCTCCAAGTGTGGGCAGAGAACACTTCATCCTTTCACACTCTCCAAGTGTGGGCAGGGAACCCTTCGTCCTTTCACACTCTCCAAGTGTGGGCAGAGAACCCTTCATCCTTTTGTACTCTCCAAGGGTAGGCAGAAAACCTGCCGCTGGTCACACTCCATTAGTGTTGGCAGAGAACCAGATCTCCTTGAAATATTTTCTCATAAGAAATATAAAATGACGAGAAAAAAGAGTGAAGTAATCACAAATCACAATTGGAAGATTCTTACGTTTGAGTATCAAGTGAATCCTTCATGCTCCAGTAGTAAGAATCCTCTTTCAAACACTCTCTCCTTCAATCTTCCTTCAGTTTGCATGAAGACCAATGAGCAAAAAGATTACAAGACAGTTTTAAGTGGACCTTATATAGTAAAGAAACAAAAAACCATCTAAAAACTGCTAATTTTTAATTCTATTCGCACTTGATCATCCCGTACAATCGTGATTTTGTCTGTACAAATAATGCAAAAACTATTGCCTACGAACCCAATGTACATTGATATGAAATGGCTTCATACCTGATCATCATCCAGTATGAACTAAATTCGTCCGGTACAAACAATTATATCAAGAGTTCATTTGGACGAAACTGCAGGATGATCTAAATTTTAAGGAACAGAGGATTCATCCTGGGACAAATATAGGACTTTCTTTGGATGATTAGCTCAAGTCATGGGTCTACAGGACATCGTCCTGGGACAAATGGGGTGAATCGTCTGGACAATTAGTTCAAGTCATGGGTCCATAGGATATTGTCTTGGGATGAATAGGGTGAATCGTCTGGACGATCTGTTCAATTCTTGGGTCCAGAGGACATCGTCCTGGGATGAATGGTACACTTTATCTGGACGATCAGTACAAAGTGAGAAATCAGAGGACATCATCTTGGGATGAATGGTACACTTTGTCTAGATGAATAGTTCAAAGTAAGAATCCATAGGGCATCATCCAGGGGTGAATAGGGAAATTCGTTTGTACTATCAGGACTTAAAAAATTTTTCTCACTTCCTGTTCGTTCCATTGCTCTCTGAGTGGTATAACTGACCTGATCGTCCTGTACGAACATGGTTCATCCCGCACGATCAGTATAAGAAATTTTAATTTTTTAAGATCTCCCCTAGTGTATGTGTGTTAAGTTACTCAATTACAATCACACTCTCTCAGAATCAATAAATTAAAAAATACAAAATTCAATTTATAAACTATCTTATGCTAAATTTGATTTGAAGTCTTCATTAATCTGGAGTTCGATTATCTTGAAATGTTAGTCCACACAAGAGAAAAAATAATTCTTCCAAAAAGTATTAGGAGAAAATAATAATTAGAACAATAATATTTGGAATCATCAAAACTATACAAGTTGCAAGAATGTTAAACATGCAAAAGTTAAGTAGCAACTCTATTAATAATCTCCCCCATTTTTATGATGGAAAAACAATTATTGTTTGTATAATTTTCAAATTTTAAGTATCTCCTAAACACCCCCTGAATTGATAAACATGTGAGAATAAAGGGGCATTGCACGATATTCTTTTTTTTTTTAATTTTGAACACATACTAGAGCACAAAGCACGACAATGATAAAACAAATGCAACGAGATAGATACGAACAAATATGAACAAATACAAAAAATATTTCTCCCCATTTTTGACAACAACAAAAAGAGAAGAAGAAAAAGAACTAAAATAGAAATGTAAGAAGTCATATGATAATCCTTTGATAATTGATCCTTGAAAGAGATTGAGATATATTTGAAATTATAATTAAATATCATTAGAGAAATAGAAGGATTCATATGATTTAAGAATAGACATAACATAGACAAGGAAAAAATATCAAAATACATGAATCAATTTAGCCAGTGAGATAAACAAAATAGTTACAAAGTAGATGAATGTAAAATTTATATATTTCAAATTTCAATACTAAATAAAATTGTACAGAAGATTAATTTGAATTAAAAGAATGAAAGATTGAGGAAAGAATTAAAATCCACATATGGCGCTTTGCGTATCTTTTTCAATAGTTGTGGCACATTTTTGTGCATCTTTTATACTTGTGGGCTTATTTTGTCCCTTTTTTTCAAATTGAGAACCATTGCACATTCTTTTGATTTTTTTACATTTATATATTTTCAAGACTAATCTTGATCTTACCAAAATCAATAATAAAAAATTTCAAATTTCTCTAAGTACGGCAATAGTTATATTGATAAGTGAAATACAAAAATAATAAAACATCATAATTGCAATAATAGTATAAAAATTATATTAGTCTTACAAGAGACATGAGATTGACATTCTTAACTAGATGAAGTTATAATCACAACTTAAATTTTAAAAAAAAATTAGATTTTTCTAATGAATTCAATTCTATGTTGCAATTCAAGATATATCATTTTTAAGATTAAAAATTTGAAGGATGTTCATATAGGCTAACACACATTTCTGAAAAGAAATCAAAAATAGTAAAAAAAGATAAGATAACTTTTATTGATATGATTTGCAGAAGATAGTACGTTATGCTTGAATGATATCAATACATTTAAAATTGAAAAACACATAAAACATAAGACTTAACTAAAACACAACATAAATACATAAAAACATCACTGGTAAAATCACATCACATCTCATGTAGTAGAGAAAAAACACATAAAATAAATATATTCATCACTCAGACGGGCCCTGATCTGGAGGAGGTGGCTGGTTGTAGAAGTTAAAATAGCTACTCATTATAGCCATATTGGAGGTTATACCATCTATTTGCTCTCGCATCCATACCATATCATGATGGTACTGAGCATCCTACTATTGTAAATGTGTTTCAATTGATCAAAGAGTTGATAAAAATGAGTCTCAAGATGATCAAACCTATGAACAAAATCTTGATAATTTGGTTCACCAGTAGGTGCAGGTGGAGGTGCTCCCATTTCCTCCTCTGAGTCACTAATGATATGTTATTCATGTTGTTCATCTTTATTGAAGATTGCTCGAAAAGATCCATCATTGTAGTAGAGGGGCTCCTCTAGATCTTGATCTGGATGGACTAGATCATATTTTTCCTCCAAAATATAGGTCATAAGATGTTCTAAGGCAATATTTTTCTTTCTTTTATGATAGACATGGACAATCTCAGAAAGTCCATAAATGTAGTCAATGATTAATTGGGCTTCGTCTATAGGTTGGCTAGTCATGATCAGATAAGTCACAGTAGAAAGAAGAGGTGTGATATTTACTCGATCACCAGCTTTAGGTATGATGGAGGTGTGAAGAATATGCTGGATGATACAGGCATTGCGATTATGAGTGGCTACCTTAGGCAAATGATCTACTCCTCTACATCCTCTAATTACTTGATTTATTGCTATCCAGTCAAAGTCAGAGGAAGAGGTC
Source organism: Dendrobium nobile (assembly GCA_022539455.1). Classification (NCBI taxonomy): domain Eukaryota; kingdom Viridiplantae; phylum Streptophyta; class Magnoliopsida; order Asparagales; family Orchidaceae; genus Dendrobium; species Dendrobium nobile. The sequence goes on from CM039723.1 coordinate 48,291,542, forward strand.
AAAGTATGGGCTCTAATCCCTTGAGTCCTTAAGTTTAAAAATATTCCCAAATCCTCTTTTATTATTTCTACTTTCTTCTTAAAAACATAAGACCTAATCACATAATGGTTAGAGTTAAAGGGTAGAAGGTCTCCTTGTTGTACAAATGGATGAGAGTGGGGATAAGGCCAAATTGGGTGGAAGCAAAAAAATGCATTACCTTGAAGTTGAGTTGTTCTTGAAGAAGAACTCTTGAGGGGGTGATTTTGGCGGATACAAACCTAGGGAAGGACTCCTCATTTTCTTTGAACAAAAAGTTTTCACTTGAGTTTTTAGGGGGTCCCTTAGCGAGTACCTTTGCTTACCTAACTCTCTTGCTTGAACTAGACATGAAAAAGATCTAGGAGAAGAGAAGATTAAAAGGGATTTTTGAAGTGTTGAAATTTGAGTTCAAAAACCTTCAATTTAAAGAAAAAATGAGTTTTCGTACAGACGAAAGTCATTTCGTCCTGTACGAATTTGGGTTCCTACGTACGAAAAGTATTTTATATGGATGAACTAATGAGTCCAAAAATAAAACGTCTTTTTGTAAGCACACAAGTTACGAGGCATCCTTTCTTACAGACTTTTGACCAAACGATCGCACAGACGAACATGTGTTCATCCGGGATGATCAGACATTTAAGATCATTTTTATGGCAGTTTAAAACGTCCCCCATATTGGGTTGCCACGTGTTTATATGTACGAACCAAAAGTTCGTACGTACGATAATGAATAATGAAAATGAACTTATCCATATAACTGTCTACATTCGTACATACGATTGAATACACATCGTATGGATGATCGTGACGATCGTACAGACTAACAGTGAAATGAAAACTGGAAAACTATATGGAAAATCATTCAAATATGACAGTTAATACACTACACAATTCGTCCCATACAAAATTAATTTTTTACAGATGATTATCATTCAAATTTTCAAGTAAACATTCAAAAATCTACATGTGAGAAGTTTTCAAAAACAAACACAAACATAAACAAAAAAGATAGAAAATATAGAAAATCATAAAATAAAAAAGACACACAACATACTAACAAAAAAATGCACATCAATATTGTAGAATCACATTAATTAAACATTCAAATCAATCACCCCAAGCCTTGTTCTTAATGTACTAAAAGTATCCAAGGATAGTGATTTTGTAAAAATATCTTCAAGTTGAATTTCTATTGTAACATGAATGAGTTCAATTTCTCCTTTGCATACATGATCCCTTATGAAATGATGCCTGAAGTCTATATGTTTGGTTCTTGAATGTTGAATAGGAATTTTAGAAATGCAAATAGCACTGGTGTTATCACAATAAATGGGAATAGTGCCTATAGTTAATCCTAAATCAACCAATTGTTGTTTCAACCAAAGTACTTGTACCACATAGCTTCCTAATGCAATGTATTTAGCTTCAACAGTAGATAGGGCTACTAAATTTTATTTTCTACTGGACCAAGAAACTAAGAATTTCCAATAAACTGACATGTTCTAGAAGTGCTATTTCTGTCAATCCTACAACCTGCAAAGTTAAAATCTGAATAATCAATTATTTCAAATAAAGAACTAAACTTAGGATATCAAATTTCTAAGTTCTGAGTTCCTAACAGATATCTTAAAATCCTTTTTTCTACTATCAAATGTGATTCTTCTAGATCTAATTGAAATCTAGCATATAAATAAACACTAAACATGATATCAGGCCGGCTAGCTATCAAGTAAAGTAAAGATCCAATTATCCCTCTAAATTTCTTTTGATCAACAAATTTTCCCTTACGGTCCTTATCCAACTGATCTGAGGAACTCATGGGTGTACTAACAGGTTTAGCATTGTCCATTTCATACTTTTTGAGGATGTCCTTAACATATTTCAACTGACTAAGAAATGTACCCTCCTCAATTTGCTTAATGCTAAAGCCTAGAAAGTAACTTAAATCTCCCATTAAACTTATCTCAAATTCACTACTCATTATTTTAAAAAAATCATCACAAAGATTTTTATTTGAAGATCCAAAGATGATGTCGTCAACATAAATTTGTACAATGAGTATATCCTTTCCAAATTTCTTCAAAAAAAGAGTTATGTCTACACTTCCTTTTTCAAAAGATCTTTCAAGTAGGAAGGTGCTCAATTTCTCATACCAAGACCTAAGTGCCTATTTTAATCCATATAATACTTTTTTCAGTTTAAAAAAATAATTTTTGTGTTTAGAATTTTTAAATCCTAGAGGTTGTTCTACAAAAACATCATCTTGAAATACCCCATTTAAAAAGGCACTCTTTACATCCATTTGATACAATTTAAACCTTCTAAAATAGACAAAGGCTAACAAAACCCTAATTGCTTCAAGTCTAGATACATGGGCAAAAGTTTCCTCAAAATCAATCCCTTCGATTTGATGATATCCCTTAGCTACTAATCTAGCCTTATTTCTAAAGACTACTTCTGAGTCATTCATTTTATTTTTGAATATCCACTTAGTTCCAATTACACTTTGATCCTTTAGCCTTGCAGTTAATTCTCAAACTTTATTTCTTACCAATTGATTTAATTCTTCTTGTATAGCCAAAATTCAAATTTCATCTGAAAGTGCTTGATCAATATTTGTGGGTTCTATAGTTGAAATAAAGGCTGAATTATCAACTTCTTTGTTTAGTCCACACCTAGTCCTAACACCCTCACTAGGTTCATCTATAATAAATTCCTTTCAGTGGTTCTTAGAAAATCTCAAATCTGTAGACATACGATTTTTTATCTCCAAATTTTCTTCCAAAATTATTATATCAATCTTTTGGTAGTTAATCTCTATCTCATCTTCTTCAACATTCGGCTCTTCTAAAATTCCATATTCATCAAATACAATATGTATGGTCTCCTCAATTACCAAAGTTCTTTTATTAAATACTCTATAAGATTTTCCAATACTTGAGTATCCTATAAAAATTCCTTCATCTGATTTTGGATCAAATTTTTCTAAGGCAAATTTTCCATTGTTATGAATAAACACCTTACATCCAAAAACATACAAATGTGACAAATTAGGTGTTCTTATCTTAAGAAACTCCAAGAGTGTTTTATCTAATTTTTATTTAACATTCACCCTATTCAGAACATAACATAGAGTGCTAACCGCCTTAGCCCAAAAATATTTAGGAAGTGAATATTCTGCCAACATGGCTCGGGCGGCTTCTATTAATGTTCTATTTTTCCTTTCAACTATCCCATTCTCCTGAGGGATTCTAGGTCCAAAAAAATTGTGATCAATTCCTTTCTCCTTACAAAAAATCCTCAAATTTTTCATTCTCAAATTCTCCTCCATGATCACTTTGAATTGTTAAAATCACACTACCTAATTTCCTTTGAATCCATGTCAAAAAATCTCTAAACTTCTCAAATGATTCCCTTTTATGATATAAAAATTTAACCCATGTGAATCTAGAATAATCATCCACAATCACAAATCCATATACCTTTTCTCATAGACTTACAGTTCCAACTGGCCCAAAAAGATCCATATGCAAAATCTCAAATGGTTTACTAGTTCTAAGATCCTCACTGGACTGAAAAAAGGACTTCACATATTTTCCTAATTTACATGCATCATAAAGGTTGTCCTTAGTAAAGTCTAGTTTTAGAATACCTCTCATTAGGTTCTTTTGGATAATCCTCCTAAGATTTTTCATGCTATAGTGATAAAGTCTCCTATGCCAAAGCCATGACTCATCAGATATAGTTTTTAAACAAAAAGTAGGAGTTTTAATACAATTTAAGTCTAATATATACACATTATTTACCCTAATACCATTCAAAACATCATTTCTATTTAGGCTTAATATGCAGCTAGTAGGGAAAAAATTTATACAGTATCCTTTATCACATAGTTGGCTAATACTTAATAAATTATGCTTTAAGCCTTTTACCAATAACACATTTTTTTTAAAAAAGTTTTTAAGATTTCCAATCATATCTGACCCAACCACCTTTCTTGTAGTGTTATCTCCAAGTGTAACCTTGCCTCAACTCCTGGCTTCAAGTGACATAAATTGTGTAGTATCTCCAGTCATATGCTTTGAACATCCACTGTCCAGGTACCATATGCTCTCACGAGGTCTTGTGTGAGAACGACTCTGCAAAATTATCAAACGTTAGACCTAGAAACCCAAACAACTTTGGGTTCTCCTTTTGGCAATTTATAATCAGATGCATGCATGATATGTTTAGGTTTATGCATCTTAGTTTTTCACACCAAATGAATTTTTTCTTCAATGTATAGGTGTGAGGTATATGTCCAATCAATCCACAATTATGACATTTGACACCTGGAAAAGAATTTCTTGATCTTCTAAAGTTTCTCTGTCTATTTATGGTTTGCATAAATTTAGGATACAAAATAGGATTCGTAAAATCTTCAAGTATTGGAGGTATCGTAATTTCCTTGAGGACTTTTATCATTAATTTATTAAATGAATTCACTTCTTCTAATATATGATTCGTATAATTTAACCTATAAATTTTACTCTCATATTCATCCTTAAAATTTTTAAATTCTTTTTCAAGTTTTGCATAGGATGATTATAAAATTTAATTATTCTTATTCAAATTATCAAACTCATCAAGCAATTTCATGTTGTTGTTATCAATTAAAGCATGATCTTTCCTAAGGATTTCATGTTCTTTTTGTTATTCCTGAAATTCTAAATTCAGACTAGTATGCATTTTCTTTAACTTTCTATATGCATCATGTATATGTTCAAAAACATCAAAATGTTCATTATAAGTTAATTCACATAGCTCTTCTTGATCTGATTAATCAAGATTATTGGCCATTAAGCATAGATTAGTGACTTCCTCTTCTTTTTCAGTCTCTGATGAGTCAGAAGCTGAGTCCGTCTAGAAAGCTCTTTGGAATTTCTTCTTGCCCTTCTTAACAATTGGTTTCTCCTCTACCTTCTCCTCACTAGGAGTGGCTTTGAGTTTTGGGCAATATGACTTAATATATCCAGGTTTTCTGCACTCATAGCAAATAACTTCAATTGAAACCTTGACATTTCTATTAAATTTACCTCAATTCTATTGCAGGCGTCTCTTTTGCTTCCTCTTCAAAAAGCTTTTGAATTGTCTAGTCATCAGTGCGATGTCATCTTCATCCTCAGATTGTGAGAGTTCACTCTCTGACTCTTCCACTTTCATTGATATGTTCTTCTCTCTTCGTAGCTCACCTACATTAATCTTTCTTTGGCTAACTCATTGCTCGTAAGCAATGAGATTCAAGAAGATTGTCAATAGAGTAAATGTTTAGATCTTTAGACTCAATAATTGTAGTTATTTTAGCATCATAAGTAGTAGAAAAACAACAAAGTATCTTATTAATCATTTCAACATTCGTTAGTTCCCTACCCAATGCATGTAAAGAGGTAACTATTTATGTGAATCTTGTGTAAATGTAAGGAATGGATTCATTTGATTTCATGCAAAATAATTTATAATCATGCAACAAGATATTAAGTCTAGATTGTTTAACTTCATTAGTCCTCTCATAAGTTATACAAAGTCTATCCCATATGTTCTTTCCACTCTTACAAGTGGAAACCCGTATTTAGTTGTGCTAAGTCACGTTCTTCTACGGTCTAATCCACAAAAGGTGTTTTAACTCTAACTCCGTCAACTAGTCTAGTTGGTTTTGTATACCCTTCCTGAACTAAGATCCACATACGGTAATCAAGTGACTGTAAAAATGTACACATGCGTGTTTCCCAAAAATCAAAAAGAATATTATCTAATAATGGAGGTCTAGTTATAGAGTAACCCTCAGGTGTATTTTGGTTTCTAAATGTAGCCATAGACATTAATAAAAAAGTAGACTAAACTTATAATTTTGAAACTAAGCTCTGATACCACTTGTTGAAACTTATTCAATATGAATTAGGTTGTTAGACCTAAGCTTACATCCCAGCGGCTAACCAAGAGGGGGGTGAATTGGTAATTTAAAAAATTTCCCTCTTTAAGTTTTTAACCGATAAAAACTTTAATAAATTTCTGAAAAAGATTTTTCAACCACAGATCAAAAGTAACAGTAAAGTAAAAAAGCAGCGGAAAAAATAAAATGACATGAGATTTAATGTGGTTCAGTCAAACATTACCTACATCCACCCCCCGGAAGCACCCTCTGAGTATTGCACTAATACCACTAGTGACTCTCCTTTTGCATCCGTAGCAAGGCGGAGAAGCCTTCACAAAAACTCTCTTGTACCACTACCACGTGCGGTAGAGAACCGTCATCCTTTTACACTCTCCAGGTGTTGGTAGAGAACCCGTCATCCTTTTATACTCTCCAAGTGTGGGCAGAGAACCCTTCATCCTTTCACACTCTCCAAGTGTGGGAAGAGAACCCTTTATCCTTTCAACTCTCCAAGTGTGGGCAGAGAACGCTTTGTCCTTTCAAACTTTCTAAATGTAGGCAGAGAACCTCCCGCTGTTCACACTCTACGAGTGTTAGCAGAGAATCGGATCTCCTTGAAAGATCTTCTCAAGAGAAATCTAGAGGACAAGAGAAAAGAGCGAAGAAATCATAAATCATAATTGGAGATTATTACCTTTGAGTATCAAGTGAATCCTTCACACTCAAGTAGTAAGAATCCTCTTTCAAACCCTCTCTCACACTCTCTACTTCAATCTCCCTTCATTTTGCATGAAAACCAATGAGCAAAAAGATTACAAGATAGTTTTAAGTGGACCTTATATAGGAAAGACACAAAAAACCATCCAAAAACTGCTAATTTTTAATTTTGTATGCACTTGGTCATCCCGTACGAACGTGATTTTGTCCGTACGAATAGTGCAAAAAGTATTGCATACAAACCCAATGTATATTGGTATGAAATGACTTTGTACTTGATCATCATTCCATATGAACTAAGTTCATCCGGAACGAACAATTATTTCAAGGGTTCGTTTGGACGAAAATGCAGGACGCTCCAAATTTTCAAGGAACCGAGGACTTCATCCTAGGATGAATATAGGAGTTCTTCTGGATGATTAGATTAAGTTATGGGCCCAGAGGACATCATCCTAGGATGAATGGGGTGAATCGTCTAGACGATTAGTTGAAGTCATGGGTCTAGAGCACATCATCCTGGGATGAACAGGGTGAATCATTTTGATGATCTACTCAAGTCATGGGTCTAGAGGACATCATCCTAGGATGAATGGTACACTTAATCTGGATATTAGTACAAAGTGAGAAATTAGAGGACATCATCCTGGGATGAAGGGTACACTTCGTCTGGACTAATAGTTCAAAGTGAGAATCCAGAGGACATCGTCCAGGGACGAATAGGAAAATTTGTCTGGATGATCAGGACATAGAAAATTTTTCTCACTTCCTGTTCATTCCATTACTCTCTGAGGGGTATAACTGACCTGATCGTCCCCTATGAACATGGTTCATCCCCTACGATCAGAATAAGAAATTTTGATTTTTAAAGATCTCCACTAGTGTGTGTGTGCTAAGTTACTCATTTACAATCACACTCTCTCAAACTCAATAAATTTAAAAATACAGTCTTCAATTTACAAACTATATTATGCTGAATTTGATTTGAAGTCTTCATTAGTCTGGAGTTCGATTATCCTAAAATATTAATCCACACAAGAGCAAAAATAGTTCTTCCAAAAAGTGTTAGGAGAAAATAATAATTAAAACAATAATTTTTGAAATCATTAAAACTATACAAGTTGCAAGATTGTAAAATATGCAAAAGCTAAGTAGCAACTCTCTTAACAAAACTTAATACATAAAAAGCCTTAAATTAGTTAAATCCGTAACTAATTCAAAACAAATATCCAAATATAACAAAATCAATGACATTTTAATCATATTTGGGTTTAATATTTATAAAAAAAATATAAAAATTTAAAATTTGCTGTAAAAAAAAGTTAACTTTATAGCCAAACTTAATAAATAAAAATGCACTTAATTTGTAAAATTTCTAACTACTTATGAAAAAATCCAAATCTAGAGAAATCAAAGGCATTGAACTCATAATCATATCTAGTATTTATTAAAAATACAAAATTTCAAAAACTAATGTAATTTATATAGTCAAGAAATGGATCAAATAGTAAATATGTTAAAATATTCCTTAAAATATGAAAACTTATTAAATTATCAAAATTTTAGTAAATCATTAACCAAATGATTTAAAATTAGATAAAAAAAGTGAAATAAATAATTAATATTTTGTTTATGATGTTTTTAGTGTTTGCTACCTATGCTGTAGGCCTACGTGTCGTAAGGTGGCCTTGGACATCGTGCTAGCTATGACAACACAATGAATGAATTTGATAGAATGTAAATATTAAAATTATGAATTTAATAAATAAATAATCTATCAAATTAAATTTAATTAAAACACATTAATGAAATATTTAGATGTTATAGGTTATATACCCTTACGATTTATTCCTTTAAGGAGCATAAAAGTGTATAAGATTAAGAAGCTTTAAGGACCAAAACACTTAAACAAAATGAGGGAAACCATGCTATCCATCTATCACAATTTTGGAGAACAGATAGCATTACAAATATGAGCCTAGGATTAGCTGTTGAAAAGCTTCTTACACATAGAAGTTGTTAAATGCTAGGTTCTATAAAATAAAAAATTAATAATAATAATAATTAAAATACACATTAAAATAATTTTTAATATGTCAAAATGATTAAATACTTAAACTAGAATCATCCTTAAATGGCTTAAGAAATCAAAATCAATATTAAAAAAATTTAGACTAATAAAATCTTGGATTTATCCAAGCTATATAGCCTTTTACACACGGTTAGATTGTTTGCTTAAACAACCAACTGTAGGCGAGGTTAGGCTAGTGATTTGTTTTAATTTACTTGAAGTTCCTTGTTTACATGGCACTCATATTTGTGTGTCTATTTTTTATACTTTAGATGTCATATTTACATTTTTATTCGTGCACTAGAGATCAATGTGAAAATTTGGAGCAGAATAATTTTATCTTAATTTAAATTATATGTATATAATTGTTCACACTTCACCATTTCATATGTGCTTTTTTATATAACTACCCTTTTATATTCTTATAAAGTAGAATGTACCTAGTCAATGGTGTAAACATAAACACAATGATGTAAATATAAATATTTTAGATTTTTTGTATAACTAGATTATGTTGCACAGCATCATGAGTTTTAGAAGATCAAAAAATTATTGTAAATATATATATATATATATATATATCCTAAAGAAAATTATTCCTCTTGTTTTGGAATATTATAGAAGATCCATCATTCAAAAGATTGAAGAATAAAATTAATGATCATATTAAAATCTACTTTATATAGGAGTAAACATCTAAACTTATTATTTGTGGAGTTTGGCTTCCTTTTCTTTTAAGCAAACCGTGGGTTATTCTATGTAGTTATAAATAATTAGAAGTTCTTTTATTTATGTTTTGATTTATGCATTTTTTATTGTGAGATCCTATACATATTGTAAAGTACTAATTATATAGTTTTCTAAACTTGATTCTTAGGATAGAGCATATCTAATCTTGTATTCATGTGACAATTGATTATTTTTAGGATTGTTAGCTGGTAGCTCATTCTAGGAAACTAGAAGCCCAGATTGTACACAACCCCTTAATCTCTGCACTATTTTAATTCTATTTTATTCTTTTAAAATTAAAAATCTTAATCTATATTAAAAATTCAATTATAGAATTTATAGTTTAAATTATATACATTATAATCTTATTAGCCCATTAATTTCTTTAAATCTATATGTATTTAAAAATCCTTTAATTTTCACTTTAATCAAGAGTATTCTCTTAGGAGATGTAATTAACTATATGGGCTTACCCCTATAGGGAGTCTAGATTGAAGAATAAAATAAACCATACATTAGTTTCTTTTTAAGGTTGGGGAAAGATTTATGGAAGCAGACCTAAGTTTTAAAAAATGGTTTAAATTCATAATTAAAAGATAAGTGAAATTTCTTTTTATCCTTAGAAGTAATTTTAATATTCTTTATATACTTTAATATTTAAATGAATAGATGAATTTAATTTTATTTTTAAACTACAAGTGAATTTTCTTCTATCCTTATGGATGAATTGAATATTCCTTATTTAGTTTGACTATGGAAAAAAAATTATTAATATACTTTCATGATTAAAATGACAAGTGAATATTCCTTTTATCCATGTGGATGAATTAAGTGATCTTTATATTGTTTTGATGATGAAATTATATTCATTTATTTAATTTCATGATTAAAATGATAGGTAAATATTTCTTTTATCCATTGGGGTAAATTGAATATTCCTTATATTATATTTGACAATGAATATTATTAAAAGGTTTCTATTCTCAAATTGATTGTGAGAAATTAGTCTATCATTTGAGATGTTATAATGTCACTCTATATAAATTTGACTAGACCTTGAAGTGAGTGTTCTAAAGAGAGAGAAACACTGTGGTTTTAGTGAGAGAAAATAATAAGATTTTTGAATTCTAGTGTTCCTGCATTTTGCTTTCCGCTTCGATGACGTTGGAGGGCCGCCGGCCACCTTCCTCTGGCGCTGGAGAAAGTTGTTCCTCTTTCGATTCCTCCAGGTAGAATCATTTCTCGCAAGAATCATATCTCATCTCCTCCAGCTTTTGGGGATGATGATAAGGTGTTTGATCGTGAATCATTAATGAGGTTTAAATCTGCTAAACCTCTAGTGATTAATGAGGGAGGTTACATGTCTCCTAAGAAAAATATGGAATGTGTTGGAAAAGTGAAGAAGATCATGATGGAAGATCATACTGCTCAAATCAACAACTTCAGTTTTAATTTGAAAAAAATTTGTTCTAGTTCAATTGAAGAATTGGTAGCAGAGGGAAGATTAGATTCAGTAAATGGTTCCTCAACAGGATGTAAGAAGGATGATATCTTGAAGAAAAAATTACTGGTCGAAGGTGTCGTTAAAGATTTGGATGAGCAATCCAAAAGGGGAGGTTTCTTGTAAAGAACCTTCAGTCAAAGAAGGATTGGAGAACGTTCACATTTGTGATTCTGCAATTTTGGGGAACTGCATCTCTGATGGAAGGGCTGGAGCTATTTTTCCACCTCAAACTGATAAATCAGTAGGTAATGCCTGGAATATGAAGCAGAATTTCAAAAGCATTGATTTCGAGTTTGGTGAAAATTTTCTTGAAAATGGAGTTGTGAAATTACATCAACAAAATGAGGCAGATAACACTTCTAGATTACAGAAGTCATTAGTAGTAAAAGTGTTGGGAAATGCTAATTATCATATTATCGGGTAGGAGTTAAAGAGGTAGTGGAATCAGTATGGCAGATTTCATAAGACTCTGCTTGGAGGTGGTTGGGTGCTATGTGCCTTTGAAGAATCTGAAGCTATGGAATTTGTCTTAAACAGTGGTCCTTGGTATGTTAACGGAAGCATTGTTGGTTTAGACAAATGGTCCCCAAATTTTGATCCCTCATCCATGAAAGGATTGACAGCCCCGGTTTGGATCAGGTTACCCAACCTTCCCTTACAAAGTTGGGATAGAATTAATGTGTGTAGAATTGCATCTATGGTTGGTAAACCATTCTTAATAGATGAAAACATGTTCCAGTGGGGATGCCGTGAATTTGCAAGGGTTTGTGTAAGGATCAAATTGGAAGACAAACTCCAACAAGGAGTTTGGGTTGAAGGTGCTATGGGGAAATTTTTCCAAAAAATAAGCTATGAGAGGATTCCAAACATCTGTTTCAAATGCTGGAAAATTGGACATGTGGAGAAATTTTGTACAAACTCATGTGCAGAGACATTTTCTTGTCTCGGCAGTTCCAAGATAGTTTCTGAGAAATTGAAAATTACATGACCAAAGGAGAATTCAAATCTGATGGAGGTTAACCACTCCAAGACCAAAGAAGAAGGCTATGGGCCATGGATCCATGTTGATTACGAAAGAAAGAAAAGCAAGTTTAGCAACTTCCAAAACAAATGGAAGAGGATACCAATCTCTAATAGTAAATCTTTCAATGCAGCAGCTGAAAAGAACCAGGACCAAGGTGGAGTCAATAATAGCTCTTTGCAGTTGAATATGGGGGAACAGATTGTTGAGAAGATAATTGAAGAAAAGAAGAATACGGCTATAGTAGAAGACTTAGCAGTTAACAAAAGAAGGCTTCAAAGTTGGCAAAAAAGGTGATCTTGAAGAAATTATTTGGAATCCCAATCAGTATGATGTTTTAAGCAATGTAGGAGAGGATGGAGAAATAATTGGTGAAGTTGAAGATGGTACTTTTGAAGAGGGGAGTTCTGTTTTGGAGAGGAGCTCTGTTTTGGTTCCTGTTGGAATAAACTAAGTTGATACTACTTCAGTTGATTCTTTGGAGGATAAAACCAGTTTACAGGAGGATGATTATGGTAAATCTAAAAGGAAAGGAGCTAAACAGTTAAGGGGACTTGGTCCTATCAAACTTGTTCCAAGAAAGAGAAAATTGGAAGGAGAAGTAAGAGAAAGGGCGGGGAACCTATTCCCCTCAGATTATGAAATGTCCTCTATTGGTTTTTGGAATTGTAGGGGAGCAAGAAAAAGGAAAGCTTCCCTATATGCAAGGGAGTTCATCAGAGGTCATGGTGTATTCTTTCTTAGGTTGATAGTGACAAAGTTGACAATGATTGATAGCAAGCATATTAAGGTGGTGTTTGGAGAAGGTTGGGATTTCTTTTATGTTCCTTCCGAAGGCCTATTGGGAGTAATTTTGTTGATTTGGAAACAAGGGACTACTTCATTCAAAGTGGTGGAAGCATCAACACAGTTTGTGGTTGGTGATCTTGATGTTCTCAACAAAGGCACTTGGAGAATAAAAACCATTTATGGGAGTAAAGAAGTTTATAGAAGGAGGTTTCTTTGGGAAGGTTTAGAACGTCTCATGGTTAAAGATGTTCCTATGATCATAGGAGGAGATTTCAATTGCTTGTTGTCTAAGGAGGAAAGCAAAGGAGGAAGGACATTTTTATTTAATCTGGGGACTAAGGAGATGAAGTCTTTTATCTCCTGTAATGATTTACATGAGGTTTCTTGTGGTTGTCCCAAGTTCACTTGGTGTAATAATAAGAAAAGAGTTGAAAGGATCTTGGAAAAGTTGGATAGTTGCCTAGTTAATTCAGCTGCTTTTGATTCTCCTCATAGATTATTGGAAAGGCATTTGGCAAGAATTGCCTCAGACCATAGTCCGATCTTACTGAATTTGATGAACTTCTGTTCTCCAACCACGAAAGTTATTAGATTCAAAGAGGTTTGGACTTAAATTCCAGCTTCTACAGCAATTGTGAGAGAATCTTGGAGGAAAAATGCTCAAGGAGATCCTTCCCTAGCTTTAAACCAAAAAATGAAAAGGACCTTATGGAATCTTCACTATTGGAGTAAATCTAAGTTGAAAGAGTTCAGTCTTTCTAAAGAAAAGCTTAAGGCAGAAATTCTAGTTTTACAAGAGAAGGAAGCTGACGATGGGGAGCTATTGGAAGATGAGCAATGGAATTTAAAAGCTAAAATAGATGAACTCAATACTATTTTAGCACGTATCAATGCTACTTGGACACAACGGGCCAAAATTAAATGGCTTACGTAGGGGGGCACCAATTCCAGGTTCTACCAAGCTTTTGCAAATGCTAGGAGGAGTATAAACTACATTCATAGTATCAAAAATGAGCAAGGAGAATTGGTTGAGGATCAAAAAGATATAGAATGAGTACAGTTTCAGTTCTTTAACAACAAGTGCGAAGATAGAGAATGTTCATTAAATGGATGGCCGGTTCAAGTCAATACTTTGGAAGAAGTTGATAAAGAGTTTCTGAACAGAAGGTTTTCAATAGAAGAACTTGAGAAGGTCATTAAGGAGCTTGGAGTTAACATTGCACCGGGCCAAGATGGTATGACTTATACGTTTTTTAAATTCTATTGGAATATCATCAAGGTTGATTTATGGAAAGCCTTGGATCACTTTTTTGTTAGTGGTAAAATGAATGATAGTTAGAAAAACACAAATATTGTATTGATTCCAAAAATTAAGGATCCTACCTCTCCTTCCAATTACAGGCCCATTAGCTTATGTAACTCGGTTTATAAGATAGTGGCTAAAATTTTCCTTAATAGGCTCTTGTTTGTTATTCCAAAGTTAATCTCTAAAGAACAAGTGGCTTTCATGAAAGGGAGGTCTCTTTCAGATCATGTTCTTGTATCTCAAAAAGTCTTTCACAAATTCAAGCATTCCAATTCTTCCAAGGGGATGGTCTCATTCAAGAATGATATGGAGCAAGCCTATGACTCCATGGTTTGGCCAACTTTGAATAATGCTCTAAGGTAATTTGAATTTCTAGATTTCTATGCAAATCTGATCATAGAATGTGTTATTGGGCCTAAATTTTCATTAATTATCAATGGAATCTATTCAAAGTGGATTGAGGCTAAATGTGGCTTTCGCCAAGGATGTCCACTCTCACCTTTCTTGTTTGTGTTATGTGCTCAATTACTTTCTAATACATTCTTACAAAGGGGGAATTCTATTGGCATTAGCATCTCCCTGAATAGTCTCAAGGTCTCTCACTTTCTCTATGCCGACGACATTGTGGTTTTCTCCGAAGCTAAATTGGAATCTGTTAAAATGGTTAAAGGTATTCTTACAAAATTCTGTGGATGGACGGGTCAAAAGATCAACTTACAAAAATCAAGAATTCTTTTTGGAAGGTCAGTGAAGAAAGGGAGACGGAAGAAGATTTACAAAATAATGAAGTTCAGGGAACTTCATGAATTCACTTATCTCGGGACTAAGGTGGCATTGAGGAGATTGAAGAGAGCTAATTTTCAGTTCATATTGGATAAAGTATTGAATAAGCTAAGTATATGGGGTGGAAAACTGTTATCATTAGCCGAAAAAATTACTTTTGTGAATTCTGTTTTACTAGCTTTACCAATTTTTCATATTACTTTGTCATTGGTCCCTAAACAAATTTTGTTTGAAGTTGAAAAGGCTTGTAGAAAAGTCCTTTGGAGCAAAGGAGATGGTAGTAATGGAATTCATTATGCTAGCTGGGACTTATTATGTAAACCAAAGAGTTTTGGAGGACTCGGCATCAACTCTTGTTTGAAGAAGGTAGGGCCTTTAAGGGCCAATCTTGCATGGTGGTATTGTCAAGAAAAAAGGTCCCTTATGCATAAAGTTTTATTCCCTAAATATGGTCAAATTTTGTTTGAGAATTCAACAAGGAGGAGCGGATCGGTATCTTAGAAGCTAATTTGCAATGGAGGAATTTTTTTGAAGCCAATAGTTAGATGGAGTATTGGCAATGGGAGTTTAGTCAATGTTTTAAAAGATACATGGATCTTTGATAAGAGTTTGATGTATTGGCCAACCTTTATCAATCCTATGTTGGAAGATGATCAATTAGTGGAGAGATTCATAAGCAATGGTGTATGGAATGTTCAGGAGCTACAGTAATTCTTTGGTAAAGATTTATTGAAGATTATAACTTCTATTCAGATTAATAGAAGGGAAGAAGACCGTTTGGAGCTCATTCACAAATTCTCTGGAAAGTCATTAACAGCCTTAGTAGCTGAAGCAATTGGCCCCATCAAATCTGAAGGAAAAATTTGGAACTGGTTTGAGAAATCTAGGCTCCTTCCTAGAGTTAAGATTTTCTGGTGGAGATTACTAAATGAAGCTATTCCTACAAAAAAAAATTCTGTGTTATAGAAGGCTTCAAGGATTTGACTTATGTCCTAAAGGATGTGTTAAAGTTGAAGATAATGAGCACATAGTTTTCGGATGTAAAAATTTACTGGAAGCTGTGGAGGTTTTAAACATGTGGGGGTTTGGAATTCCCAAATTCCATTCAATGGAAGAATGCTTTAAATGGCTTGAGGTTCAAAGCTTGTGGATGAAAATCCTTTACTGTAATACCATTTATCATTTCTGGAAATCCAGAAACTTGTTTGTTCATGAGAAGAAGATTTCCAGTCCATTACTAATAGCTTCCAATATGGTATGTTTCACTGCTGGGTATAGAAATTCAAATTGTACATTCTCAGACAATGAGGTTACTAACCAACCATCTAGGTTGCTCAACAATTGGTATCCTCCTCCGTCTGATTGGTTAAAAGTCAATATTGATGCTGCTGTTCATAACTCCTATAATGCCGGAGCAGGAGGAGTTTTTAGAGATCATCTTGGGAGGTTTTTGCTGGCCTTTGGTAAAGAGTTTATGCACTGGGATTTAGGCGCTATGGAACTCCTGACTTTCTTTTGCTGAAGAATGTTATGTGTGATTGGATGAAGAACTATAAAGGATTGGTTATTGAAGGTGATAACAAGAATGTTATCAATTTCATCAAGAGAAAGATGGAAAAAGGAGGTAACGATCTCATAGATTTCTCTTTTATTAAATATTTCAATTTTGTTATTTTTAATTATGTGGATAGAGGAAGCAATAAGTTAGCTAATCTCTATGCTAACTACGCTTGTTTTAGTTCTTTTATTTGGGAAGATGTGGTGAATTGTAACATCCCTCCTACCTTCATTAATTTGTTAATGAAGGAATCAGATGGTATTAGATTGTAATTTTCTTTTAAGTTTTTCCTTAATATAGCATTTTCAATGCTTTCTTAAAAAAAATATAGATTTTACTAAAGAAATCTACATATAGTTTAAATCAAATCTTATGTGACATTGATTTTAATTTTATCCACAGATTTTTTTGGTGACTCCACTGGGTATATACTTCTATTTCCATAGTTAGGGAAGGCTAAATTTTTTTAAAAATAAATATAGATTTTATCAAATGATTGACTATTATATTTCATGTAAATGTATGCTAATTTAAATTTTATTCATGAATATGCATATTTGGTTTTGTCTTATGAGTTTATACTTTGTATAATTAAGTATAGTCTTATATATCATTATGTATGACTTAGGGGTGTAAATGAGTCAAGTTAATCTTTAGTCAGGGAGTGTTCGAGCTCAACTTATGAGTTAAATATCAAGTTTAAACTTGAGTTAAAACTAAAGTCAAGTTCAAGCTTGACTTGCAACATTGTACCTAGCTCATCAAGCTTAATGTCGAGTCAAATAATTTTGTGCCCGCCAGCATCAGTTTCTAGCCTAGTTTTTGTTTTCTCACTTACTTTTCACACAAGTGGAAATAAGCTAGGTGATACAACACTCGAGCATAGAAAAAAGAAGGCTGCCTATTTGTAATGGTGTGATCTTACAAGCCTAGCTACAACATTTATTAGCACAGAGAAAGCAAAGATACTTTTATCCACATCTTTTTAATTTTCTTTATTTTGTTTTAAAAATTTCATTATTTTAGTAATAAGCAAAGATGCAACCTATTTTAGCAATTTTTTACATTAATATTTAAGTCCTTTTTTATTAATTATGCAATTGCTGAGGAATTGAACTTATTTTTTGAAAACCTTTTAATGTAATATAAATATTAAAAAAAAAATTAAAATGATAATTTAAGTCGGCTCATGAGCTCCCAAGATGAGCCTCGTCGAGCTCAAACTCAAGCTCTTTTACGAAATGAGTTTGAGCTTGATTTTAAGCTCGAGCTTAACTCGTAACTTTGATAAACTTTGTTAATGATCTATGGTTTATGATTTTGATGATAGCAAACATTCCTTATTTCTCTACGATTGCCTTATGTGCTAATGTTTCAGGTTCACACGATCGGACTGCAATTTGGAATCAGCTCAAGATTGGGTAGACTAGGTCTGAGTCAGTTTGTAATATTTTTCCTTTCTTGAGTCTGTTGTATTTGGTGTGGGACCAGTTGGATTGTAATTTGGAAGATCTCCTGTTGTTCCCTATAAGATTTTTATTTTTGGTAATATCGGCCGGGATGATATTTATATCGTCCTGGACGATATGTCCAAAATCAGAAACCCTAATTAGAGCATCCTCATTAAGACAGCCGTCAATAGATCAGCCTGGATGATACTTGTATCGGCCAGGATGATAATCTCAATTCAGAAAGAATCAACCACCATAATCAGTTTAGGAATTCTTTGTTTTAGGAAATCGGCCAGGACGATATTATTGTCGTCCAAGACGATCTAACTCAATCATGCCTAAATTGATCTGGTATCTTTGGAAAGCATTAATGGTTGATTGATACGATCACATTGTCCGGGATGATCGCATGATCAGTCAGGACGATGGCCTGGACGATCTACATCGGACAACAAGTATTCAGGGCGATGATCAGGATGATTGAAATCGGTTTTAAACTAATCGGCCTGGACGATCGTGATATCGGCCAGGACGATGTAACCAATTTTCTTCTGATCGTCCCAAATTGTCCCAGGCTGATGAGCTGAATTTGTACTGATTAGCCAGGATGATATACCTATCGGATTCAAGGCTTATCTCGAGGTAAGTTCACCAAAAGACCTCTTTGGTGTCAAAGGACCCGGCGACTCCGCCGCACCGGGGGAGGTGGAAGTGATTTTGTAAGGGCTTCTCCGCCTAGCTGTGGATGCTAAAGGAGAGACACTTGTGTTAGTGCAATACTTGGAGGGTGCCTCCAAGGAGTGGACGTAGGTCAAGGTTTGACCGAACCACTATAAATCCGGTGAGTTCTTTTCTTATTATCGCTTTCGCATTTATTTTTCTTCCGCACTTTATTTATGGTGTTTTTGGTTGGAATTTTATCTTTGGTTTTAAGGTTTTCCAATTCTCCTCTCTCTTGATTAGCTTGGGACTATGTTTAAGAGGGCCTAACATCGCTAACGAACTTTCAAGTGGTATCAGAGCCTCTTTCAAAAATAAGTTTTTAAAAGCTTTTGAATTTTCGATCCATTGCTAATCATAATGTTGCGGAAGGTTATTCTATCACAAGACCTCCTTTATTTGAAAATATGTCATTTGGTTTTTGGAAAACTCACATGTCTATTTTTTCGCAATCGATTGATTTTCGCATATGGCATATGATATTAACTGGTTATTCATCACCATCACGTATTGTTAATGGAATTAAAATTGATATTCCTTTTAGTCAATGGAACAGGGAAGAACAACTTAATGCTCAATTAAATGCAAAGTCTTTAAATTGCTTTTTTTGTGCTTTAAATTTTGATGATTTTATGTTAGTATCCACGTGCACTACCGGTAAGGAAGTTTGTGATAAATTGCACACCATATACGAAGGCACTAGTGAAATCAAGCAATCCAAGTTGAATTTGTTAATGCATGATTTTGAATTATTTTCCATGAAACCTTATGAAACGATCTTAGACATGTACACCGGATTCATTCAAATTGTAAACTCATTGCATGCTTTAGGAAAAGAATTTTCAAATTTTGAAAAAGTCAATAAAATTCTTCGTTGTTTACTTGAAAAATTTGATGCCAAAGTTGTTGCTATTTGTGAATCAAAAGATTTGAATGATTATTCTATTGATAATTTGATTGGCTCACTCATTGCCTACGAGCAAGGTTTGGGTCAAAGACTTTTGGATGCAGGTGAAATGATCGTTCAAAGAGGAAGCTTAGTTGGTGACGATAGCAATGACTTGTCAAGCAAATCACAAAGCTCACCAAAGCATAAGCAAAAGTGAAAAAAAGGTAAAAATGGTAAGGATGTTAATATTTCCTCTAACATTATTTATTTTTGATGTAGGAAACATGGACATATGAAAAATGAGTGCCCTAATTTAAGAATTCTTCCTACGAAAGAAAAGGGAAAGGCGAAGCAAAATTTAAACTGGGGAAATAATGAAAGGCAAAAAATCTCATGGGCAGATCTGGTCTCTGAAGCATCGGACCAGGAGAAAGATAATGGTTAAGAGCCTTTCATATTTTTTTGTGTTTTTATGTTTTTATTTTATTTTATTTTGTTTAGTTTATTTATTGAAATTTTTTCTTTCGTGAAAATTTTTTATCTAATCAACACACACACTCACTTTTCTAAAAATGAAAAATCTATTTCCTGTTTTTTTGAAAATCTTTGGTAAGTTGTGTTTGACTTCTCTAAAACAATCGACGGAAGGAAACTCATTTTTTTTTCTCAATCTCTGTTTTCTAAAAGAGGTTATCCTACTTTTAATTTAAAATCTTTTTCATCTTTTAAATTAGTTTTTGAAACAAATTATTTTTTTTCTTTCTCTCCCTACATTTTATCTATCGCATAGAAATCTTTTTCAAGTCTTTGAATCTAACTCATAATTTTCTTAATCAAGAAATTTGATTTGTCACTAAGATGGGTTTTCCTTTGTTTTTAAGATTTAAGAAAAGAAGCATATTCAGAAAAAAAAAATTGGCCAATGATGCCGAAAATAAAAGATGCGCAAAGACGCCAAATTGAAAATATAGAATACACAAAGTGTATCAAAAGATGCGCAGTGCGCCAACCTATTGTCAAGAGGCATAAAATGAGCCCACAAAGTTAATGCTTTCCATTTTTGTACTTCTTAAAAACTTAAGAAAACCTTTGATACTTTCGATACTTGAGTTTGAAAATCTTGATTCTTGATTCAAAAATTCGTGCATTGATCTTCTATTAGATAAATTTTATAGAAGGAGCTTTTAAAAAAAAATTGATTATTTCTTCCTTTAATTTATTTTATGATTTAGATATTGAATTAAAAAGTTTTTGAGCCTTTTTTTAAGAACTTGAGTTTGGATTATCAATCTCTGAGTTTCTAACCTTTTCTGGATTATGCGCTGTCAATCCAATTCTACTAAGTTTTTGATTAAAACCAAGAGGTCACTTTATCATTTTAAGAATTTTTTTTTCACTAGATCAGAGTACGTTTTCTTATCTTCTATTTGTTTTGGTTTTTGTTTGTGCCTCCTCTCTTTTTGATAATGTCAAAGGGGGAGAACGTATTACTGAATTTTTGTACTATTATCATATTTGTATCTTGTTTTAAAAAAAAATTTAAAAATAACAAAAATATTTTTATCTCCCTTATTTTTTTAAAAGGTTTTATTTTATTAAGGGGAAGATTAGGAGAAAATAGTCTTTTTTGAAAATTCAAATTGAAATGTTTTGCCATCATCAAAAAGGGGGAGATTGTTACGGATCTATGGTTTATGATTTTGATGATAACAAACATTCCTTATTTCTCTACGATTGCCTTATATGATAACGTTTCAGGTTCACACGATCGGACTGCAATTTGGAATCAGCTCAAGATTGGGTAGACTAGGTCTGAGTTAGTTTGTAATCTTTTTCCTTTCTTGAGTCTGTTGTATTTGGTGTGGGACCAGTTGGATTGTAATTTGGAAGATCTCCTGTTGTTCCCTATAAGATTTCTGTTTTTGGTAATATCGGCCGGGACGATATTTATATCATCCTGGACGATATGTCCAAAATCAGAAACCCTAGTTAGGGCATCCTCATTAAGGCAGCCATCAACAGATTAGCCTGGACGATACTTATATCGGCCAGGACGATAATCTCAATTCAGAAAGAATCAACCGCCATAATCAGTTTAGGAATTCTTTGTTTTAGGAAATCGATCAGGACGATATTATTATCGTCCAAGACGATCTAACTCAATCATGCCTAAATTGATCTGGTATCTTTGGAAAGCATTAATGGTTGATTGATACGATCACATCGTCTGGGACGATCGCATGATCGGCCAGGACGATGGCCTGGACGATCTACATCAGATAGCTTGTATTCAGGGCGATGATCAGGATGATTGAAATCAGTTTTAAACTAATCGGCCTGTACGATCGTGATATCAGCCAGGATGATGTAACCAATTTTCTTCTGATCGTCCCAAATCGTCCCAGGATGATGAGCTCAATTGGTACTGATCGGCCAGGACGATATACCTATTGCCCTGGACGATAATGTCGGCAACTTGCATTAATGAGCTCATTTTGAGAGCTTCTATTTAAGCTTGGCATGACACTTTGTAAGTGTCTTCGGCAGCCATTGAACCTTCGTTCTTGTGGGGGAGACTTGAAGAGAGAGCTTGAAAGGGAGAGAGGAAAGGGTGGAGTTTGAGAGGGAGAAGATCCTGTGAGGGGGAGGAACTCAAGGGAGTGTGGTGGGGGATCCACACGGTTGCTCCGACAAACTCACATATTAGTACCATTGGATTCAAGGCTTGTCTCGAGGTAAGTTCACCAAAGAAGAAGATCTCTTTGGTGTCAAAGGACCCGGCGACTCCGCCACACCGGGGGAGGTGGAAGTGATTTTGTAAGGGCTTCTCCGCCTAGCTGTGGGGGCTAAAGGAGAGACACTTGTGTTAATGCAATACTTGGAGGGTGCCTCCAAGGAGTGGACGTAGGTCAAGGTTTGACCGAACCACTATAAATCCGATGTATTCTTTTCTTATTATCGCTTCCGTATTTATTTTTCTTCTGCACTTTGTTTGTGGTGTTTTTGGTTGGAATTTTATCTTTGGTTTTAAGGTTTTCCAATTCACCTCTCTCTTGATTAGCTTGGGACTAAGTTCAAGAGTGCCTAACATCCCTAACGAACATTCAAACTTGGCTTGCAAGCCCATAAATGATTGAAGATCAAGCTGTAATGTCAGTCAGCTAGGCTCACTACACCCCTAATATCACTACCCAGTGCAACCTTATATTGTAATGCTTTGTTTATTTTTTCATACTTGCAAGTTTATTTACATTTGAATTTATTCTTGGACAAGTAAGCATATCCATTGATTACTTGGTTTTTTCATAAAATACAAGCTGACTAGGCCAAGAAAAATATTAAATCACTCCTAGGTCTACTAGATGTGATGTCCATTTAAAGTGTTGCATTAGCATTTGGTTTTATATACAACAATAGTAACAACATCAAGTATTTATCCCACTATGTGGGGTTGACAACATGAATCGTTTTTCTCCATTGTGTCCTATTAAAAGTCAAATTCTCATTTAAATTTAATAAATAAAGATCACTTCTAAGATTTTCTAAATAATTCTTCTTAGGTCTTCCTCTACCATTCTTAACATAATTCAAATCTAATACGCTACTTTCCTAACCGGTTTATCAGAAGGCCATCATTTTATGTGACCAAACCATCTAAGGAGACTCTCTCTAATCTTATCTTTTACTTGAGCTACTCCAACCTTTTTATGTATATGCTCATTTTGTATCCTATCTCAAAGGGTAAAGCCACTCATCCACTTGAGCATCCTCATCTATGCCACGCTTAACTTAGTATTATGCTTCTCTTTTAATGGCCAACATTCGGCACCATAAAGTATTATAGGCCTCACCACCATCTTATAGAATATTCCCTTAAGTTTGAGGGGTACTTTTCTATCACACAACAAGCCCGATGCATTCCTCCACTTCAACCATCCATGTTGAATTCTGCTGATAATATCCCTATCTATTTTTTACCTTAACTCTTAAAAATAGATCGAAGATATCTAAAATGTGTACTTGTATTAATGACTTGATCACCCAAAGTTATAATCCACTCACTAGGTTAATTACTTCTAAAACTACACTCTATATATTCCATTATAGATATACTCAAGTAAAAAACTTTGGACTCTAAGCTTGACCTCCATAATTCAAGTTTACCTTCAACTCCCTCTCTATTCTTATCAACAAGAAGAATATCATCAACAAAAAGCATACACTAAGGTACATCCTCTTACAAATGTCAAGTGAGAACATCCATGACTAAAGCAAAAAGATATGGGCTTAAGGCTGATCCTTCATGTAACCCAACCGAAATAGGGAAATACTTTGTCAAACCACCTTGTGTTTGAACACAAGTATATGTTTATTAAAATTTCAACAATTTAATTTATTCTTACATGAGTAAAAATATCCTATGTTTATTTGGTTTCATTTTAAAAACCAAGTGAGCTTGTTTAATTATAACACAAATTTGGTCGTAGGTCTTATAGAGGAGCTGCCATTTATAGTCTTGCATTTGCAGGTGCATTTGTATGTTTTTTAGAATTTTAAGCATTAAGTCTATGCTTATGCTACTACGTGTATCCTAGGTTACTTGATTTCATCATAAAAACTTGGCATACTAGTCTAATTGGAATACTGATTTGGTCTTAGGTCTGGTAGGGGAGCTGCCCATTTGTTGTCTTGTATTTTTGCATGTTTTTTTTATCTCATATATATAGTTATGCATGGGTATGTCAACTCTTTGCTTTAGATTATAAATTCCTATTTTACACCTTTCTTATTTTCAAAGTTTTTTCACTAATGTCATCATCTAAATCTAAATTCAATTCAAATCCATGTCTATTTTTATCATTTACATCTGAAAGTCTTTGGATAAGGGTCCTTGTTCAACGCTTTTCTAAAATATGAATTCAAATTAAAAATTATCCATTTAATCTCCAACATAAAGTCATTTAGATTGAATTTATCATAATCCAACTAAATTTAATTTAAATTTTCATTCCAAATATCTTTCTAGTATATGTTTCTTTATGCTAGTTCAGTATCTATTGTTAGTGAGTATTTAAAAGTTAAAAAAATTTAAGATAAGCTTTATCTTAATCATGTCTTTGGTATTTTGTAAATTTTACTCAGTATATTATTTAGATTTATGTCCTACTTAAGGGTTAGTGAATTTTGAAGAGTAATATATAATTCTGGTCAATTACAAAAATTATGTATAAAAAATTAAACTTCTCTTTCTCCAACAATATGAACTTGACTTTCAATAAGTATCTATCTTCTAATTTAGTCGTGATCCAATTTTGATCGATGAAATATGTTTAGTTCCCATTCACTATACTATAGTGTGATGTTGTCATGGTTGAATATGTGCTTGCTACATTTATTAAGATGATACTTTATGGTGTGTCTACATTTACCATGATAGCTATTAAACCCTTTGTATTCCCTAGTCTAACTTTTCAAGGCTATCTATTAGCTATAAGTGAAATCTATCACCATTCTTTGATTCCTGTAACCAACTAAGTTTAAGATGGGGTCATCTCTTGCTATCCCAAATGTGACTACGTTTCTTAGAAGGAAAAAGAATCACAATATGGGGTGAAGGGCTGAGAAATTTATAATGGCTAAAAAAGGTAACCTGATGAATGCTATAGTTGAAGCATCTAAAGTAAAGTTTGAAGAAAAGGTAGTTAAGTAATGTGAAAGTATGTATAAATCGTCTATGGAAAGTCTTAATAACTTTCATATATTTTTACATGCTACTATAGAAAAGGGTCTAGTCAAGATAGCAAATTCCCACCTACTCCTTTTAGTTAGAACCCTTTTTAACCTTCCTTATCCAAATGGAAGAAGAAGTTTAAATCTTTACTGAATAAGTTGATCGATGACTATGTCATTGGTTATGGCCAGTCAAAAGCTAAATTTCTTATAAGTGCAAAGGTTGTTATATCTAATGGAGTGCAAACACACTCCAATGGAAGGCAATAAATGTCTTCTTATATCAAGCGAAGAGAATTATTCTAAGAAGTGGATCCTATTCGACCAATTGCTATAAATTGTCAGTAAAAATAAAGAAATTCTCATATTTCAATCAACAAAAAATTTTAGCAAATGATCAAGATATGCTTATTTCCATTTAATCTTTGGGATATTGATCATTAGCCCATCGTGGGTATAATTCCATTTCCCCTCCATCTTCAATCCAATATAGAAATATTCCAAATAGATCATCTAGTCATTCTTGAGAGAGAGATCCATGAAGAGTTGATCGACATTAAGCACAAGTTTGAGATTATCTCTTTATTTTCATAGAAGAAGGTTAAATTAAACAAGTTAATTGGTTCTATTAACTAATGGAGAAAAAGTTTGTTATCCTAAAATAGTTTCCACTTCAACTACAATAGTCATGCACAAGAATCATTTAGCAGAAGGAAAGTAAGAAGGGGAAAATCTATTGAGGAATCATCAGCTGTTAGAGAATACAGCTGTGTAGATCCTCTAAATATAGCATGGATATCTATAGAAGACATGATGGATCACCTAAAGGAGTGTATTTGTCAAATAGATGAACAAACAGATGCATAAAATATATAAAAAAAGTCTACAATATGATGAAATGGGTGAAAGCGTATTAATGGTGGATACATAATGATCTACACAAAAAAAAAGTAAATTAAAAAAGAATCTGCAGAGGCTGGAAATGAAGAAGAGGTATGTTCCTATTTTGATTTCCATTTTTTTAGCTCAGCAAAGTAAAAAAGATGAACATATAACTTAGATGGAAAAGAGGATGGAAGAGCTAATATTTTCTATGGAGACCCTATAAAGAAAAGAGGCCCCTTCATCTAGGGCTCAGATAGATAGTATTCCAATTGAATCTGTATAACATTATGATAAACCAAAAGAGGTTGTAAAAAAATATTAAAATGAGGTTATTAAGTTAGGAAATGAAATTGTAGAAGCAATTGATATTAAACAGATTGTATAACAACATTCCAAGAAGTCGTTAACATAGTCTAACGTGCGCGGCACCTCATCTATTTTAAAGGGTAAAACCTATCCGAAAGAATACGAATTTGTTCCTTATTATAAAGGCTTTGTGCCACCTTCATTTAAATGTTTTGATAGAATAGACAAATCTAAAGCAGCATTTAGTACGTTTTAGTGCTAGTTGTTGTAATGCAGGACATAGTGATGCTTTATTGTTTATATGGTTTATATGTAGTTTGTTTGGAATTGCATTTAAGTGGTATATTGAGACGCATAAGGTTAAATACATACATTTATAGAGCTAAAATAGGTTTTCTCTAAAAGGTTTGCTGGAGCACATCACCATGTTATGGTGTGTGATATAGTAGTAGAAAAATAGAAACCTAATTGAAGTCTGCTTAACTATATTTTAAGGTGGAGGACCATCAATATGAATGTGAGCCTCAACTCTAAGTGCAGCATGCTATAAATTTTCTTTAAAGAATATTCATGGTCCATTTGCTTTCTTATTGAAATGGTTCATAATTCAAACTTTTTAGAAGTTATTAAGTAAAGCCTATAATCTTCATGTGGAAATTTCTCAATTTACTTTCATGAAAGATCAAACTTTATTAAAGATCAGATGACTAAAACATCATAAGGTGTTATTAAAAAAAATTTTTGGGTCATTATCTATAGTATATAAACGGTTACAGCTGATGCAATTCAAATATAAAAAAATTGGTCATCCATTATAGTATCAACTATATATAGATGTTTTATCTTACATTTTAAATCTCATTAGATTCTTACTCATAAAGAGGAAAGAGAGAGGATTGAAGCTCTAAAGAATAATACCTATTCATTTAAAAGAGAGGCTATTAAAATAATTTTTAAAGCCTTATGTGGAAATCATAATTTTATCTTCCTGAAGAAAAAAAGATGGAAGATGTGGATAAATCACGATAGCCTAGATATTCCCCATGTCATCAGATGACCAATCATTTAGTGGATCATATAACTTTCAAGAAATGGATTGAAAGAAACGTTAAAGATGGATTGGTTTTGATGCCCAATGATTATTTAGATGATTCTAATCAATGATTGGATAAATGAGTGGTTGGTGTGCCGTCCGAATTAGTCTTTTTTTTTTGAAGACTTGCAACAATTGCATTAAGAGTACAAAGTAAAGCTAATTACACTTGAAAAGAATGAAAAGCATCACATTCCTCCTTGATAGCAAATAAAAGCAAGGAAGGAATGCTATTAAAAGTAAAGCTATCAAAGAAAAAGCTCCTACTACTAGCCATGGCAGCACATAAGTTGGCCACCTTATTACAATTCCTATGAACATGATTAAAAACCACTTTATGAAAGTCATTTACAAAGAGAATCTCCTCCAATGGCCATCTATCCACGATCTGTTTATTCTTCTTGAATGAGTCTTGAATGGATCTAATAACATTGAGATTATCACTCTCAATAATCACCCCTTTGTACTCAAGCATCCAACTCCTAATATAATCTTTGACCGAGAAAATAGCCTCCATCTCGAGTTTGGTAATGTCCCAATGAATCTTCTTCTCCCCAAAAGCAAGAATAAACCTTCCCTTATGGTCTCTAAAAATTCCCCCCACTCCAGCACAATTAGATCTAAGCAGTGAAGCATCAACATTTATTTTCATCCATCTTTCGGAGGAGGACACCAAGACACACAAGACTCCCTGAGGAGA
The DNA here is from genome assembly GCA_022539455.1 of Dendrobium nobile. Lineage (NCBI taxonomy): Eukaryota > Viridiplantae > Streptophyta > Magnoliopsida > Asparagales > Orchidaceae > Dendrobium > Dendrobium nobile. Next base: position 48,319,726 of record CM039723.1, read on the forward strand.
TTTTCCCCAGTTTGAAAGATAAGGACTACCTTTAATACTAGCCAATGCCAAAGCATTGGAAGCCGTCACAGAAGAAGGCAATGCAGATTTCCCATGCTTCACACAGTTTCTATTTCTCCATGACAAATACACAATAGTGCAGTAAATCTTCACAATACCAGAATTTCGGATGGACATTCTCCTCAGCTCCTTTAGACAGCTGTTAATTGTTTGAAAAACAGGAATACCTATACCCCAATCTTGTATCTGTTTTATAACATCAATCAAATAATTGCAATGTACCATAATGTGCTCATAGCTTTCAATACTATTACAGCCCCTAACACAGGCCTTATCCATCACAAGTCTACGGTAATGCAGATAAACATTAGTGGGAATAGCAGATTTTCCAAGCCTCCACCAGAAAATTTCGACTTTCTTGTTGAGTTTGAGCTTAAACAACCAAGTGAAGTAGTCCTCACAATCAAAATTGTAAGTGCACTTCAGAGTAAATTCAAAAGACATAGCTGAAATAGACTTACCCGATAGCATCCTTATCAATTCTCTCCGATCCTCCATCCCAGGAATGATCTGAACATTATTGATCAACATGTCAAAATTTGGATGAAAAACTTCCTTAAGCAACGTATAATTCCGTTGCCCCTCACTAGATAACAGTTGGCTTACATTCATCCCTTCCAAAGCAACACAATCTACCAAAGTAGGCCAATTGTTAATGCTTTTGTCCAACACCCAAATATCATTTATGACGTTTATATTGTTTCCATTACCCACAACCCACTTGGTAATATTCTGCAACTGTCTTCCCCCATCAGATAAGATCTTCCAAGCATTTGAAGTACACTTTCTTTGTGTTCCAATCAACAAATCCTCTGCATACTTGTGTTTGATAGCTTTAAAGCAAAGAGACTCATTTTTTTGATAAAAATCCCATGCCAATTTGGATCTCAAAGAGCTAACACGTAACAAAGGAGAATGAAGACCCAAACCTCCCAAACTTCTCAGTTTGCACAATTCTTCCCAAGCCACGTAGTGCAAACTATATTCTCCTCCCGATTTATGCCAAAGAAACTTTCTACAAAGTTTTTCCACCTCATACAACAACTTCTTAGGAATTAAAGAGTGGGTTAATAAAAAATTTGGCATAGTCAACAAAGAACTAGAGATAAGAGTAATCTTACCTCCCAAGGATAAATTCTTCTTACCCCAAGCATTGAGCTTATCCATAACATTGCTTAGCATGTCTTGAAAATCTGCCAACTTCAATCTATTTAAGTACAATTTGATCCCAAGGTAGCTCATCTCCTTCACATTCTTGTAGCCAAACAATCTGGTAACCTTCTTCTTAATAGTGTATCCAACTGCCTTCCCAAATAAGATCTGAGATTTGCTAACATTAATCCTTTGGCCCGTCCAGTTACAAAAATCTTCAACTATCTTCTTCAATGATTTGGCTAAAGAAATGGACACATGAGAGAAAAGAAGCACATCATCTGCATACAAGAGATGAGTGATCCTAGGGCCTCTAGGAGAGACCCTAATACCAAGATCCCTACCCTTCTGCTTAATAGAAATAGAAAACAACTGGAAGTTTAGAAAACATACACTATGAGCATCAATCCACTCAGAGTTCCTTCCATTGATAATGATTGAAAATCTCACACCTACAACACAATCCATGAGAAGTTTAGAAAACAAACAAGGGAACCCATACCATTTAAGGATCTGATCAAGTGCCAGCCATCCCATGCTATCATAAGCTTGTTCCATATCAAGCTTCAATGCCATCAACCCCTTCTTATTCTTGGAGAATTTAAACTTATGAACCATTTCTTGTGCCAACAAGCAATGTTCAGAAATAGACCTTCCCGGCATAAAGGCCATTTTCTCTTCAGTGATCAAATTGGAGATGCACTTCTTCAATCTATTAACCAAAATAGTGGCTGCAATTTTGTAGTTAGTCTGACATAAACTAATCGGCCAGTAATTAGAGGGAGTCAATGGGCTTTTGATTTTGGCAATCAATACAATTAGAGTATCCTTCCAGGTCTTGTTCATATGACCAAAATTAAGGAAGCTCTTAATAGCTTCCCATAAGGATTTCCACACAATATCCCAATACCATTTATAGAAAGAAGAAGTCACTCTATCCATACCTGGAGCTCTATTGATACCCTGCTGAAAAATCGAAATATGTAGCTCAGCCAATGTAAATTATGAGCACAATTCATCAACAACACTTTGGCTTAATTTCAGCTTTTCCGAAACAATGGGCCAGCCTGTTAACTCACAATTTCTATTCCTCCATTTAGCTTCAAAGAAATGAATGAACAACTTCTCAATTTCATCATCTTCAACATGAGATATATTATTCCCATCTCTAATTTGAACCACTCTATTCCCATTCCTTCTAGCCGATGCAAAGTTATGGAACATCTTTGAATTGTTGTCACCTTCTTCATCCCATCTAGCCTTTGCCCTTTGATTCCACCATGTAGCCAACCGGTTCAAAGTTACATTAATTTCATGTACTTTGCTTCTAAGCAAAATGAAATCCTCATTAGTCCAGCCAATACCATCAGCCTCTTTGTTTTGGAGTTCAATAATATCCCTCTTCAAATCTTCCTTGAGAGTCATCAGATTTTTACACTTGCTTTTGCTCCAGAAGAGCAATGCCTTCATTGTTCTACGTTTCTTCCTTTGAAGGACTTCACTATGATCACCAAAATCATTCTTCTTCCAAGAATGATACACAATGCTTCTTGCCGCTGGATAAGACCTCCAAGTATCTTCAAATTTGATATTATTCCTCTTGACTTGAACCTTCCCATCCAATTTAATGGCAATTGGACTATGATCCGATGCCACTCTTGCTAATTGTCTAGTCATAGCTACCAGGATTCTCTGAAGAGCTATCGAGTTCACCAAACACCTATCCAACCTTTCCCAAATTCGAGAAGTTCCTTCTTTGTTGTTACACCAAGTGTACTTTGGACCAATGCTCCTAACATCAAGAAAATCTAAATTTGTCATAAATTGTTTCATCTCCCTTGGCCCTTTAGAAAAAAAAAATCTCTTACCTCCTCTCTTCTCCTCCTTGTTTAGAATACAATTAAAATCCCCACCAATGATAGATGGATTAGGTTCTTTCAAACCATCTTCAAGCTGTCTCCAAAGATCCTCCTTTTCTTTACAACAACGACTCCCATACACCATTGCAATCTTCCATAGGCCCATGCTAGGGATAACCAGATCCCCCAAGATTACTTGTGAAGAAGTACCTTTGACCACAAAAGACACAATTCTCTTGTCCCAAAGCACCATCATACCACCTGACAAGCCAACGGCTGGAACATGAAAAAAATTCCAATCATTCCCAATGAGATAGTCAATCTCCTTCCTACCAATACAAGTCATCTTCATTTCCAAAAGACCAACAAAACAAACATCCTGTTCTCTAACCACCTCCTTTAGATACAAGGTGGCCTCCCTCTTCCTAGCCCCCCTGCAATTCCAAAAAAGAAGGTTAGACATTTAAAATTTGATTGGGGAAACCTCCCCACTCATGGAACTCTCCCTTCCATCCCTTCTCTTATTTTTCTGACCTGTTTCAAGAGGTCCCAAAGATCTTAGCTCCTTGGCTAATTTAACCTTACTGCTCCCATTTTGAACTCCCAAACTAGTACTTTTCATATCTATATCAACAATTTTCCCTGCATTATTTCCTTCTTCATTAATCTCCTCAGTGCACTGACTACCCAAGGCCTCAGAATTATCACCATCCACATTATTCTTCATGGGTTCATCACCAGAATCAGCCACCAGAGCATCAAATCTGTTACTAACCTTAATTGGTTGAGAATTTTTAATAGAATTCTGCTGTTCACCATCCTCCTTATTCTGAACAGGCAATTTATCATACATTAAGTTCAAATCACTTACATTGTCTCCCTTCTTCAGCTCAATAGGATCAGCTTTCTTCACAGGTTTGGACATCAAATTACCCATCTTATTTATCTGTCTTTCATTCACTTTTCTCCCACACCCAATGTCTTAACAGAACGATTATTTTTGAAATGAACATGTATCCATGGGCCATTTTTAGACTTGATCATCCCGGCATTGGCTTCAGGGATAATCTTTCCGGGCTCATCTGCAACCAATTTTGAAGTGGCCTGATTTGTAATCCCCTGAGCAACCTCATCAGGGCATTCATTCTTATTATAACCCACACGACCACAATGATAACACATCAAATCCACCTTCTCATATTCCACCCGCTAAAAAACCTGCCCGCTGATCCTTCCACCCAAACTCCGTTTGGTAACTTCTTTTCCAAATCAATTTTAACACATATCCGAGCGAACTCCCTCTTCCCCCACCAAAAGGTATTACCATCAATATAAATCGGCGTCCCAAAACGAGACGCAATTCTTGCTAAGTTGTCTTCATCCCAACAATACAGCGGCAAACAGGGGAATCATATCCATATGGGAGTGGTGATCCCCTTGAAGGAGTAAGGATCAAACGGAGAAGTCCACCGATCCATTCCAATAATGTGTCCTCCGATAAACCATGGTCCACGATTAAGTATTTCCTCCATAGCCTCCTCCATCCTGAAAGAACAAAGGATCCAATCCATTCCAATTGAGGTTAGATGAAAACCTCCAAACTTACTCCACTATTTCCTCAGCTCCAAGCTACACCCAGGGAATGGCACGTTGCTACCCAGAACTTTGATCACCACAGAGTGTCTCAGAACATGCTTATTTTTCTCCTCCATCTCCGAATTTAGCAAAACAGCAACCCCATCATCCGATAGTTCAACTTTTTCTCTGTTCCAATCAATCTTGATGTGCTTCGGCTTGGTCCATGCATTACCCACCTCATTCCTTCTTTTTAGTTTATTTGCATTATCCATCACCATACCTTCAATTTCTACCTCCCTTCCATAATCATTACCAAGATCAAGAACATCCACACATTCTTTATCTTTCCATTTTTCAAGCAAAAACCCTGATCCTCTTTCAAACCAAGAGAATTAAAAGATTCACAATCCTTCGACGAATCATCTCCAGATTTAGAAAAATCAAGATTCATAATACCTGGCCTTCCACAATCCTCACATCTCAGAGTTGGTTCATCTTCCACAATCACCTTTTTTCCTTTGCCTTCAATCACCGAAAGACGAGACAGAGGTCTCATCCCTTCTCTAATTACCACCCCTTTACCACCTCTACCACCAGTTTGTATGGACACTGGAGGGCGCAGAGTAGCCATATTACTCAACAAAGAACTCCGATCATCATCCGATGGTCGCGCCACCAGCTGCAGAAAAAATGCGGGAACAAAAAATTTGAACCAAAGGAAGAATTTCTCTCTCTAGAATCCCAGACGTTCTCTCTCTAACCGAAATTCAAAAAGCTATTTTTCACATGAAATGTTGATTGGATAATAAATAATATATAGCTTTATCCCAATCATTTAAGAAAATTTTAAATAAACTTTATCTTTCATATCCTCAGGTAGATCTAGTAGCTCCTAAAGAGGAAGTCAAGAATAAAGTTCCTATCCTAGAGCTTAAGAAGATATGAACTAGCCAGTCTTTAGTAATTCAGAAAGGGGAACTCAAGAATAAAAACACCAATGTAAAATAATAAAGTTGAAGTTTCTTCCATTGGTAAAGCAAAGAATCTTGTACCTTTTATAATGATGATGCTTATTTTCTCTTTCTAGAGACTTAGAAAGCAATGAAGAAAGAATTAGTGTATATGTTATCTATATCTTTTGATATTTAAACAAATGATGTGACAAAAAGTAATTTTACATAACCTAAAATTAACTCGAATGAGTTAAAAGAGTCTTCATTATTTATTTAATAGTGATTCACCATCTTTGATATTTAGGTGATCCTGTTTAGGTACAAATTGAGATGTTTAATTATATTAATTCATGATATTAAATATTAATGATAAACTACCATATAGAATCAAAATAATCCATAGTCTCTTCCTCGGAAGAGATAATCCATATAAATCCTTGTAGTGGAAAAGTGCTGCCTCCATCTGTATCGGTAACTAGCAAAGGAAAGAAAGGGGCTAATAATCCATAAACCTCAAGACAAGTTAAACCACATTTAGTTTTGCTAACACATCTTAAAAAAAGCTTGAAAATTTTAGTATTTTTGAGGGTTTAGCTCTCTCCAAGTAAATGAGAGAGGCTTTAATCAAAGCATTACTTAATCCATCGATCAGTACAGCTTAGTTAGAATAAACAAATTTTAAAGAAACATTGAGTTGTATGGAAATCCTAGAATTTACATTATAGGATACTGATTTGCTGTTGGGAACTCCAGATCTTAATCATTCATTTATGTTTTTATGAACATAAGTAATTTTAAATTATCTTTTGTTCTTGTAGATCCAAGTGTATCAGACAATATTATTACTCTTAAAACTCTTGAATACCTAAGGGTGGATACATACAAATTCAATTATGATAAAATGATGTTTCCAGGGTTAAATGATAAAATCGAGAGGGCTTTGGGTTCAACTTCCTTGCTTTTGGAAGTAGGAACTTAAAAACTGAAGCCAAGTTCCATATAATGTATTATAAAGCCTCTCTTAATGCTATATTGGGTAGACTCTCCCTATATAAATATAGAATGGTGCTTTCAGACCTTTATTAGTGTATAATAACTCTTGTGAGATAGTAAACTAGTATATTAATGGTGATTTGCAATTATTTTTTAGTCGTGTTGGTATATACCAAACTTCTTTGAATATTACCTGTCTAAAAAGTAGACTGTCTTCTCTAAAAATCTCAAACTGGCTGAAGATGAAGCAAAATAAAGCAATGAAAGAGAAAAAGAAAGAAGAAATGCAAATGGCAAAAGTAAAGCATTCTTATCTTGAACATGATGTTCATTTGTCACCTTCTCCTCCCTCACATAGTGGTACTAGAATGTCTCAACAATCTGGAGGAAGAGGTTGAGGATAGCAAAATTGAGAAATAAATGAAAATGTAAAGCAAAATGTGTAAATAAAGGTGCCTGTAATGCATATCATCTTTTAATTTAGTTTGGAGGAGAAATGATGTGTGATTGATAAAAATCCATAGAATATATATTATAGGATTGATCTAAACTAGCCAAAGTTTGAGATTTCTATTGAAGTTGATAACTATATGGATAGGATCTAAGTCACTAGGGATGCTAATTCAAATCTATCTACTATGGAGAGATTAAAGAAGTTGTGGACAATAACACCCTTACTCCACTCTATCAAAGTGATGTAAAAAGATTAGAGGTGAACATCTCCCTACATTTAAACTCACTCACCAAATCCAACATATTTGTAACTTCTACTAATAAATCCACTGAAACCAATGTACCCTTCAATGATCTACTTATAGATGAAATAGTGGAACTCCTTTTGATTGATACTCTTTTTTTGTGTAAGAAAGTTTATTAAGTAATTTTTAAAACCATCAACTTGGACTAGAGGTAAAGCTCAACAATTTAAATATATGTGGAGTTAAAAAAAAAAAATCAAGACCAGGCAATGGCTTCATCACTCTATGTTCATTTGATGATGATGAATATTGCTTAGTCATATCAAATAATCTAGGTTGTGTTAGTCACTTTTTAGCAAATGTTTAAACTCTTAACAAACTCTTTTTAGAAACTTAAGATGAACTAAATGACTCTCAAATTAGGAATGCATATTTAGAACTTAATGAAGAGATTAAATTATAATTAATGAATTAAAAAAAATAAAATTAAGAATTGAAGAAAGCCCTCATCCAATTATTAAAAACTTCTTATTCAATGAGGATGGGGGAAATAAAATGATTGAATTATCGAATGAATTCAAAGGCTATTTTACTTGGTGTTATGAAGAATGCTATGATTATAAATAGACATAGTTGTTCATAATCTAGAAATTCGACTAAAATAACTTTAATTAAAGAAGAACCTTGACAAATGCGACTAGATTTGAAATAATAAGTAATAATATAAAAAGTTTCTTGATGTAGGCTTTTTCAAGGAGGAGAAATATCCAACATGGTTTGCTCACATTATTTCAATTAAGAAGACGAATGGTCAAATTCATTTTTGCATTGATTTTAGAGACAAGAAAAAATATTGTCCTAAAGATTAGTTTCCATTTCCTATACAAAAACTTATGGTTGCTATTGTTTCCTCTCATGCAATATTTTCTTTTATGGAGGGCTGGTTAGTACTCAACAAAGTTAAAATGGCTCCTTACGATGAAAACTTTATGGATTTCAGAACATTACAGATTCATGCCATTCATGTTGAACTCATTATTCGAGGTCAATTTCCCCGGAATTGACTCTAGTACTTAGGTTTTTCGTAGCCTAGTGTAGATGTCGCACCCGTAGGATTTCCCATAGGTGGATACCTATTGACGTAGCATCGACTCGAACCTATCACTCAACTCAAATCAGGCTCGATTTTTGATTCGTCGATGTCGATCGACTCAATCTAATTTATTTTCGATCAAATTGATACATTATTGAGCTCAAATCAATTCACCAATCGAATCAAAATCAAATCAAATTAACTCACATTGAATTCGATTTCAATGGCTCCGATTAACCCGTTTTGACTCATCACAAGTATATATAATAATAATTGATACGTCGTCAAAAATTATCTTAATCGGGCACGAATCTCGATACAAAATCAAGTTTGGAAACTACAAAAATTAATTCGGAGACCATCCGAACTCCGATTTCAGCAAACTTATAGTCGAACTGAGCGTCTCAGGAATACAAACCCAACGAGACCAAGATCAACCCAATCCGAGCCCAAATAAGTCCAAATCAAGGGCTCAAAGCACCGTTGGAAGGTTCAAACCGCAATTTGAGTTAATAAACTGTCTCCGATTTTGACAAGCTTATACTCGAATCGAACGGCTCGACGAGACGAATCCAATGAGCCCAAGATCACCGAATTCCGAAATCATTAAGGCCTTCAAATGTCCAACGAACGGTCCACAGTCAAAGGGTTCAGCAACAACCCATAACCACCCACTCTCCCTCTCCCTCAACCCATAACCACCCACTCTCACTCTCCCTCAACCCAAAAAACGTCCAAGCCTCCCTCCTCTCATACATGACATGTCCAAGCCCCTCCTCTCATCTAATCTCCAGCCCTAGGAACCCCAAATGAACCCCACTATGCTACGGCTTGTTCAACCAGAGGCAACAAAAAGTGGTAAATTTTCTTCTTCTTGATCTCTTTCTTCTACATTCTTTTTCTTTTTCTTCTTCACTATATCAATCATCAAAAGATTAAGAATATATTGATTCCCATTTCTCTCTATGGTTGTAGAAGATGAGGGATTTAGATCATTTCATTTCTTTCATTTTGGGATCTAATGTTGATTTTATAGAAGTCATAAAGCATTATCTTTAAAATTTCCTATTGCTTCTAATAGTTACATGTCTTTGATGTTGTTTTAAGAAAGTTTTTGGTGAGAAATGTGATGAAATTTTGTTGTTGTCTTTAAGAGAAGAGATTAAATATATCATTTCTTGTTAAAATTGTAAATTATTGCGTATGATTAAGTTGATTTTTCTTCATCAATATCTAAGGGTGTAATATATGCATATATGTGCAAATTGTAACTTGTGCATGTCTTGAAAAATAGGAAGCGAAAATTGTTTGTTTTAGAGGTGGAAGTATATGTTGGAAATATTTTGTGTTGAGAATTGAATGTTTTGAAAAGTGCTTTGCGTTGAGGGAGAGGTGTGTATTATTTTAAAAGGTGAATTGTGAAAATTTTTGGGAAGGATATTTTTGTACATTTTGGAGAGATGAAAAGTATATATTGTGGGTAAGTAAAAGTGTGTATTTGTAAGAAGTGAAAAGTGTATGCGTGTATCTCTCTAAAAGTATGGGTGATGTTTTTGAAAAGTGATTCGTGCGTGTGCTTTAAAATGTAATCGTGTGATCTTTGTCAGATGAAAGTTATATATGCTTCGAAATATGAAATGTGTAAATCTATAATAGTGAAAAATATAGTGTTGAAATGAATTGTGTATAAGTTAAAAGCGATGTGTGAGAAATATAGTGAGGCTAATGGGATCGAAAAGTTGATATTTATGTGTTTTGAAAGTTAAAGTATGTGTATATGAATAGCTAAGTGAATGTTTTGAAAAATATATATGAAATATGTTAGAAGGTGAAATGTAGGAATTTTGGGTAAAATGAAAAGTGTGTGGAGATAATGTGGTTTTGAAAAGTAAAATGCTTTTGACTATGTGTATTTAGAGATGAGATATTTTGGAAAGCGTGTGTTAGAAAATATTTGGATTTTAAACGATTGAGATTCATAAAGGATGAAAATTGAAGTGTACAAGTGTGAGAGTTAAATTGTTTATTTTGTGAAAATTGTGTAAATTAGAAAGAGTGATATTGAATATTGAAAGATTGTAAAGTGTACTTCCAAAAGTAAAGGTTTCAAAAGCCAAGTCAACACAACCAGTGATCAAGCCCGAAGAAAGGTACGTCTTTTATTTCAATAAATTTTAATTATATTATTATTATTTATTAAAAGTGCTTTCTAATCTCTGTTTTCCTTGTTTTTCCTATTTTATTTGCATGAACTGCAAGGAATGGTACGGGTCGAGAGAACAAAAGTACAAGGAGCTAAAGGCGTCAGTCGCCTCTATCCAACCGGGTAGAGGTGCTACGGGCGGAACCACCGGGTCGTAGCCCCCGGTGACAGTGAGTATTTCTAAACTTAGAAAACCTTTAGGGACCCCTTGCTGTGGTTTGTGCGAAACCTTCCCTTTTAGGTCCCTGTAGTAACTTCAATTTAATTAGGATTACTTTTTGCTCTTAGATCCATAAATCCCTTTACATGTACGAAATGTCCTAAGGGTTAGTAATAGCAAATTTTTATCCCATACAATAGTAGTGACACTTAAGGACAAAAATTAAGGACTGGGTCTTAGAAAACTTAGACTTAGGATGCATGTACACTTTAGGGTAGAGACATATAATATAAAAAACTTAGTGACATTCATTATTATTATTACTATTATTTTATTTTATTTTATTTTTTATTTATTTATTTAACAAATTAAATTTAATTAACTAAAAATTTTCTTTTAAATAATAATTGATTTAGGATATATCAAAACCACACTTTCTAATACACACACGTAGAATTGTTTGTTAGGACAACCGACTTTAGTTTTAGGTTAGGCCGGTGTTTATTTCTTTATTGCTCTGTGACGGGCTTTTTCTCGAGTTTCATTGCATGTTGGTTGTAAAATTATTTGTGTGTTTGTTTATTTACTTTTACTGCACTCTGTGTTATGATTTGACTGACGATTAGATTACCCATAGGTTAGGAGCGATCTGGGTTGTTAACAAGATTTCTTGCAGGTGGCCACACTCGTGCAGGGCAGAAAAAGGGGGCTAATTAATCAAAAATTTTATATAAATGCTACAGGTACTTCAGCTGCTTAGCCCCCCAAAAATAAAAAGAGTGTGGCCAAGTGTGGCTGGTGGATTTAATTTAAATGCATATATATAACTGCTTGAGATGATTTTTGCTTAGAATAACCCTGCAGGTGGATTAGATTTTTCTTCTCTTTCTGTGAAATGAAATGTAATGTAAATATAATATATCAAGAGTCAAAATTGTGAAAGTGATTTTGAAAATGAGATATCACATCCAATTTGGAATCTAAAGAAAGGAGAATATACCTTAAAGGATTATTCTCTTTTATTTGGAAAGCCAAATTAGGATGATTTTAGTATTCAAATATAAAAGAAAATACCCCTTTTTAGGGATGAGTTTCTTTTCATTTGGATATCCAGACCCGACGGATCCAAGAAATTCGTAGAAGAAGAAAAGACAGAACGAGAAGATTGAAGAAAGAAGACGAAGAAATAAAGATTCAAGGAACAGTATATCCCAGTTCAAAAATCACTTGCGTCATTCTTAGGATTAGAATCCGGGTTTGTTGTCAGTGGTGCCCGGCCACTTTATTTTTCTGTAAATTCTGGGTGTAATATGGACATTGGAAATTATATTTAGATTATTAAAATTGATTGTTTATATTGTTTGTGCACTAGATTGTTTTAGGACCTTGCATGCCGTGTTTTGTTTTAGCCTGGATACGAATCGGAGAGATTTTTTTTTTGTAAGGGTACGCTCAAAATTCTTTTACTTGAAATTCTAATAAAACTTTTAGGCTCACATAGTAACTCTAACGATCTAAGAAGTAAGCTCGGGACCGCCGAGAGTCAGCATAAACATATTAATACTTTCTCTTCCTTGTTAGGCACCTCCCCGCCTGCGGGTTCTGGCAGACCACTTGACCTATGAGGGTGCAGTTCTGTCAAGGGGAAGTTGTGCAATCTCTAGGGAAAAACCTATTTTCTAAGCCTGATTTTAAAACTGCTTCATATTCATTTTATGCATTCGAGTCAATTAGTATGCATTGCATTAGATACAAACTAAAAAGAGTCTAAAATATTAATTGCATTTCTAGACATTTTTCACCCTACATAAATTGACGGGCCAATTAGGATCTGTCTTAGATGTCGGCCCCCAATTCATTAAAATTTAAACAACGTCCCTACCTATCTTTCATAAGAGACTGGACACATGGTTTTAAAGCGCCTAGGTGGTTAGCTGGCTCCCCAATCCAGGCCGGGGTAAGTCCAGATTTGCACTTCATTAGTTAGGTTCGGGTCACTATTTTATAGTACCCAAATTAGATTTAAGTTCTGAGGTGGATTCTTTTTGGATCTTAAGTCCTCGCCCTCCGGGAATATAATCCCAAATTTCTAATAAAATATCAACTTAAACATAAAATTTCTTTCTTAAAATGTAAAGCCCAACATAGGATAGACTGAGGTTGCCTCTGAGCTTCTCAGAATCCGGCTCCTCCTACTTTTTCTCCTTTGACTCGCTAATAAATGTTCAACATTGAGCTTTCTCCTTGAAATATCTTTACTTCTGTTCCTTGTCTTCTACTTTGTAGTCAAAAGGGTATGTAATCACTGCTTTAATCGAGAGTTTTCTTAGGAGTATCCCTCCTAGGATGTAATTAACTATAGAGGCTTGCCTCTATAGGGATTTGAGAACCCCAGACTAAAATAAACCTTGTTTTATTCGTATAAAACAAGGGAAGAATCTTTGGGAACGTAGATATTTTTAAAACCTCATTTCTAATTTTTAAATAGACTTATAGAATGTTATTATTATCTTTTCTGATAATATAATATTATACTTGTTATATTCAATTTTAGAAATGTTGAATTTTATAAAACTCATTCTTGCTTTTGGATATCTCTAAGAATGTTATGTTCGTCTTTTAAGATGATATAATATTCTTCTTGTCATATCTAAATAAAAGAATGAATAAACTTTTTCAAAAATGTATTTCTATCTTTAAACATATTCTATAGAATTTCATGTTCATCTTTTGAGATGATATGTTATTTTTTTGAATTATGTTTGATTATAGAAATATCAATTTTCAAAACCCTATTTTGATATTGAATTCATTGTAGAATATTGTGTCGGCCTCTCGAGACCGTACTTTATTCTCAATGCAGTATTCGATTACAAAATAGGAGAAACCAAAATCTGCGTGGTGAGACACAATTTTTCCCACCAAGGTTTTTCTGGCGACTCCGCTGGGGATCAATCCTCTCTCCATCTTTAGCTGTGTCTTGTACCCTTTAATCGGTAGTATACTTGTGCTTGTCATAGGTTGTACCTACCTTTCTTCCGCTGGTTATTTTATTCATTTCATTCTTGGATAATTTGGTCGGCATCTAAAAAATTTTAGAGGTCTTATTTTGGACCCCGTTAGAAATCTAACGGGAAACTCCTTTGTATGACCTCTTTGTAAAGAAATTTTCTGTGCTAATTCAAATGTTGCAGTTACATTTTTCTTGTAGCTTGATGCTTGACTTAGCACTGGGTCCAAAATCCCTTTGCCCAATCTTTAGTATTATGTATAGTTACTTCTTTTAGTAACTTAATGTATTATTTGGATTGGGTCCAAATAACTTTAAGTCTTCAAAAATTTTAAATTTCTGTGTCCTAGCTAATATGTTACAGTTATATATTTTTATAACTCGATATGTGGCTGGACAAATCTCAAGAAAAATTTGAGCTTTTAAATCAAAGTTTTCTCCTTATCTAAACTAGCATATTACAGTTATATATTTTTATAGCTTAATATGATTGGTAGGATAGGGTCCAAAAGCTCAAACCTTCAAATCAAAATTTTTTGCTTGTCCTATTAACATATTGTAGTTACATGTTCTTTGTAGCTTGATATGTTTGCTAGAACAGAGTCTAGAATTTGATATATGCAAGATTTTCAAGATTAAATTCGATTTACATTGAGAAAAGTTTGAAAGTTCAAATAGAAGTCAAGCTTATAAAAATAATTTTTGCTGGAGAAAATAGCAGGTTGATTTCTTTTAAAAAGAAATTCACCTCTATCTTCCTTAAATTGTAATTAAAACTTCATTGTGGTTGACTCCTCTAAACTTTAAAGAATAAGACCAATGGTTATCAATGCTAAAAAGAAAAGTGTGTTCCCTCCCTCCCTCCACTTAGGTGGATTAACGCTTTAGATGAACATATATTTAATCTAATTTCCTTTTAGAACCTCAAAGCACAAAAGTTTAGCTAACTTTGCTAGGTTCCTGGCAATCGTTGAATTAAATTCAAATATATTTTCAAATCTCATATTCAACCATATTATGATTTTTCTAATCTTAGAAATGAATAATTATTGGTTGATATATTGAAGTTTAAAAATATTTTGAATTCCCTCATCTTTAAACCTTCTTGTAGGTTAAAGTTTAATATGCCTTTAAATCCTATTTCCTAAGAGTACTACATGGATACGACGATTTATCCTCTGCCATGTGGTTTAACTCTAATAGAATATGGATCTTAAGGTATGCGATGAAGATAAATAGACAAGTTATATAAAAGCTTTTGTTCATCGTCTGAAGTTTTTTCTTATGGTAATATTATAAAATTAAATATTAGCTAAGTTTACTCTTAGCTTTATTATTCCATTTGAGAAAACTCATGAGCAATTCTTATTAAAGATTGATCATCTTAAATTTCGTTCGAATCGAAAACTTAGGACAATTCAAGTTTCTTTATTGAGGTTAACCCATGATATGGTTAACATTCCATTTATCATGTGGCTTTCCCTCAAAATTAATTAACACATCTTGAATTGATACTAAGTTAGTCGAATTCATAACATCTTTAATAATTTTCTTCTTCAGTAATGATAAAATTAAATTATCATATTATGGTTCATCCATTATGATATCAATATGTATTTTCTTTTGAATTAGAATTTATGTCAAATTGGAATTGGAGGAAGTGGAAATTTTAATCATCTTCTTATCATTATACATCTCATAGGAATATTGTGAATTGATGAACTTATTTCATAATTATCTCATTCAAGTTATTTATTCATACTATAGGATTGGGTATAATTTATAAATCCATCTTTCTTGTATAAGAGGGTTAATTTTTCACTCTTATACTTGAAAGATGATTTTACAATTGAAATAATTATTTCAAGATTTAAATAAAAGAAGCCTCCAAAAAAAAAAAAAAAAGAAGAGAAAAAGGTGAAGAAAGAAAAGAAAAGAAAAGAAAAAAGAGACACATTCATTAAATGTGTAGCAAAAAAAAAAAAAAAGAGAAGTGGCTTCCCTTTCTAAATCTTGAATATCATAGGACCTATTCATCCTTTAGTATTTTTTAACACTTGACTTTGAGAATTCAAAATTTTTGTTCATCATCAAGCATTGATGTTCTATTAGATGTAATATATATATATATATATATATATATATATATATATATATATATATATATCATATAAAAATTTTGAAAATGATGAATTTCTACTTCTAATTTGATTCTCTTTTGATATAATTCTTAATTCAAAAAAAAAAATGAAGAAGAGAACCCCAATTTTGCTTGTAGGGAGCTTTGATCTGGGTTAAAAAAAATCTAAATCTTGAGACCTCTCTAGTTAGCAACTTGAGTAGGTCAGTTCAGAATTTCAAATTATTATCAAGAAAAATCACAAAGATGATCAATCTAACTGGAATTATAATGGTGATGATTGTGCTTTATCAGGTTTCTAATAACTAACCTAATTGAGATGCATAAACAAACCATTATCCAAATATCTTCAACTTTCTTTTGAACATCTTCCAATTTGAATAAGATTCTAGACAGGGTCCTGATACTGGATAATCTATAGTGATATTTATGAATATAAAAATCACTTTATTTAGATTCAAAATTTTGAAACTAAACTAAGGAACATCCCTTAGTTGGTTTTGAAATGATTGTCTAATGTTCTCATTCACCATTGAGTAGATATCATGTTCAAGTTTAAATCTATCATTGAATGAACTAGGATGTTAGAACATGAGGGGTTCTATCCTTAGTGATGGTAATGATATTTTTGTTTGAATCTTTGCCAAATGTCAAATCAAAATGAAACTACAATTTGACATAGTCCATTATTGACTAATCTTGGATGTTAGAATTGGAGGGATTCTATTCCCGATAAAGTCTATGATGGCTTCATCAAATAGATATAAAATTCAATTCAAGATATATCTTTATCATAAATTAGAATCGGATGTTAGAGTCTAAACAACTCTATTTCTATAGCATTGAAATTCAAAATATTTGAAACTACAAGTTTCTTTGAAAGAAAGTTGTTAAGTTTTAACTATTTGATTAAAAATCATTTTGGTTATATTCAAACTATTATAATTTAGGAGGAGTCAACCCATCCTTCGTTAAGTTTTTGAATCTTTTCCAATGTCATTTTGATTGGGTAAAGATGATTAAAACTTAAGCGATCACAGTCAAATATTATAAGAAAATTATAATAAAAAAAATAAAGTTTTCACTCATTGTTGAAAATCAAACTTTTCTCAATCATTGTGAGTATTTGATATTCCTTATTATTTTCACTATAAAGGATGCTCAAATATGTTTATTGTTCTGTAACAACTCATGCAAAAGTTAAAATTTTTCAAAGAAAATTTTATCATGTTGCATTTAGTTCTCTTAGAACACGCGAATGAGAACTCTAGAAGATTCTTATTATTTTCTTTGAGTTACTCAAAACAAATTCAATCATAGAATCAATCTTTAATCAAGATCTTGCATTTCTCCTTTAGTAGTCGAGATGCTTTGTTAAGTTTTTACTTATCAAAGATGATCAAACTACTCCCCTTTTGTTTTCCTCATATATGATGATCTGATATAAAAACATATTCCCTAGTGGAATATTTGTAAGTTATAAAGATCATTTGTAGTGGAGGAGAAAATAAATTTTCAATTCAAAGATTTTCAAGTCTTTCAATCTTCAAAATGTTTTTCTTTCCCTTCTATAAAATGACATATATAAAAACCTATGATCTCTGGTAGAACATTTGCAAGTTGTCAATGTCATTTGTGATGAAAGGGAAATGCTCCATGGCTATAAAAAATCAACTTTACTTTAAAATTCATAATCCAGTTTAAATCAATCTTTAGGTCTAAGTCCGCTTTTACGGCATCCTATTGGCTTTCTGGCTTAAGTCCGCTCTTACGGCAGCCAAACCTGTTTAAATCTGTCTTTAGGTCTATGTCCGCTTTTACGGCATCCTACTGGCTTTCTGGCTTAAGTCCGCTCTTACGGCAGCTATTCAATCTTAAATCCATCTTTAGGTATAAGTCCTCCTACGACATCCTATTGACATCTTTGGAGTTAGGAGTAAGCATCCCTAGTGGCATCCTAATCTTCGTCCCGAGGAGAAGTATAAGCATCCCCAGCGGCATCTTCTCTTCATTAAATTTTAAATCTTAAATCCGTCTTTAGGTATAAGTCCTCCTACGGCATCCTATTGACATCTTTGGAGTTAGGAGTAAGCATCCCTAGTGGCATCCTAATCTTCATCCCGAGGAGAAGTATAAGCATCCCTAGCGGCATCTTCTCTTCATTAAATTTTAAATCTTAAATTCGTCTTTAGGTATAAGTCCTCCTACGGCATCCTATTGACATCTTTGGAGTTAGGAGTAAGCATCCCTAGTGGCATCCTAATCTCCATTCCGAGGAGAAGTATAAGCATCCCTAGCGGCATCTTCTCTTCATTAAATGTTAAATCTTAAATCCGTCTTTAGGTATAAGTCCTCCTACGGCATCCTATTGACATCTTTGGAGTTAGGAGTAAGTATCCCTAGTGGCATCCTAATCTTCATTCCGAGGAGGAGTATAAGCATCCCTAGCGGCATCTTCTCTTCATTAAATGTTAAATCTTAAATCCGTCTTTAGGTATAAGTCCTCCTACGGCATCCTATTGACATCTTTGGAGTTAGGAATAAGCATCCCTAGTGGCATCTTAATCTTCGTTTCGAGGAGAAGTATAAGCATCCCCAGTGGCATCTTCTCTTCATTAAATCTTAAATCTTAAATCCGTCTTTAGGTATAAGTCCTCCTACGGTATCCTATTGACATCTTTGAAGTTAGGAGTAAGCATCCCTAGTGGCATCCTAATCTTCGTCCTGAAGTTAAGTATAAGCATCCCTAGCGGCATCTTTTCTTCATTAAATTATAAACCTTAAATCTGATCCTCTATGGTTAGGTGTGAGTCCCCACACTTAGGCTTCCTTTCCATATGATCAATCGATCCTCTGAGGTTAGGTGTGAGTCCCCACACTTAGGCATCCTTTCCTCACGATCATCCACTAGAGTTGGAGAACGCCCCTCGTGGCACCATCCTAGTGTAAATTTTAAATCTTAAATCGATCCTCTATGATTAGGTGTGAGTCCCCACACTTAGGCTTCCTTTTCATATGATCATCCGATCCTCTAAGGTTAGGTGTGAGTCCCCACACTTAGGCATCCTTTCCTTATGATCATCCGCTAGAGTTGGAGAACGCCCCTCGTGGCACCATCCTAGTGTAAAATTTAAATTTTCAAACCTTCCAAGATTAGATACAATCTTTTCCATAGGTTGCTTTCTTTTCTTGGAAGACGCCCTCTAGTTTGTTAAGTTAGGTATAAGTACCCACTTGGTGGCATCCTTTCTCTTAGACTAGAAAGAAGACTCTAGTCTTATCAAAATCATTTTCAAATCAAAATTACATCAACTCTTACATTCCTTTCAAACTACATTCAAATCATTATATTCAAAATTTTCAAATCTTAACTTTACCAAATGATACTAATATCTCTAGTTATTATTTGATAAAGCATCAATGCCAATATCAACTTCAAAATCACTCAATCAACTCAAAAACTCTATCAACTTTTCTCTAGATTTTCAATCAATTCTTAAAATCCCTTCATTTCATATACTTAGATCTTAAATTTCAATTTTGGATCTAGATGATCGTTTCGATCAGCGCCAATACGCACGATAAACTTTGGCAAGTTTATCATGCCTATTGGGGGTCCATTTGTTGACCTCATTATTCGAGGTCAATTTCCCCGGAATTGACTCTAGTACTTAGGTTTTTCGTAGCCTAGTGTAGATGTCGCACCCGTAGGATTTCCCATAGGTGGATACCTATTGACGTAGCATCGACTCGAACCTATCACTCAACTCAAATCAGGCTCGATTTTTGATTCGTCGATGTCGATCGACTCAATCTAATTAATTTTCGATCAAATTGATACATTATTGAGCTCAAATCAATTCACCAATCGAATCAAAATCAAATCAAATTAACTCACATTGAATTCGATTTCAATGGCTCCGATTAACCCGTTTTGACTCATCACAAGTATATATAATAATAATTGATACGTCGTCAAAAATTATCTTAATCGGGCACGAATCTCGATACAAAATCAAGTTTGGAAACTTCAAAAATTAATTCGGAGACCATCCGAACTCCGATTTCAGCAAACTTATAGTCGAACTGAGCGTCTCAGAAATACAAACCCAACGAGACCAAGATCAACCCAATCCGAGCCCAAATAAGTCCAAATCAAGGGCTCAAAGCACCGTTGGAAGGTTCAAACCGAAATTTGAGTTAATAAACGGTCTCCGATTTTGACAAGCTTATACTCGAATCGAACGGCTCGATGAGACGAATCCAATGAGCCCAAGATCACCGAATTCTGAAATCATTAAGGCCTTCAAATGTCCAATGAACGGTCCACAGTCAAAGGGTTCAGCAACAACCCATAACCACCCACTCTCCCTCTCCCTCAACCCATAACCACCCACTCTCACTCTCCCTCAACCCAAAAAACGTCCAAGCCTCCCTCCTCTCATACATGACATGTCCAAGCCCCTCCTCTCATCTAATCTCCAGCCCTAGGAACCCCAAATGAACCCCACTATGCTACGGCTTGTTCAACCAGAGGCAACAAAAAGTGGTAAATTTTCTTCTTCTTGATCTCTTTCTTCTACATTCTTTTTCTTTTTCTTCTTCACTATATCAATCATCAAAAGATTAAGAATATATTGATTCCCATTTCTCTCTATGGTTGTAGAAGATGAGGGATTTAGATCATTTCATTTCTTTCATTTTGGGATCTAATGTTGATTTTATAGAAGTCATAAAGCATTATCTTTAAAATTTCCTATTGCTTATAATAGTTACATGTCTTTGATGTTGTTTTAAGAAAGTTTTTGGTGAGAAATGTGATGAAATTTTGTTGTTGTCTTTAAGAGAAGAGATTAAATATATCATTTCTTGTTAAAATTGTAAATTATTGCGTATGATTAAGTTGATTTTTCTTCATCAATATCTAAGGGTGTAATATATGCATATATGTGCAAATTGTAACTTGTGCATGTCTTGAAAAATAGGAAGCGAAAATTGTTTGTTTTAGAGGTGGAAGTATATGTTGGAAATATTTTGTGTTGAGAATTGAATGTTTTGAAAAGTGCTTTGCGTTGAGGGAGAGGTGTGTATTATTTTGAAAGGTGAATTGTGAAAATTTTTGGGAAGGATATTTTTGTACATTTTGGAGAGGTGAAAAGTATATATTGTGGGTAAGTAAAAGTGTGTATTTGTAAGAAGTGAAAAGTGTATGCGTGTATCTCTCTAAAAGTATGGGTGATGTTTTTGAAAAGTGATTCGTGCGTGTGCTTTAAAATGTAATCGTGTGATCTTTGTCAGATGAAAGTTATATATGCTTCGAAATATGAAATGTGTAAATCTATAATAGTGAAAAATATAGTGTTGAAATGAATTGTGTATAAGTTAAAAGCGATGTGTGAGAAATATAGTGAGGCTAATGGGATCGAAAAGTTGATATTTATGTGGTTTGAAAGTTAAAGTATGTGTATATGAATAGCTAAGTGAATGTTTTGAAAAATATATATGAAATATGTTAGAAGGTGAAATGTAGGAATTTTGGGTAAAATGAAAAGTGTGTGGAGATAATGTGGTTTTGAAAAGTAAAATGCTTTTGACTATGTGTATTGAGAGATGAGATATTTTGGAAAGCGTGTGTTAGAAAATATTTGGATTTTAAACGATTGAGATTCATAAAGGATGAAAATTGAAGTGTACAAGTGTGAGAGTTAAATTGTTTATTTTGTGAAAATTGTGTAAATTAGAAAGAGTGATATTGAATATTGAAAGATTGTAAAGTGTACTTCCAAAAGTAAAGGTTTCAAAAGCCAAGTCAACACAACCAGTGATCAAGCCCGAAGAAAGGTACGTCTTTTATTTTCAATAAATTTTAATTATATTATTATTATTTATTAAAAGTGCTTTCTAATCTCTGTTTTCCTTGTTTTTCCTATTTTATTTGCATGAACTGCAAGGAATGGTACGGGTCGAGAGAACAAAAGTACAAGGAGCTAAAGGCGTCAGTCGCCTCTATCCAACCGGGTAGAGGTGCTACGGGCGGAACCACCGGGTCGTAGCCCCCGGTGACAGTGAGTATTTCTAAACTTAGAAAACCTTTAGGGACCCCTTGCTGTGGTTTGTGCGAAACCTTCCCTTTTAGGTCCCTGTAGTAACTTCAATTTAATTAGGATTACTTTTTGCTCTTAGATCCATAAACCCCTTTACATGTACGAAATGTCCTAAGGGTTAGTAATAACAAATTTTTATCCCATACAATAGTAGTGACACTTAAGGACAAAAATTAAGGACTGGGTCTTAAAAAACTTAGACTTAGGATGCATGTACACTTTAGGGTAGAGACATATAATATAAAAAACTTAGTGACATTCATTATTATTATTACTATTATTTTATTTTATTTTATTTTTTATTTATTTATTTAACAAATTAAATTTAATTAACTAAAAATTTTCTTTTAAATAATAATTGATTTAGGATATATCAAAACCACACTTTCTAATACACACACGTAGAATTGTTTGTTAGGACAACCGACTTTAGTTTTAGGTTAGGCCGGTGTTTATTTCTTTATTGCTCTGTGACGGGCTTTTTCTCGAGTTTCATTGCATGTTGGTTGTAAAATTATTTGTGTGTTTGTTTATTTACTTTTACTGCACTCTGTGTTATGATTTGACTGACGATTAGATTACCCATAGGTTAGGAGCGATCTGGGTTGTTAACAAGATTTCTTGCAGGTGGCCACACTCGTGCAGGGCAGAAAAAGGGGGCTAATTAATCAAAAATTTTATATAAATGCTACAGGTACTTCAGCTGCTTAGCCCCCCAAAAATAAAATGAGTGTGGCCAAGTGTGGCTGGTGGATTTAATTTAAATGCATATATATAACTGTTTGGGATGATTTTTGCTTAGAATAACCCTGCAGGTGGATTAGATTTTTCTTCTCTTTCTGTGAAATGAAATGTAATGTAAATATAATATATCAAGAGTCAAAATTGTGAAAGTGATTTTGAAAATGAGATATCACATCCAATTTGGAATCTAAAGAAAGGAGAATATACCTTAAAGGATTATTCTCTTTTATTTGGAAAGCCAAATTAGGATGATTTTAGTATTCAAATAGAAAAGAAAATACCCCTTTTTAGGGATGAGTTTCTTTTCATTTGGATATCCAGACCCGACGGATCTAAGAAATTCGTAGAAGAAGAAAAGACAGAACGAGAAGATTGAAGAAAGAAGACGAAGAAATAAAGATTCAAGGAACAGTATATCCCAGTTCAAAAATCACTTGCGTCATTCTTAGGATTAGAATCCGGGTTTGTTGTCAGTGGTGCCCGGCCACTTTATTTTTCTGTAAATTCTGGGTGTAATATGGACATTGGAAATTATATTTAGATTATTAAAATTGATTGTTTATATTGTTTGTGCACTAGATTTTTTTAGGACCTTGCATGCCGTGTTTTGTTTTAGCCTGGATACGAATCGGAGAGATTTTTTTTTTGTAAGGGTACGCTCAAAATTCTTTTACTTGAAATTCTAATAAAACTTTTAGGCTCACATAGTAACTCTAACGATCTAAGAAGTAAGCTCGGGACCGCCGAGAGTCAGCATAAACATATTAATACTTTCTCTTCCTTGTTAGGCACCTCCCCGCCTGCGGGTTCAGGCAGACCACTTGACCTATGAGGGTGCAGTTCTGTCAAGGGGAAGTTGTGCAATCTCTAGGGAAAAACCTATTTTCTAAGCCTGATTTTAAAACTGCTTCATATTCATTTTATGCATTCGAGTCAATTAGCATGCATTGCATTAGATACAAACTAAAAAGAGTCTAAAATATTAATTGCATTTCTAGACATTTTTCACCCTACATAAATTGACGGGCCAATTAGGATCTGTCTTAGATGTCGGCCCCCAATTCATTAAAATTTAAACAACGTCCCTACCTATCTTTCATAAGAGACTGGACACATGGTTTTAAAGCGCCTAGGTGGTTAGCTGGCTCCCCAATCCAGGCCGGGGTAAGTCCAGATTTGCACTTCATTAGTTAGGTTCGGGTCACTATTTTATAGTACCCAAATTAGATTTAAGTTCTGAGGTGGATTCTTTTTGGATCTTAAGTCCTCGCCCTCCGGGAATATAATCTCAAATTTCTAATAAAATATCAACTTAAACATAAAATTTCTTTCTTAAAATGTAAAGCCCAACATAGGATAGACTGAGGTTGCCTCTGAGCTTCTCAGAATCCGGCTCCTCCTACTTTTTCTCCTTTGACTCGCTAATAAATGATCAACATTGAGCTTTCTCCTTGAAATATCTTTACTTCTGTTCCTTGTCTTCTACTTTGTAGTCAAAAGGGTATGTAATCACTGCTTTAATCGAGAGTTTTCTTAGGAGTATCCCTCCTAGGATGTAATTAACTATAGAGGCTTGCCTCTATAGGGATTTGAGAACCCCAGACTAAAATAAACCTTGTTTTATTCGTATAAAACAAGGGAAGAATCTTTGGGAACGTAGATATTTTTAAAACCTCATTTCTAATTTTTAAATAGACTTATAGAATGTTATTATTATCTTTTCTGATAATATAATATTATACTTGTTATATTCAATTTTAGAAATGTTGAATTTTATAAAACTCATTCTTGCTTTTGGATATCTCTAAGAATGTTATGTTCGTCTTTTAAGATGATATAATATTCTTCTTGCCATATCTAAATAAAAGAATGAATAAACTTTTTCAAAAATGTATTTCTATCTTTAAACATATTCTATAGAATTTCATGTTCATCTTTTGAGATGATATGTTATTTTTTTGAATTATGTTTGATTATAGAAATATCAATTTTCAAAACCCTATTTTGATATTGAATTCATTGTAGAATATTGTGTCGGCCTCTCGAGACCGTACTTTATTCTCAATGCAGTATTCGATTACAAAATAGGAGAAACCAAAATCTGCGTGGTGAGACACAATTTTTCCCACCAATTCATATTAAAGATTCATGGGACAACATACCAGAGAGAAATAAAGAGAATTTTTGATGAACTAATCTACCATTAATTAGATGTTATAATGATGATCTAGCCATTAAAAGTTTTGAAAGAAATGATAATTTATATAATCTAAGAATCATTTTCTAAGGATTACGCTAGCATAACTTTAAAATGAATCCATTGAAGTGTGCTTTTGGTGTCACTTAAAGAATGTTTTTAGGTTTTATTGTCTAACATTGAGGGATCAAGATAGATCTATATAAAATCAAATCTATAATAGAAATGTCATCACTAAAAAGTCTTTCTTAATTAAGAACCTTTCAAGGTCGATTGGAATACTTTAAAAGATTTATATCAAATCTTTCAGAAAGATGTCAACTATTTATAGCTTTATATAAGAAAGATGGTATTTATAAGAGGGATAAAAATTATTAGGAAGTATTTTCCAGTAAATAGTATTTGACAAATCCTCTAGTTCTAGCTACTCGCATTTTAGGTAAGATGTTTATTTTAAATGCTACAGCCTTAGTTGAATCACTTGGTACCTCATTAGCTCAGGGTAATGAGGAAGTAAATGAGAATGCATTTTACTATTTGAGTAGGCGTTTACTTTCAACTAAAGTTAGTTATCCTCTAAAAAGAGAAATATTATTTATCTTTAAGTTTTGTCACTCAAAAGTTAAGGCATTATATGCTCTCTCATGAAGTGAATCTAATATCTAGAATAAATCCATTATAATATGTAATTACTCATTAAATGCTGTCAGAAAGATTAGCTAGATGTTCAATGATTTTACCATAATTGAAAATCATATTCATTCCTTTACGACCAGTAAAAGTTAAAATAATGGCAGATTTTCTAACATCTCTTCATGCATAATATTATTGTTTGAACAAAGATGAGCTTCCAGATAAACAAATTATGAATCTTGAGTTAAACAAGAAATTTACGTTAGAATACCATTTAATGGTGATGCTTCCAATCAACAAGAAACATCGAATCATTTTCCATAGGAAAAGCTAAAATTAGTATAATATTCGTTACCTTAGAAAATGGTGTAATTTATTAATCTTACCATCTAAGGAAACCTTGTACGAACAATGAAGCTCAGTATAAGGCACAAATAATTTGGTGATAATTTATAATATGTTCTTCTAGGAAATATGGGACTATAGTCTAAATTGTTTGAGAGTTGTATCACAATAAGTCATTGGTCCAACAATCCAATAAAAAAGGTTCAAGTTAGTTTTAGTGAGAGAAAAACCTTTCGAATAATGTCTAGATTTTTCCTTCTCAGCATAATTTTTCCAACCAAAGTAATAGCAAAAGGGATAGAAAGTTGAGAAACCACTTTATCATCAAACATTAAAGCATGCAATTCCTTGAAAGAAGATTGAACCTAATCCAACTTCAAGTTAGAAGACGAAATACCACCCTCAAGAACATCTTTGAAAAATTGATATTTACCATCAAGAATCTATGAAGCCCACAGGATCAAAGACTACAACATCATCGTCACCCAAACCACAAAATAAAATGAAAAAAACACCAAAATAATGACTCAAAAATAAAAAGAAATCATAAAATGAAAGAAATCAGACCAAAAAACTAGGTATTAGGCCACAATTCGGCAGCATGAGGCATCGAAAAGGAAACCTAGAATAACTAGAGACACCACGCAACCATAGGCTATTAAGGGTTATTTTGAGATACTATGGTGTTATATTTATTAGCATTTCATAGACTACCACAATTTTTATTTCTCAAACTAAATTTAGGGATGTTCCTTCAACTATATTATAAGTATTTAGATTAGGATTGTTAAGTCTTCTGATTACACTTATATTCTCAATCCCTTGAGCATTAGATTCATCAAAAAAATTCAAATCATTCTCTTCTAAATACATATGTGATCTTGAAATATAACTAACTCAAAAGTTTTCTAACATCTTTGACTTGGATATAGCTTTATTATTCAAAGTTAATAATGCATTAAACACATAAGAAATGACTTCTATCTTAAGATTCACCCTATTAAAACATCCACTGAAGTTATCTATTACCATCTTCTCTATCAAGACATAAGCCTTGTCAAAAGGCTATGATATTTAAGATCCTTTTATTATTGAATAAATTATTGACCTAAGGGATCATACAAACCCATTGTAAAATGTTTGAATCACCAACCAATTAGGTAAAGCATGTTAAGGATACTTTCTAATCATCTCCTTAAATCTTTTCCCACTCTCATAAATTGCCTTCTCATCAAATTGAGAAAAATTAAGTAATATCATTCCTAAGCTTATTAATTTAAGGTGATGGGAAATATTTTGCTAGGAACTTATGTGCCAACACATTCCAAGTTGTTACTTTGAGAAATTTTATCAACTAACATACTCCCAAAATGGTCTAAGATAATCCTAATATGGATTTAATTTGGACATTCATATAGCAGAAGTCTTTTTAGTTTTTCAAGTTTTAATAGGCGTATTCTCTATTCTAGATCAGATAATAAGGGTCCTTTACTTCATCTACTATACCTACACACATCAAATTAAAATTGAAATGTATACTATAACAAATTCACAGCTGCACAAAAATAATAATATAAAATGACTCAGGCTTCGTGGTGGTTCACATGGTGATGTCATGGTGTAATAATATGAACTTGCACCTTAATGCTAATATAATAAAAATAAACCTAAATTTTACTTAACATCAATAATTTCCTTAGAGTCTTAAAGTTCATTGCTAATGAAGGTAACCTTTTGATAATACAGCTTTCAACTTTGAATGTTTCTCCCCAAACTTCCCATGTACACCATACACTACTTGACATACACCTCACTTTTTCCAACAAAATTCTATTCACCTTTTTACAAGGCCATTTTATTGTGGTGTTTGATCACTGTTAAGTGACTAGCAATTCGCTCCTCTTTGCAATATTTATCAAATGCTTTTGAACAAAACTCTAACCCATTATCATTATGTAATTTTTTACTCTTATTTTAACTTCGTGTTTTATGAAAAATTTGCATTGTTGGAAAGCTTTAAAAGCTTGATCTTTTGAGTTTAAATAATATATGCAAACTCTTATAAAGTAATCATCAATGATAATTATGAAATACATTGCTTGCCTTATAGTTGCAACTTTAGATGGTCCCAAAAGATCAGTATATATGTAATCCATAATTCCTTTTTCTCCTATGTTCTATTGTCCAGAACTTCACTTTTCTATTATTGCATAAAATATAATATTAATAGAACTCTAATTAAGATATTTCACCACTGTACGACCTAATTTACTTGTATAATTCATCTAAACTAGGTTTGTTATTATAAACAAATCTTAGATGCTACAACATAATTTTGTGAATGTCACTGCCTATTGTAGATGTTGGTAGATTAGTTATAACAACACTATCAAGTGCATTCAAGTTGTTGACCAATGATCCTTTCATCACACCCATTGTATCTTTGGTTATTTTAATTAACCCTTTGTCAATCTACACATTTCAACCAATATTATCTAACTTTTTGACATAAATTAAATTCATTTTAAGTTTTGATACATATCTAATGACTTATAAAAGTCAGATCCATCCATCCAACATTTGAATTACCATGGTTTCTTCACCACTGATCCTGTAAGCTTTATTATCTCCCAATGAAACAATTACACCATCTCCTTTCACAAGGCATTAAAACTCTACTTCATTTGGTTTAAAGTTGAAAGAACACTTGGAATAAATTATCCACACATTAATGAAGCTCTTGTTTGAAACCACCAATAGCTCTAATGATTTGTACCCCTCAAAATTTGTTACAATAGCCACTTCTCCAACATCCTTCATATTATTCCCATGCCAATCCTTTCTTTCAAGGCAATCTTTCTTAAAATGTGCTTCTTTAGAACATTAAAAATAAATTTCTTGATTATTTGGCCATGGATCTATATTTTCTTCATTATTTCTTATAGAATTTATTACCTTAAAATTATGTTCTTCCTAATTCCAATGAAATTTCCCCATTCTTCTTATCCTTAATCTCAAATATTTATTAAATCTTTTTATATCAACACTGATTTCACCTCAATCACATCAATGTCTTTTTACTATATACCTATATATCCACTACATGCTTGTAAAATTTTGCTGCGAATGAGACCCTAATCTTCTTACTCAATTTTCATATTTACATTCTTGGGATCAAGAATACTTGTATTAAACTTATCCATGTTCTTCCTAAGATCCTTTATTTCATCTATTTGAAGTGTGTAGAACATTTTCTTCAAGAAAATAAGGTTTATTAGTGGTCTATTCAAGAATAGTGATTCATGTTTCTCTCATTTCTTAATGGTCTTTTCTTCTTTAATGACTTCATGCAACACCTCATCACCAAGCAAAAGAAATGTAATACTTTGAGACTTCAACTTCTTAGGAGTGCATTGGACTAAAACCCAGACCCTAGCCATACAAGGTTGACCAAATAACCCCTTGAGGGTCTGAACAGATAGTTTGACTAAAATGACAAGTTTAACCCTTGAAACCACTTCTACCAGACTCAAACTATTAAACCAAATCTTTTGAGCACAAACCCTGGCCCTAGGTCAACCTGATTGACTAGGTCAAAACAAGTTGACCTAATAGCCATTTAAGGGTCTAAATGGTAATTTTGACCATTTAGACCATTATGACTCATAAAACTACATCCACAAGACTCCAAACATCAAACCAAATCAATTAAGCTCAAACCCTAGTTCTAGGTCAACTTGGTTGACCAAGTCAACCATAGCTAACCCAATAGCCTCTTAAGGGTTGGGATAATTCAACCCATTAAATGAATTTCAACTCTCCAAGCTTCCACGTTTAATCGATTAGATGATTCAAACATATCCAAGTTCATTTGGAGTCAAATCATATATTTTGGTTGACTTGGTCAAACCTTAACATTGGTCAACCCACAAGCCATGGCCAAACCATAATCAACTCATGCAATCCAACCTATGTCAAGCCCCAAATTTACTCTAATGTATTGTCGAGCATGTCCTAGTCATTTGTTTGTCAAGTCATAGTGAATTTGACTAAGTATACTCATTATGACTTGGTCAAAGTTTTACTCATATGTTTTTCTATATTCAAACTTTAACCTTCTTAGAATTAAATTCTTTCCAAGCTAGCTCATCAAGCTCTCTCATATGCCACGTCAGCCACCTTGACCTAATGGCTACTCAAATAGTTAATTGGTGATTAAACATTCTCCAAAGGGGTTAGTTGCTCAAAGTACTTAACCCTTCTTGTTTAAATTCAATCCAAGCCTTTAAGTAATCTATAGACGATTCTAAGACCCCTCCTAAGCTTTGATTTAGTCTTAAATAGCCCATAATCCCTCCATATGTACACAAGATGACAACTACACCTTTCCACCTAGGTGCACCTTATCTTTTTTCATTCTTTACTCCTAACTACCCTAGGGTATGTGGCATACATCAAGGGAAGCTGCCAAAGGGATTTAAGCTATTTAAAGCTTCTGGGGTCATTTTGAATAAGGAAAAATAATCAAAAATAGCTCATTCTATACTTGATACTCTCTCACTTCAATTTAGCTTCCAAGACTTGAACTCGATTCATTCAAGCTCCCCATAACTTGCTTCACACATTCCAAGTTCAACCCCATCATTAAAAGCTCACAAATGACAAGTTTTTAAATAAATAAAAGGAAAAGTCTATCCAATAATTCATCCACTTGGTCCATAGCTTTTTTGGCAGTGACTTCAAACTAGATGTTTAGAGGGTTTAAAATCCCTCAAATCAAACATGAAATTTCCAAAAAACCCAAACCCTAGGTCATAGCACTTAGAGTAACTTAGGTTTTATATAAGTTATTTTTAAGCAATCAAAAGAATCCCCCATCATTCGAATTCATAAATAGGACTTGTATTTAAAATTTCATTCTATATGATTGATTCAATCGAGATAATGAAGTGTTTTTCATTTCTAGGGCATCCTCCATAGTTTAAATTAAGTATACACTTTTTAGACCATTAATCTATCCATCAGTAATCCAGACTGAGTAATTTGATCATATTAATAAGCTTCGTGATCTGATATTTCATTCAACTCATCGTCCAACTCTGTTAGAGCCATCTGTTTGAAACAACGGGTAATCTAACAGTCTGGTAATGCTGCTAACTCATATTAGTGAAAGAACAAGGGCATTAAATGCTAATGATTACTGTAAAGAAATCATTAGCATTTAATGACACCACCGATAAGGATTAGCTATAATTTGATCCAACAACTCCTGAGCTTCC
Source organism: Dendrobium nobile (assembly GCA_022539455.1). Classification (NCBI taxonomy): domain Eukaryota; kingdom Viridiplantae; phylum Streptophyta; class Magnoliopsida; order Asparagales; family Orchidaceae; genus Dendrobium; species Dendrobium nobile. The sequence goes on from CM039723.1 coordinate 48,350,927, forward strand.
ACATAGCCCCACCATTGTTGTTTTAATTAAAACATTTTAAATTAATTAAAAATCTATTTTTAAAATATATAAAACATGAGAAAATTATAAAAAATTAAATTTTAACTCAAAAAAATGAAGTTCTTAGAATTTAAAGCTTTTTAATGTAAACTTTAAAATAATTTAAAATAATATATATTTTTAAATTAATTTAAACATTTAAATATTGGATATCTTAATTAATATTTAATTAAAAAAACCAAATATTTTACGACTTTAAGGAATTTATTTTAAAATTCTTTCTAACTTTTACATAATATTTTAAAATTATTTTAATAATAATTAAAATTTATTTTGGATATCAATTATTTTTAAAAGTTTTACATTTATTTAATTACTTGAAATTTAAAAAATCAAATAAAATTCAAATTAAAATAGGAAAATTAATATACAATAACTTTAGAATTTTAAATTTTTTAATTTTAATTAAATTTCAAAATTAAAATATTTAATATATTTTAAATGATTTTAAATTTTACCTATTTGAAAGTTAATTATTATTTAATTTAATATAAACCCAAATAACTTAAAATTATAAGAAAAATATTTTAATAATAATTCAAATCATAAAGGATGTTGATATTAAATTATTTTTTTAAATGTTTTACATATTTTAAACAATTTTAAATATCTAGTATTTGACTAATCAATAAATATTTTCCAAGAATTCAAAAATTCTATTTTAATGCATTTTAAATAATGTGAAAGGATATTTAAAATACTTTGAAATTAAAATTCATTTAAATTATTCAATATATTTTAAATAATTTTAACTAATTAAGAAATTAAATATTTAAGTGATATTTAATTAAATATTGATTTAAATATTTTCAAATATATTTTATAAAATAATTTCAAATATTCTCAAATAATTAGGGATTTTTAAAAATTATTTTGAAAATTATTTTAATAATATTTAGTTTTTTCTATAACTTCAAATTGATATTTTCATGTATAATTTAAATTTTAGAATTATATATATATATATATATATATATATATATATATATATATATATATATATTTGAGTGCTTTGAGTGAGAATCCAAAAATTTTAATGATATTTTGAGCTTGATTGAATAGAATTAATGGGGATTTGATTGATAATTGTCTAAATTTTAATTATTTATCCTTTAGTTTTCCTAATATTTGAATCATCTCTTTGTATTCATGTGTAGGATGGACATACACCTAGTTTTAAGGCACTCTTAGATTTAGGACTTGATTGTGACGTTTGTGTTATGTATTTATATTTGTCTAAGGGTTAGAAAAGCATTGATTCAAACCTATCCAACATATTCTCATTTAAGGATAATAATGAAGGATTTATTATAGTACTTTTGATTAGTTTTAGAAAATTAAATTGAAATGTAATAATCATGAAACATGGGAGACTTATACTTAGTGATATCTCATGCCTTAAGAAAAATGCCCACCAACTTTAAAAAACATTAAGATAATTATTTAATTAATAAAAAATTAAACATCTAATTAGGTATTAAATTTTTTAATTATTAAAAAAATTCAAATTAAAGCCAAATAATATATCAAATTGAAAAAAATTAAATCTTCAATAATAAAAAATTAAAATACCCTTAACTGGGATTCAATTATAAGTTTAATTTAATTTTATGTGAAAATAAATATTTAATTTAAATAATTCAAAATAAGTCAAAATTTAAAAAAATTATCAAACATTTGAAAACACCTCAGTACATCATTTTTATCCATTGGAGGGGATTTCAATAATATTTTATAGTTCATTTAGATTCAAATAATTAAAACTCTTCATGTTAAATAATTTTTAAAAATTCAATTAAATATCATAACTTTTATAATTTAGAATTAATCATAAAAATTTTCCAATTAGACAAACTTAAAGGAATTAATCTCAATTTAAGGTCTAATATTTATTAAAAATATCAAACCACTAGAAATTATTTAAAATTAAAAAGTCATCTTTTTGGTAATCCTTATGTATAATTTTAAGCCAAAACTTCAAAAATTCATAAATAAATATAAAAGATCCAAATTTAGCAAACTTAGAGTCTAATTACTCATCTTAAAGTCTAATATTTAATAAAGTATTAAAACTTTAGAAATCAATCTTAATAAAAATGTTAAATTTTGATCCCTTTAATTAATGTGTTTAATTAATTCAATTAATTTCAAAATTCCAATAATAAACTAAAAATCCAAAAAGCATTAACATTATTAATAAAATCAACCAACCAATTCATTAATACATAATAAGCACTCTAAAGATAAAGTGTTTTAGGATGGACTACATTGGGCTGTGGAGTTAAGTGTCATAAGGAGGCCTGGTTTCTCTAGCCCACTTCGACAATGCCACAAATGATTTCAACGGTGTCTAAAAATTTAAACCTAATTGATTAATAATTACTTAATCAAAATTAAAGTATTTAATTTAATTACATTAACCAGGTTTTTAGGCTGGACTACCATGGGATACGGAATTATGTATCCTAAGGAAGCTTGGTTCCTGCTAACTTTGATATTGTCATGAACTAGTTAATGACCAACTTAATTTATTTGAATCTTTAAAACTATCAACCAAATAAATTTATTTAAAAATTTATCAATTCTAATTTCTTAACCAATTAAATCAACATAAGTATATCGGTTACTACTAGGTAACCAGGGCCTATAAGGTTATTCAGTTAACCCCAAGGAAGATGAAATAAACTTCTTGGCCCATATTTAACAAAGGAAGTAATCACTCTACACTTAAAATACATCTTAAAATTAACTTTAAAATAATAATATTTAAACATTAATTAAATTATGCCTTAAACCTGTCAACTAACTAGAAGTTAGATAACTTTAATGAACCATCCAATATAGGATATATCCAAACCATACTACCCTACCTTAAGCACTTTAAATGGTTTGCTAGGAAATTAACCTCTGGTCTTAGGCTAGGCTAGTGTTTTACTTTCATGTTGTGGTGTGCCTAGTTTTTTGAGTTTATAATCTGTGAGGATGGAACATCCCATAGGAACCATCAGGATGTTGACATAATATTTTATAGGTGTCCATGCTCATACAGGGCTAGTAAAATAAAGCGGTATAAATTAAAGCCTTAAAATTAATAGATTTTTTGTAGGTTCTACACATGCATAAGTCCCCCTTTAAATTAAAAAAGCGTTGCTAAGTGTGGCTGTGATTTGACCACTTTAAATTTTGATATATAAAATTTCTTGGGATGATTTTGATTATAACTATTAAGGATAACTCGTAGGATGTAATTTATTTTATTTTTCCTTTTTAATATTCAATGTAATTTAAAGTATTCGAGTTGTAATCAAGTGTTGTAAAAGTGTTTTGAAATGGGATGTTATACATCCAATTTGGAATTCAAAGAGAATGGAACATCCCATAGGGGAGAGTTCTTCTCCATTTAGATATCCAAATATGGATGATTTCAAGTGTTTAAGGGGAAAAGAGAACACCCCTTCAGGAGGAGTTTCTTTCCACTTGGATAACCAGACCCAATGAATACATAGAAGGATGATGTAGTGAGACCAAGAAGATTCACATTCCCAAAGTCACTTATGTCTTAGGAGTAGAATCTAGGTTATTGTCAGTGGTATCCAACCACTTTACTTTATACAAAATTCTAGGTTCTAATATTAACTGGCACTTGCCACATAGACTTTGAATTTAATTTAATTGATTTGATTTGATTTATTTAAATTGATTGCGTAGTAGAAATGGCATGTTTTCTAGCTTTATTTCTTGCATGTCATATTTTTTTATACTAGAATGATTGAAGACTTATGAGGGTATGATTCAAAAATTTTCTACCTTAAAAAAATTAAATCTTTTAAGCTAACATAAAAACTCTAACAATTTTAAGAAGTAAGCTTAGGACAACTGAGGGTCACATGCCTTCATTTTAATCTTTCTCTGCTATATTATGCACCTCCCCACCTATTGGTTTTGGTAGGCCACCTGGCTTATTAGGATTCAGTCCTATCAAGTGGAAAAAGAATTTAGATGTAAAGCCCAACACTTAGGATTGGCTAGGGCGTTTCTAAAATGTTTCAAAATCCCAAAACACCTCCTACTTTTATTCCTTTAACTTCTAGAAATAAATGTTCCAATTTGATCTAATCCGAGTTGAATTTCTAACCTCACTCCTTTGATATAAATGTTTGAAATTTCTTTAAATAAAATATTTACCATTTTTTTAATCAAGTGTCTTTTTAGGAAACTTTGGTTTCCTCTATTATGTAATTAACTATGAGGGCTTGCGCTCATAGGAGATTTATATTCTAGATCAAATTTCCAAAATCAATTTTTCAAAAACACAATTAACTCTCTTTAAGAAAATCAAGATTAATGACAATCATTATCATCATGTTTAAATGAATGATAGTGAATGATATTTTCTTTCTTTAGGAAGATATATCATTTTACTATCAAAAATTTTATTATGATATTGATGATCCCTTATCCAAATTATTATAATCAAACATTTGATTAAACATCATTTGACCTTTCAGGGTCATATGTGATTCTTCCCTGAGTTTGGCTATGATAATCAAGATAAACTTGTTGTTTTGTAATTTGAACCCATTAAGGAATCATATTTTCACCTCCCAAGGTGATATATCATTCATAGTAGCATGTTCAATTTCAAAACTAAAATCGCATAAATTAAATTCTCCTAAAGAAAATTACACTTTTCAAAACATATCTTTTTTAATCATATAAAAAATGGTGACTCCACTGGGGCTAAATTTTTCTCTCGGTCTTTAATAAAGGTAGAAATTTTATTACATCAGTAGTGTTGATTTCCCATCATTCTGTGAATCCTTCTACCGCTTTCTTTCTTGGGTGAGTGTGGCCAACATCAAAAAGGCATGTCAAAAGAGATATGAATGAGGAAACCTCTATCAAAGTCAAGATTTGACATTTTTCCACCAAGTTAATTTATAGAGCAAAACAGTCAAGCCAAACCTTTTAAGATGTTTTCTATAAATGTTGTAAACTTGCACATTCAAACAAATCCTAATATGTTGTGTTTCATAATTTATAGAAGATCCTTCAATTTCAAAAGCAAGATTAAAAATTCTCTAGTCAATTCTTGGTTTTGACATTTCTTCCTTTAGTCAAGTGTTAGGATGAAAGAGAAGCTAAAACCTTTAAATTTTCTCACTAGTTTTGTAAACCCTCATGTTGAGTACATACTCAACATAAAGAGTTTCAAAACTTGTGGAGATTCCTTCAATTTTGAAACTTTCAAAATTCTTTTCAAATTCATTTAAATCAATTCCATTTCAAAAATTCAAAACTATATGCAAAATCTGGGCTTTGACAATTAACCCCCAGGTTCCCACTAGCTTTGTAAACCCTCGTGTTGACTGTAAACTCAACATGTTGAATTTCAAAAACTTTAGGAAACCCTATAAATTTTCAAACTTCTAAAATCTATTTCAAAATATCTCAAATAAACTTCAATCATCTTTGATATATATTTCCTACAACATCCTCTTGTAGTTTAACATATACAATGTAACTTCAAAATTTTTTCAAATCCAAGATTAACTTTAATATTTTATCATTACATATTGGGTTCTATTTCTTATAATTCAATATATATGATAAAAAAATTTTACTTTCAAATTAATTTTCAAAATTATAATTCAAATTCCTTTCTTGAAAATCTAAATAATTAAATTCTCTACAATGATTAGAAAATTGATCTTCTCAATTAACTATGACCTTCATGTAGAAGAACACATATGAAATAACTCAATTCCATTTGGGATGGGTTTTAAAATGCCTAACTTTAGTGAATGGGGGAACCATTGTAAACCTCACCACTAAGGGTCATAAGGATATCCCCTGGTAGAGATAGTAGATGGGGCAAAGACTAACTCCCCCACTCTCAAAATAGAGGTTGTTATCGGCCCCATACCTTCTATATGGTCCAGGGAGGACAAGGAATAGAAATCTATAGTTGACACTAAGGTCAAGTCTATATTTGAGAAGGGGTTTAGTTCTGAAGTCCCCTTCACCAATAAGAATATAAGGAAGAGTTAATTGAGGAGGGTTAGGAAGAAGATCATAAAGACTAAAAAAAAGGTCGAGCTTATGGCCTTCAGTTTAGTTGAGCCTGAGGTTATTTAAGAGCTTCCCATTCCTACCTCTTCTCTATTATAACTTAGTTATCATAACTAGGTTTTCAAATCATATGTGTTATTTATGATTCTAAAATATTAATGTATTGATTTTTGTTTCTCCTAACATATATTGGAAATATTGCTTTTCTTGTTTGTGTGTATTAATGTTTCAAGAAAATCATACTCCAGCCTACTGAAAACTTTAAGTTAGATTAGATTATGGTACATAGTTTTTGAAGTCTATACTTTTTATACATTTTTAGTCTGAGATAGTGAGATTGTAATTAGGTATTCATGCATACACACACTGGGGGAGTGCAAAATTTTTTAATATTTAAACCTAATTGTATTATATAATTTTAGTTCATACGAGATGATTTGATCTAAGGTTTCCTCCAAAAAGTAGTTAATCAAACCATGCTAGGAAAGTTTTCTAGGTCTTCTTCGTATTGTCTAAAGTTACTTCATACAAATGACATCAAGAGTATGAAATAGTTACGTACAAGTTTGTCCCAATGAACTCCTTTTTTTTTTTTTTTTTGAACAGCTTGTACTATACAATCTTAGGTTTGTTCAGATGACATCTAGACTACGAAATGGTTGTGTATCTTTTCATCCAAACAAGCTGGTAAATTTTGTTTAAAATGTTTGTATTGAATGATCCTAGGATCGTACAGACAATTTACATACTACAGAAAGATTGAGTCCATTTTCATACCAAATGAAACATTTTTAATTAAAACATATAATACTGTATGATATATATTTTATACAGTATGTTATCCATAGTACAAAATTTGTTCGTACTAAATCATACCTGATGAATCTGTTAAATTTTAAATTGATTATACTATACGATGTCAGTTTGCACACAGGTAAATCAGAGTATGAAATCAATTTGTGTTGGATCATATGAATAAATTTTAAACTATTAGTATGTACAATAGTCGATCACACTATATAATCATGGATGGTCAAATTGAAAATTTTAGTTATCTGGACATTTTTTTGTGCCTTTCATATATAAGTTCCTAAAAATTGACTGTGGAGAAATCCTTCTTCATGTTTTCATCAAGAGAATGTGTGAGAGTACTTTTGAAGAGTGTTTAAGTGTTTGGAGAGAGATCTTACAAGTGGAATTTATTAAGGGGACAAAAGGTTGCCTAAAGGTGAGGATCTCTTTGTAAGTTTTATCGAATCTCTTTCTTACTTCTTTGAAGTTGCTTGAGAGAAGTTCTTTAGAGAAGATCTAGTTCTCTGTCGACACTAGGACGGTTTGAAAGAATAATGGTTCTCTTCTGATATTTGGAGAATGTGAAAAGATGATGGCTCTCTACTAATACTTGGAGAGTTTGAAAGGATAATAGTTCTCTGTCGACACTTGGAGAGTGTGCAAGAATGATAGTACTCTATCATAGTGAGGATTGGTAGAAGAGAGGTACATTTTAAAGGCTTCTCCACCTTGCTATGGGAGTAAATGGAGAGTCATTTTGATAATAGCACAATTCCTGTGTTTTATTGAAAAATATATTAGTTTTGAAAAAGTGTAATTTTCTTTGGGAAAGTTGAATTTCTAGAATTTTAGATTTAAAATTGAACACGCAATTATAAATAGCATATCACCTCAGGAGGCAAATATACCATTCCCTAATGGGTTCAGATTTTAGAACTTTGAATTTTATCCTGATTATGGTAGGCTAAGGAGAAACAACATATGATCTCGAAAGATCAAAATGATGTTAAATCAAATATTTGACTATAATAATTTGGATAAGATAAATAGTTTCATAATCAAAATCACGATAGTAATTGATATGTCAATCCGAGGAAAGAAATTATCAAACACTATTAATTATTTGAAAATGATAGTAATAATCGTTGAATTTAAATTTCCCAAAGAGAATTAATTAGAGGTTTTAAAAAATTAATTTTTGAAATTAGATCTGGATTTCTAAATCTCCTATGAGCGTAAGCCCTCATAGTTAATTACATCATAGGGAACAACAGTTTTCTATGAATACTTTCGAATAAAATAGTGGTACGAATTTTATTTAAGAATTCAAAGGTTAATGTCAAAGAAGGTAAGGACTAGAATTTTCAAACGGAAATGGTTTAATATTGAACACTTATTTCTAGAGTTAAATGAAGAGGAGTAGGGAGTGTTTTGAGATTTTAAATAACTTCAGAAATACCCCAGCCTATCCTAAGTGTTGGGCTCGAATTTGATTGAGAGAGAATTTAAGTTAAATGGTCAATTTTATTAGAAAATTGGGATTCAATTCCCGGAGGGTGAGGACTTATAGCCCGAGCCAGCCTCATAACTTAAGTCTAAACATGGCACTTAAAAGTGACCCGAACCTAGCTAGTGCAATGCAAATATGGACTTACCCTGGCCTGGTTTGGGAAGCCAGCTAAACCACCTAAGCACTTTAAAAAATATGTATCCAGTCTTTTATGAATGAGTGGTTAAGGATGTTAATTAGATTAAGTTTGAGGAGAGCGGGGCAGACATCTAGAGCAGAACCTAATTGGCCCCTTTTGACTTATGTTGGGTACTTAATTTCTAAATAGATGAAATTAAAACTTTAGACTCGATTTAATTTGTTACTAATGCAAGGCATGCTAGTCGACTCGATTAAAATGCATAAATCAAAATGAAGCAGTTTAAAAATTTTTGGCTTTGAAAATAGGTTTTTTCCTAGAGATTTCACAACATCCATTTGATAGATCGACACCCTCATAGGCCAGGTGGTCTGCCAGAACTCGCAGGCGGGAAGGTACCTAGCAAGTGGAAAGAAAAATGCAGCGACTATGAAATGAGAACTCCCGGCGGTCCCGGGCTTACTTGTTAAATTTGTTAGAGCTTCTATGTGAGCTTAAAATTTTTAATTTGATTTAAGTAGAAAAATTTTAATAAATCCGTAAGAGCCTACGATTGGGTTCCAGGCTAAATAAAAATTGATATACAAGAATCGCCAAAAAACTACTAAAAGAAGGTAAGTCCTAATCACATTCAATACATCAATCAATAAATATATCAATTAAATTAAATTAATATTAAATGTAAAGTCCATGTGGCAAGTGCCACTTAATATTACAAACCAGATAACCCTGTAGGTAAAACCACTGACAACAAACTCGAATTTCTAATCATAAGACTCAAGTGACTTTGAGAATGGGCCTTCTTGCTATCCATTTCTTTATCCTTTTACAACTTCTTGATTCGTCAGTTCCAGATATCTAAATGAAAAGAAACTCCCCCTTAGAAAGGGTGTTATCCTTTCTCTTTAGATATTTTAAAATCATCCTAACTTGGATCTCCAAATGGAGAGGGACTCTCCCCTAAGGGATGTCCCTTCCTCTTTGGATTCTAAATTGGTTATCTAATCCCATTCTCAAAGCACTTTAGACATTACAATTCAGATTACATTACATTACATTTTGAAAAGATTAAATTCTATACTCGATCCTACATGGTTATCCTAATAAGTAGCAGTTATATATATAATCTCAAGTAATTATAATCAATCTCAAGCAGTTATAATCAATCTCAAGCAGTTGATATCTGAAAATTTAAAGAGCATAATAAATTACAACATAAAGTGCAGTAAATAAATAAACAATCAATTAATTCTAAACTAGCAACCAACATATAGTGAAAGCCACGAAAAATAATGAACACAACTGAAAAAAAAGTAAACACAAGCTTAGCCTAAAACTAGAGTTAGTTATCCTATCAAACCATCTAAATTGTGTGAGGTAGGCCGTGTGGTTTGGATATGTTCTATAGAGGGCAATTTGTTAAAGTTGTTTAAAGTTATGACTGGTTGAAAGGCTTAAGGGAATATTTAATTAAAGTTTAAATATTAATGATTTGAATTTCATTTTAAGATTGATTTTAATTATTTATTTGATACCACCTATGTTGCTCACCGAGGCTGTGAAGTTTATTTCACCTGCCCTGGGGCTAATTTAATAGCCTCATAGGCCTGAGTTACCTAGTTGTACCTAGTATAATTAAGTAATTTTATTTAATTAATATTTGAATATTAATGAATTTTAATTAAGATTGGTTGATTACTGGTTTTAAGGTCAATTAAATATTTTTGAAGTTCTAGAGTGATTTTTGAGTTTTAAGAATTTTTTTCAGATTATTTTAATCATTTAACTAAGGGGTCAAAAGTTGACTTTTTGATTAAGGTTAAATTCTGGAAAGTTAGTATTTTATTAAACTATTAGACCTTAAGATGAGTTGTTAGACACTAAGTTTGTTGGATTTGGATTTTTCTACATTTAGTTATGAATGTTTGAAGATTTGACTTGATTTTGACTTAAGTTTGACCAGATTGTTGACTTTTAAAATTTAATGGTTTTCTAGAATTTTAATATTTTTAATAAATATTAGACAATATTGTGAGTTAAATTCAATTGAGTTTGACTGATTTGGATTTTTCTTGAATTAGTTATGAATTTTTGAAATTTGATGTATTAATTGGAATTATTTAATTAGTTCAATTAAAGGCCTTTTATTGATTTTGTTCCAAATGAATTCCCAACTCCTTGAAATCAATTCCAAAGGTCAGGAATGACCTAAGGAGAGATTCCCAAGTGTTTGGAAATTTTTAAAAATTTTAAATTATTATTAATTAATTAAATTAATTAAATACTAAATTTCAATTAAAATTAAATTTAGGTTCAATTTTCCATTAATTCAAATGGATTTTATTTCTCTTTGATTAAGGTGAACATGTTGGTAAATTAGAGGTATTATTTGTATTTTATAGATTTAAATTTGATTTATTAGAATTTTTAGAAGTTCTAATGCTTAATTAAGGGGTTAATCTTAAGAAACTTTATTAAGGGTCATAATGATCTCTAAAACCATTGAAAATTTTTCTATTGGCTGAGAGTGTCTTAAAGTTTAAGTGTTCAAATTTTTGAGTTAAAAGAATGTGTATCCTAATTTCTAGAGTTATTCTAAGTTTTCTAGAGAAAGGACCTTAATTGTTGTCCTTAATGTCACTAGGTTAGCTAAGTTTAAAACAAAGTTTCTAACCTTTGGACCCAACTTAAATAGCATGCATAAATACACAAACATAATCAAGACCTAAATCTAGGATATCCCTAAGTGTGTGTGTGCACCTACACATGCAAAAAAGTTAAGAATAATTAACATAAATATAAAATTAATTAGTGGATAATTAAAAATTAATTACCGACTAATCCTCCCCATTTATTTCTATTCGCATAAGCTTAACCTATGTATAAAATTTCAATGGGCCTCTCAATGTTCAAGGATTTAAGAAAATATAATTTCAAAATAGTTTTTGAAATATACATACATACATATATATATATATATATATAGTTAAAAAATATAAATAATTAAAATAATTTTTAAATAGTTTGAGAGGTCCTCAGATTTCAAAATTATTTGAAAATAATTTTAAATTTTAAAATAATTAATATAATATTTAATTACCTATTAATTAAATGTTATAAATATTTAAATAATTCAAATCATTAAACATAAATCAATATTTAAGTTTCAAAATTAATGTTAAGTTGAAGTATTCTGAATTTGAAAAATGTTGATATATTAATTGTATTTTTATGAATTAATATGAATTTACTTGAAAATTTTGATGTTTAAGGTTAATAAAAGCATTTAAATTAATTTTGAAAAAAATATTAAGATTTAAAATAATCATCAAATTGCATTAAATAAAATCTTAATTATTTTATGAAATTTTTAATTATTAAAAAAATTATTTAACATTTCAAAATTATTTAAACTTAATCTTGATTAAATATTAACTAAATATTTAAATATCTTAAATTTTAAATAGTTATTTAAAATATAAATATTTCTTAATCTAAATTTAATTTAAAATTAAGTAAAAATGATGATAATAATAATTCTCAAATTTATTAAAATAATGTTAAATTTTCAATCTCTTGAAAATATTTTAATTAAGTTAAATGTTTAGTTAATTGTTAAATGGGTTAATTAATTAACAATAACCAATATCTCTTAAATTAAATTTAATATCAAATTAAATTATTTTAAATATATATGTTTATATATATATATATATATATATATATATATATATTATATATAATATATATATATATATTATTTAAAATTAATTTGTAACATTTTTTAAATTTAAGTGATTTAAAATAATATTTGAATCATTTAAATAAATTCGATAGCACCGGCGCCATGTGGTGCCATCTGTTTCGTCCAGCGTAGATGGCAACGGCACGGGCAATCAATAGAAATGATTATGACGGGGCCCCACGCACTTTCTACGTGGCAGGCAGTGACTAGACCACGTAGATGATGGCGATCAGCTGATGCGGCTCACTTAACCAGCACGGCAACGAGCTGAGCTATTAGATCAGACGCGATTTGATCTAGCGGCTAGAATCAGACCACACATCTGATCTCAATCCAACAGGATCGAACAATCAAGCTTGATCCCACTATTTCAAATGGACATCGAGGATTTTTCCAGACTGTGAACTATTTCGACAGCGAATATGTGTGGTCGAATAGATAGCAGGATGATGAGATCAGAGTAGTTGATCACAAAATCAACAGCTCTAAAAACGTGCACCTGTAGCGGTCTACCGAGACGCCTTAAAATTTATGTTTTTGCTCGTTCAGATGATCGGATCGACCAAACAACTCAAAATTTTAAACTTAAATTAATATGAAGAATAGAAATATTGGGGAATATTTTATTTGACTTAAAACTAGCTTATTAGAAAGCTATTTTAACCTACTTGTTGCTACCTAGGGTTGAAGATGTTCACCTCGATAAGGGATGGATTGAACCTTTTAATGGAATGTTGCATTTGTAGACTGTCCACGCTCCATTTTATAGAAAATTCCTCAACTTGATAACGTCTGGATCGAGGGCCTCAAACTTGGGATGGATCTGGCCTTCGACTTGGCCGGAAACTCGCCACCGATCACTTTGATCGGTTGATTGCTGGTCGGGAGATCTTGAGGGTTCTCTAGAGAGCTCAATCAAAATGAGCTTTAGGTCTGGGGTGGCCAGGATAGAGAGAGAGTGGAGAGAATTTAAATGAGAGCACATTTCCTCCTTTTGCCCTATTCAAATATCCCTAGACCAAAGGGACGATTGAGATTGATTCAAGAGCCTCCTGAATGTCCAACACCTGTCCAGGAAGTTGTTAGGAGCAGGGAATCAAGAGGACAGAAGGACATACACTGTGTAAAATTTCCTTGTCCTTTCAAGCACATGGGATGATTTGAGGCCGTTGGATCATATATCAAGGGTTGAGAAATACTCTAATAAGGTTCCAGAAGAATCTTAATCAGCAAGGGTTAAATGGGATTTGAATTTAATAAGTTTGATTAAAGGTTTTAACCATTTGGAAGCCCATTTGATAAGTTGTTGACTGGTTTGACTAGTCGACAGGTCCAATCAGCTGACATGGCATGCCAAGAGACTTAATTAGCTGATTGAAGGTCTTGGAGGGGATTAAGATGGAGTGGATTGAGCTTGAGGAGTAATTTGACCCTCTTTGACCACTCCTAATGCTCGTGCTAACTGTTTGACCAGTCAACATGCACTATGGGATAGTGAGGTTACATGAAAGAATGACTTGAGATGGTTTGGAAGGATCCCAATGACATAGGATCAAATGGTTGAAATTTGGAAGGGTTTTCAAGGTGATTTGACCAAGTCTTAATAGTTGACTTGATCAATGTAACCATGGTTGGACTCATAACATATTCAAATGTATTTGGAATATACATTGAAATGATATTGAGGGCATGAAGGCATTGGTTCGATGATATAGCTTGAATTGACCCAAGTATGTCAAATTAGGCCAGACTTGAGTCATAGTTGACAAAGTCAACTAATGATTGGGTCAAAGGTCCAATCAAACCTAAATCACTAAGTTAAGTGATCACAAGAGTTTGACAAGGTTTTGAGTGTGATTGAGGCTTGATTCAAAGTAGAAAAGTTTAAGTGCTTGAAACGGGTTTTGGGTTTGAATGATTGGATATAAATTATCCACATCATTTTTGATCATTTGGGATGATCATGAGTGAGAGGATTGGATTGAAGTATGACCAGGGGTAAGAATTAATGTTTGAATTGGGTTTCTTGAATCAGGAAAAAGTTAAAATATGGGTAGGTTTCAAATCTAGATTTGATTGAAGTTTGAATTGATTTAAGATCTTGGTTGACTTGAGGTCAGAATTAATTTGAAGGTTGAATAGGTTTAAAATATAGATTAATTAGGAATTTGGATTGAAATGATCAAAGGTTTGGATTGATTTAAATCTGGAATGGTCCTAGAATCTAGAGAGACTCTAAAATCTAACAGAGTTATAGGGCCTAGATTGATCTTAAAGTGTAGAATATAAAAGGATCCTAGAATTTGCATTGGTCTCGAGGCCAAACTATCTAGGGTCAGGATTAATCTGGAGTTTAGGTGGCTCCCTGGTGACCTCATACAAAAATGAAGTCAACAAATGGACCCCCAATATGTGTACTAGAATGAAGTTCTAGTGCACATATTGACTTTGACCAAATTCAAAACTCAAGTATGGAGTTTTGATCCAAAGGGAAGGAGAAAGTCTATCCCTGGGGAATCGGAGTTTGATTTGATGCTAGGGTAGTGCCAAGGAGGGCATACTCTACCACTAGCGAGTCTAATCCTAAGGGTAAGAAAAGTCTATCCCTAAAGGAAAAGAAAGTCTGGGTGATCATATAGAAAGGAGAAATTCCTAACTATAGAGAATCAGGTCTGAGTTTACTTCTAAGAGAAAGGGAGGCCTAACCTTAGAGGATTGAATTTTGATTTGGTACTAGGGTAGTGCCATGAGGTGTGTACTCTACCACTAGCAGATCTGGTCCTAAGGGAAGCGAGTGCCTAAACCCTAATGAAGAGAAGGCTGGAATGATCATATTGTAAGGAAGAATTCCTAACTATAGAGGATCAAATTTAGGTTTGATACTAGGGTAGTGCCACAAGGGGCGTGCTCTACCACTAGTGGGTCTAATTCTAAGGGAAGGAGGAAACCTAACCTTAAAGAGAAGAAGTCTGAGTGATCGTACAGGAAGGAAGAAATCCTAACTATAGAGGATTGAATTTGAATTTATTACTTGGGTAGTGCCACGGGGGTGTACTCTACCACTAGTAGATCTAATCCTAAGGAAAGAAAGCTCTAGGACTCACATATAACCTTAAGGAAAAGAGGATGATCATGTGGGAAGGAAGAATTTCTTCCCACAGAGGATCGGATTTTAAATTTGAAACTAGGATGGTGCCATAGAGGGCGTGCTCCATCACTAGTATATTTAATCCTAAGGAAAGGAAGCTCTAGGACTCACACCTAACCTTAAGGAGAAGAGGACGATCTTGTGGGAAGGAAGCATTTCTTCCCAAAGAGGATCGGATTTGAAATTTGAAACTAGGATGGTGCCATAAAGGGCGTGCTCTATCATAAGTAGATCTAATCCTACGAAAACGAAGCTCTAGGACTCACACCTAACCTTAAGGAAAAGAAAGTGACTAAACTATAGTGGGGCCCAACAGGCTTAAATGCACTACTAGTTAGTCGAGATCCTAGGAGATAGGAAGCACGGGGACTCACACATACTCCTAAAGGATTGGATTTGAATTTGAAACTAGGATGGTGTCACAGAGGGCGTGCTCCATCACTAGCGGATGTAATTCTTAGAAAATGAAGCTCTGAGACTCACAACTAGCCTTAAGGAAAAGGAAGTGACTGAACTATAGTGGGACCAAACAGGCTTAAATCCACTACTAGTTAGTCGAGATCCTAGGAGATAGGAAGCATGGGGACTCACACCTACTCCTAAAGGATCAAATTTGAATTTGAAACTAGGATGGTGCCACAGAGGGTGTGCTCCATCACTAGCGGATCTAATCCTAAGAAAAGGAAGCTCTAGGACTCACACCTAACCTTAAGGAAAAGAGAGTGACTAAACTATAGTGGGCCCCAATAGCCTTAAATCCACTACTAGTTAGTCGACATCCTAGGAGATAGGAAGCATAAGGACTCACACCTACTCCTAAAGGATCGGATTGTATTGGGTTTTCAATGACTAACCTAGCTAGAAAGCGCAGGGACTCACATCTAACTAGGAGAACTAGCCAAGGAGATAGTCTGCCCGAATCTCTAAGGATTCGACAAAAGCCATCTAACTCGAATTGATTCTAATCCTAAGGAAAGGAAACTCTGGGACTCACACCTAACCGTAAGGAAAGAAGGATGACCAACTAGGATGATGCCTAACGGGCTTAGATCCACCACTAATGAGTCAAGATCTTACAAAGTAGGAAGCACTGGGACTCACAGCTGCTCCTAAAAGATTGAATTTGAATTTAAAACTAGGATGGTGCCACAGAGGGTGTGATCCATCACTAGTGATTATAATCCTAGGGAAAGGAAGCTCTGGGACTCACACCTAATCTTAAGGAAAAGAAGACTAGAAGATCTCATGGGAAGGAAGAATTGCTTCCCATAAAATATCGAATCTAGATTTTGAATTTAGGATGGTGCCAAAAAGGGCGTACTCCATCACTAAAGGACGATCTTGTGGAGAGGAAACTTACTCTACACAGAAAATCGGGTCTGGATGATCATATGTGAAGGAAACATGCACCACATAGAGGATTGAGTCTGGAATGATCGTATGTGGAGGAAAATTGCTCAATATAGAGGATCAGGTCTGAGATGATCATATGTGGAGGAAACTTGCTCCACGTAAAGGATTGGGACTGGATGATAGTATGTAGAGGAAACTTGCTCTACATAAAGGATCGGGTTTGGACTTTGAATTTTAAAATTTGAGTATTTTTTGAATTTGAATTGATTTGATTTCAAATTTGAATGTGTTTGAATTTGAATATTGATTTGATTTTGATGTGCGTAAGTTTGAAAAGTTTTGACTTTGATTTAGTTTTGACACTCATTTGGCATGGTACTTCCTAAGGAGTTGCCCCGACATTCAAAAATATCAGGTGGCATCCTTCAGGGTTGATCAGTTAATGTTTAAAATTTTATTAAAGATCATCTCTACGATAAAGGGATAGTCTTGTATTAGTTTAAACTCTCCCACTAATTTCTCAATAGGCCAAGATATGCACCCAAAAAACCTAGACCAAGTCTTCTACTTAGAAGGTTCTAAGTCACGCTATCTTATCACGAGCTTAAACCACTCGGGTTTTGTACGGTTCTGAGTTTTATTGAGCCTTAAAGACAAAACTCTGCAAGGCCTCGAACTCCTTAAATTGGAGTCGGACACTCTGCTCAATCATGGTTTGATTTTGAACAACAATTTCCAGCATTACAAAATACTACTCTATTGGGGTTGATCTTGGACCCAATATAGAGTGTAATTTTGTTGAAAAGGCCTTAAAGGAAGAGATTTCTTTGTGCAAGGACTTATACCCATTGTTCAAGGACAAGATTTGTATTTTTATTAGGAGTAGAAGATTCAATCTTTCTTTTAAAAAATTTCCTCTAGCTATTTCGACCCTGTCTGAATGACAAATGGGAACAAATTTAGAAGTAAAGTGAGAAGTTGAGTGACTCCAACTAACCTTGAAATGGTTTAGTAATTTAGGTTTTGTTTACCCAGACCAACTTTTGTAGAAACTAAACTGGGGTCTCCCTTAAACGAAGTT